>JARBWK010000008.1:79020261-79390901 GCA_030556195.1 Anolis apletophallus
ACAGCATATATGAAGTCAAATATATGCATGGAAAAGAAAAGAACAACAGTCTACTTAAGTTCTTCCAGAATTAATCTTTATGAGGTGACTCTGCCATGAAGACCAGAAATTACTGAAGTGAAGTGTTGAGTGTTTTCTGAGGAGTACTAAATAGCCCTTTATTCCCACTCAAGTCAACATGAAACAAACGAGAGGGGAGACCCTCAGCCACTTGACACTTCAGTGGCTTAAACTGTTGAAAGGTCTTTTATCGTCTAACAGAAATATCTGTAACTAGCTGTACCCGGCACGCGTTGCTGTGCCCTATTTAGGAGATGCGAGAAAGTCTGAGTATGTAAGGGTTGGAATTGATGTTACTTATGGTCTTGGTGGGGTCATGGCTGTGTCGTTGTGGGTTGTTCTGGTGGGTGGGATGTTGAAGTCCTGTGGAGTTGTCAGTGTGTGGTGTTCCTGGCGTTCTGCAGAGCTTGTGGATATACAATGTTTTTTGTCTTTCCGTCTGCTGTGTTGATGTAGAGGTTCTGTGGTTTCCCAACTCTGGAGCATGCTACGTAGAGTTGTCCGTGGGAGAAGCATTCTGTGTCAAGGTCTATGCCACAGATTTGTAGTGTTTGTCCTTGAGCCTTGTTTATGGTGATGGCAAAAGCTAGTGTAGTGCAGTGTCCTTTTTTTTGTAAATTTGGAAATGTGAGTAGAGTAATAGGTACATCTCTGTGACCAAATCCTAACTTTTTTACCAATAAGTACACCAGTGAGCTGCTGAACTTGCTGGGGAAAAGGTTAGCAAATTGAATCCAGGGAGTGGGTGATCTCGCACGGTTAGTCCCAGGTTCTGTCAAGTTTTTTTTTGTAAATTTGGAAATGTGAGTAGAGTAATAGGTACATCTCTGTGACCAAATCCTAACCTTTTTACCAATAAGTACACCAGTGAGCTGCTGAACTTGCTGGGGAAAGGTTAGCAAATTGAATCCAGGGAGTGGGTGATCTCGCAGGTTAGTCCCAGGTTCTGTCAAGTTTTTTTTTTTTAAATTTGGAAATGTGAGTAGAGTAATAGGTACATCTCTGTGACCAAATCTAACCTTTTTTACCAATAAGTACACCAGTGAGCTGCTGAACTTGCTGGGGAAAAGGTTAGCAAATTGAATCCAGGGAGTGGGTGATCTCGCACGGTTAGTCCCAGGTTCTGTCAAGTTTTTTTTTGTAAATTTGGAAATGTGAGTAGAGTAATAGGTACATCTCTGTGACCAAATCCTAACCTTTTCACCAATAAGTACACCAGTGAGCTGCTGAACTTGCTGGGGAAAAGGTTAGCAAAATGAATCAGGGAGTGGGTGATCTCGCACGGTTAGTCCCAGGTTCTGTCAAGCTTTTTGTTGTAAATTTGGAAATGTGAGTAGAGTAATAGGTACATCTCTGTGACCAAATCCTAACCTTTTCACCAATAAGTACACCAGTGAGCTGCTGAACTTGCGGGGAAAAGGTTAGCAAATGAATCAGGGAGTGGGTGATCTCGCACGGTTAGTCCCAGGTTCTGTCAAGCTTTTGTAAATTTGGAAATGTGAGTAGAGTAATAGGTACTTACTTAAGGAATGGGTGAGGGTAGAGGCCCAGTAAAATGTTGTTTTTAATGGCATTGCGCATGCGTGGTGGGCGTGTTCGGCAGCAAGTGGTTCTGGGAATTGTAGTATGTTATGGGTGGAGGAGAGAGAGTCGCCTCAGAGTTGGATGGAGGTTTTTTTTCTAAAGGTAAGGAAAGTGGGTGCTTGTCTGATTTGTTTAGGAGGCTGTGTGTTGGTGAGGAAGGGGGGAAGTGAGTGCTTAGAGGGGCTTTTGGGGCGCGCAAAAGCTGCTTGGGTGAGTTGTTTTGGGGTGTGTGTGAGTGTTGGCGAGGAAGGGGGGAGCGGGTGCTTAGAGGGGCTTTTGGGGCGCGCAAAGGCTGCTTGGGTGAGTTGTTTTGGGGTGTGTGTGAGTGTTGGCGAGGAAGGGGAGTGGGTGCTTAGAGGGGCTTTTGGGGCGCAAAGGCTGCTTGGGTGAGTTGTTTTTTGGGGTATGTGTGAGTGTTGGCGGAAGGGAAGGGAGCGGGTGGTTAGAGGGGCTTTTGGGGGCGCGCAAAGGCTGCTTAGGTGAGTTGTTTTGGGGGTTGTGTGCGTGTTGGCGGGAAGGGGGAGCGGGTGCTTAGAGGGGCTTTTGGGGCGCGCAAAGGCTGCTTGGGTGAGTTGTTTTGGGGTATGTGTGAGTGTTGGCGAGGAAGGGGGGAGCGGGTGGTTAGAGGGGCTTTTGGGGCGCGCAAAGGCTGCTTGGGTGAGTTGTTTTGGGGTATGTGTGAGTGTTGGCGAGGAAGGGGGGAGCGGGTGCTTAGAGGGGCTTTTGGGGCGCAAAGGCTGCTTGGGTGAGTTGTTTGGGGTGTGTGTGTTGGCGAGGAAGGAGTCGGGCGCGGGTGGGGTGGGAGGGAGGAGGAGGAGGGGCGGGGTGAAGGGAGTCGGGGTGGGGAGGGGTTTCCCCTCCTCCTTCCAGGTTGGCCGGGTGGGAGTTCCGTTGGCAATTTTTGGGGATCGTTTTTTGGGGTGTTGGGAGGGATGTAGGTCCGGTTTTTTTGCTGTTGTCTGTAGCGAGTGTAATGGTCCAGTAGGCTGCCAAGTTTGGTGCTTCTGCGAGCCATAGTTTCTTTGTCTATATACGACATTAAACGGACTCACCAAAATTATATATATAGATACAGAGAAATGTTGTCCATCACCAAATAAGGGGACTGTACTGTCATTATTTGACAGAGATCTTAAAGAAATAGGAATCTTTATAGGAGGCCAATAGTCTTCTATAAAGACTGGTGTCTAATGTTCGGAAACCAGAAAAAGTTTGCTTTCTGGCATGTGCTCCCTCTCTCCCTCCTTCTCCCTCTCCCTCTCTCCCTCCCCCTCTCCCTCCCCCCTCCCTCCCTCCCTCCCCCTCTCCCTCCCTCTCTCCCTCTCTCTCTCTCTCTCTCTCTCCTCTCTCTCCCTCTGTTGCAGACAGAGATTATATACCTATTTCTTGTGTCTGTGTTTTATAAAGAGTTAATACCAAGTTACTGGTTCTTCTAGCCTAGTCCTGTTGACTTTTATTTTTGAGGGCTATAATTACAAGAAATCTCCAGCTAGCATAGCCACTGACTATGCCTCTGGGGCTTGGGGAGGGATCCGTGCGTTGTAGTCCCAAAAATTACTTGCCTATCTCTAATCTCAATATGGTTCTCTCACCCTGCTAGCCCTGTTGTCTGTAATGTATAGCAATGGGGACTAATCCTATAACAGTCATCAACCGGGAATGTGGCGCAGCTGCTGGGAGTCAGCTGCATAAGATCTCTAATGACCAGAAGGTCATGAGTTTGAGGCCTGCCCGGATCGGGGTGAGCTCTTGACCAATTGTGTAGCTTGTTGTCTGTCTATATGTGTTGTATGTCTATGTCATTGAATATTTGCCTGTATATGTGCATTGTGATCCATCCTGAGTCCCCTGCGGGGTGAGAAGGGCGGAATATAAATGATGTAAATAAAAAAATAAAATAAAACAAATTGCTTGTTTGTTGATTGCTTAGTATTTACTTAATTAAATTATGTATTTACTTTTATTGGTTGAAAAGAGGTATTTAATATGGCTGCAACAAAGAAGTAAAAGTCCTCAGACTCAACTACTTCAGCTGCTATGGGGTCAGTCAAGGGGATATTCTTGCCAGAGCAAAGTATACAAAGCCAGCTATTGCTTGAATGGGGTTTTTTTGGGTCGTGTCAGGAGTGATTTGAGAAACTGCAAGTCGCTTCTGGTGTGAGAGAATTGGCTGCCTGCAAGGACATTTCCTAGAGGACGCCCCGATGCTTTGATATGTTACCTTCCTTGTGGGAGGCTTCACTCATGTTCCCGCATGAGGAGCTGGAGCTGATCCGTGCTCTCCCTGGATTTAAACCTGCAACCTGTCAGTCTTCAATCCTGCTGGCACAGGGGTTTAACCCACTGTGCCACCAAGGACTCCGCACAGATGGCTAATTGCACAGATAGTTTCTCAGCAAGAGAAACTATGGGTTCTACATGTTAAGGTGTTAAATATATTGTTGGAGGGAAAACTGGGCACCAAGATTATGGTGGTGGTGGTGGTGATGATGAGTAGTAGTAGTAGTAATATTAGTAGTTATATCATGCTGCTTTTCTCCTAAAGGAAACCAAAAGGTTTCTTTCTAGAAGACAAATTCTTCAATGTCTACAAACACAAGTTAATTACATACATACACAGGAAGCAGGAAATCACATTCCTGTGGGATTCTTTTCGTGTAGGAATACCTGGACATAAAATGCACCTACAGTCTCTTATGTATGAACTGCAATTTACATGTGATTCTCTATTCCTTTTTTGGAGAGCAAAAAGCTCAGAAGTACCCACTTCTAATGTAAATTAACTTTGTGGGGAAATGGATACAAGCTAAGATTCTTCACATTTCCTATTTTAATCACATATTTGGTGCCTTGTGCTCATAATCTCAGGCCAAAAGTCTTATAAGAGCCAGACCTGAGTCAGTGGTCCAGTTAGTCTTATTCATACGCTCACAGTTATAACAGACAGCCGTCTGTGATAAGACTACTGTAATACATGTGGTGTTTTATTCATATTGTTTTGTTTTTGATCTAATGCAGACATGTAGGCAGAAACAGACAGATACCTATCCAGAGGGCATAACAAAACTGAGTGGCCAATGTTTAAATAGGAAAGGGAAAAGACAAACATTAGACAATCCTTTGTGTGACATAACAGTTTGTGTTCACTGGAAAGCACCTTACAATACTTTCCTTCATGGCTCTCCGCCCCAACTGTTTTTCAGCACCAGAGTACTATGGTATGAAGTGGAGAGGAAATTTACTCAGCTGCTAACAAAGGTAACTGTGGGTGTGGACAGGTGGAGGCAGGTACACTGTAGACTTGGGTGTAGCTTTAGCATATCTTTCTAGCTGAGTGTGGTTTTTCTTCCTCATCTAGAAGTGGATTGATTATGGACAGACTGGCTGGGAATTATTATCCAGACACTAAGTTGCCACATGACTCAGACAAACTTTCAACCACAGTAGACAACCAGCTTCGTCTAAGGCACTAAACATTATTAGGAGGTGAATCACACATTCACTCAGGGTGTTTTTAACCTTTTTTAAAAAATCTATAGCTAAATTCAACCAGTGTTTGTGTGGCAGCTCTGGATGTGGGGTGAAATGAAGTGAAACTACTATATTTACTTCATAGAAGAATTATTTTTTTTTTTTTTTATTTCCGGTATCCGGTACCCCGTCTCTTCTCTACCCCTGAAGGAGGACTCAGGACAGCTTACATTTGGCAGTAATTCAATGCCATTACATACATAAAGAAGTAAAAATACACTAACCATTAAAATACATAAATTAATTAAAACAGTGCATAAAGCATTAATTAAACAATTAAACCGTATCCTCATTTATATCGCCTTACCAATCCATTTCCAACCAAAGTGCTGATTTATGTCTACTGTCCAAAAGCCTGATCCCAGAACTATGATTTCAATTCCTTCCTGAAAGCCAGGAGGGATGGGGCCGATTGTATCTCATTTGGAAGTGCGTTCCACAGGTGGGGGGCCACGGCTGAGAAGGCCCTGTCTCTCGTCCTCACCCGATGTTGGCGGGAGCGAGAGCGGGGCCTCCCCGGATGACCTTAAATTATGAGTAATTAGATTTTATGTCGTGCTGTAGGCAAATAGTAGTACAATTTCTCTTTTCAGCTCCTGGCCTTTTAAAATGTGGAATCAATAATAGAGGAGATTTTCTTTCAGCAGCAAAATTGAGCTCAAACAGTGGGTGATAGCATGATAGCTGGGTCCCAGTGCTGCGACGTTACGCTTTTTCCGGAACGCTGCTTCGAGTACACAGATTGCGGAACACAGGCGTGGGACGATACCACTGAAGTAATTTAACACAGGGAGGACACAGATAACAGTGAAGGAATGTAACAATTCTGTAATGAGAAATGATAAACAACAGTTTGGGAAACGGTTTGGGAAGACCTTAAACAGGATTGAAATCAGCAATCTGACTCAAAATATTCTTAAACGGTTCCATGTTGTTCCCAGCCCACATCTAGGCTGTCCACAAACTCGAGGGCGTTGGGCACAAATTCAAGGTGCTTGCCAAAATCTCAGGGGCAACTCCACTGTCCCAAACTGCTCAATAAACCAGATTACATTTATTTTACACCACTCCTCCTATTTCTCCCCCACCTTTCTATCCTTCCTTCTAATATAACTATGAACTATCTTCCTGACTTGCCCCCCACATCTCTCAGTATGCCTGCTCTCACTCCGCCCCCTCTCTTGACCATGTGGTCAGACAAATGTTCCCTTCCATCATTCACAACCGCATAACCCTTAGTATGTTCCTTTATCCCAGGAGCTCCCACAGCAAACAGGAGGGTGGCCAGACACCGCTCTCTGTAATCCTGGAAGTAATTGCTACAAAAGTCCAAAAAAGCTAGATTTCCAGGTGCGGGAATATAATGGTTTTTAGCCTAATATCCACATATATCAGTATGTTTGTATGTCCCTGCAATTGGAAATCACAGGTATTTTTTTAATCTGGATTTGTTCCTGGGTTTTTGATGCTTCTTCCTGATTGGTCAGTTCCTATAAAGAAGGTGTCACTTGAGTAGAAGGCAAAAACTTTGTCCTGGGGGTAGAAGCTTCATACTTCACCCATTTAATGAAGTTTGTGGCAGAAAAATTAAATTCCTGGGGTGCAACAAGTAATTTCACAGTAATTAATACACAATGAAACAGGAACAGACACTTTCAAACCAGGAACAGAATCCCATCATTATTCTAATTACTCAGAGACCTTGTGTGGCCATCTGTGCAGACAGGTCTCATGGTGTGCTTGTGCCAGGGAACAACAGGATGATGTTGCTGGGTTATACATATTGGTTCCTCATTGGGTGTATGCTGATAACATATATACAGTTTATGGCAAAAACTTACTACTGGCTGCTGGAACATGGATGTGCTGGAGAGGAAGGTAAATATGAGAGCCAAGGCCATGCAGGTGGCTAATAGGAAAAGCCATGTGTAACCCAGGAACAG
Source organism: Anolis apletophallus (assembly GCA_030556195.1). NCBI lineage: Eukaryota > Metazoa > Chordata > Lepidosauria > Squamata > Anolidae > Anolis > Anolis apletophallus. The sequence continues at coordinate 79,027,380 of JARBWK010000008.1, forward strand.
CTCGTTGATATTTGATGCCACAGGTACACAACCAAATCTGTCTGGACAGATGGCCAGGCAGCCTGTAAAAAGTGACAATAATGGAAAAAGTTATGTTCCTAGCGTGAAAGTGTGTGTTCCTGTTTCATTGTGTAGTGCTGATTTGGATAAAAGTAGTCCTACTCCAAAAACTTTCTTTGTGTGCCAGAAACTTGATGAAACATGTGGAGGACACAGGGGTTTTTTTTGGTGATGTTGAAGGGTGAAATATCTTCAAAACAGTGCCCAGAAGTCCCAATTCAACTATTTTGTACCAGAAATCGGAAATGATTTCTTAAGTGTTCCATGTCTACCCTATGTTTTATTATGCAGACAATTTAATGAGACATTTAAATATTTTATTTTTAAAACATATTTTGATGTGTACGTAGTACAGTCAAATCCATTTGTGTTTTGCTCTCAAATCTTAAACATTAGTTAGTGCTCTGTAGATGTATAGCAGTAGGTACTAAATTGAAAAGTATAATAAAAAGAATTAGGGAAGAAAGATTAGTGGAGCAAGTCCATTGAAGGAATATTGGGCAATCAATTACCATTGCAGTTTGATCACTCGAAGAGTTGGGTTTATTTACAAAGGTGAAAGCAGCTTATAGTACAGTATTTTACATCTTGCTGTGATTAGATACTGAACATCTCTAAGTCTAGAAGATTATTTCAGAACTGAAACTGATGTATAGGTTTTTCTGGACAAGCTTTTGGAGGAAAACTTTGGAAAAATTGGTCTAGTAGTGTCCAAAGAGGGAAAAAAGTTTTTCTTTTCATTGTTCAGCTAGATGAACTAGCTTGTAAAGGGCCTCAAAGGAAATGTGATATATAAAAGTAAAACTTTAATTTATTGCTTTTCCTTGTCATCAAAACATAGTTTGAAAGGCCATTTGGAGGCCATATGGCATTGTGAAAGAAGGACTGAGTGCTTATGGATGGGTAATTCATAACAGTGGTCCAACGTTTTTTCAGATCCTCCAGCAGAAGCTCCATCTATTAGCATCCTTTAGCCTTTATTGATCTAATGCTAAATTTAATTGTTAAATTTTCCCATTTCAAATGAATTGTTTAATATTATTTATTTATTTATTTACTTCATTTATATTCCGCTCTTCTCACCCCGAAGGGGACTCAGAGCGGATTACAGTACATATACTTTGCAGACAACCCTGCAGTTCAACATATACATATATTGACAAACATAGACAAACAAAGATGAACAAAGAGGCAAACTTCTAGCAAACCTCTGGCCACCAGGGGGAGCTGACGAACTCCGCATCTCTCTCAGCATTTTCCAGCTTCCCTTGTTGTTCTTCTGCATTCCTTCAGCGATTCCTGGAGTTCTTTATGGCCTCATAAATCAGTCAAAATTTGCCTCCCCACTTAATGTGGTACCTTTATCTCCTACTTGACAGATAACCCATCTTTCGGGCTGCAAAGGTCGACAGCAGGCTACACTTAAGGTCGGGCACCCACCCCAACCCGGGCAGGCCTCAAACTCATGACCTACAGGTCAGAGAGATCTTATGCAGCTGATACTTAGCCAGCTGTGCCACTTCCCGATGTATTTATTGTATAGTTGTATAGTTTTATACAATAAATATGTTTAGCAATAAAATGAGTAGCCTATGGATCAAGAGTTATACAGTAAAATAAAGATGAGATTAAATTAATATCAAATGTTTTTATTTCCTGTTTCACAAGTCCTTCTATGTCCCTTGCCTCTTACCATAAATGTTAGATAATTAAAATTGTAGTAGTTACAAGTTCAAAAGTGAAGGTCTTTAGGTGTGTGACTGTGGACTTTGCTGCACAGGGCCATAAAGTGTGTTCTGGTGTTGCAAACCCATCAGTGTGAGGGCTGGAGCACACCAGGATAGCCACTTTTCCTATCACATAGATATTTGCTGAAAGCACTTTTAGGAAGCTGAAAGTGCTTTCAGCTTGCTGCAGCAGCGCAGCCGTAACTCAGCCTTTTTGTCCATGCAACCTTTTTTTTCTGGAAAGGAATGTTCTCACAAGACTTGACAATAATATTTGAATAAGTTTGCAGTTGTGCAGTTAACCATTTTGCTTTAGCCAAGTACATAACTACTATCCCTCCAAATACATGAAATATTAATTAAAAATACAGATGCATTTTTAACTCAATTTTTTCTATTTAGTATATTCTGCAGGGGTGGGGGTGGTGCAGTAATGATTGCCAACCCTTGTTTTTTTGCTTCAGGGGCAGAAGGTTTTGCAAAACAGACATCAAAAGTCTTGCAAACAGTAAAAAAAATGTTGTTGTCAAAGGCTGTCATGGCTGGAATTACTGGGTAACTGTAAGTTTTTACTGTGAGTATGACTATGTTCTCGTAGAATTCTCTCCTGACATTTCGTCTGCATCTGTGTCTAGCATCTTAAGGGCTTCTGTTGGCAATGAAACAAGTGGAATGTATATGTATCTGTGGAATATCCAGGATGGAAGAAAGAACCCTTGTCTGCTGAAGCAGGTGTGAATGTTGCAATAGGGAGCTTGAATAACATGAGTAGACATGAAGCTGCAAAGTCAATCAATGCTGATATCTGCATAGAGTTATCCTGGAATTTGTGGCCTGAATATTTGGGAGGTGTTAACTGCCACTTGATTGTTTGCTCTCTGGGGTTCTCCTGTTTCTGAGTGGTGTACTTTATTTACTGTCTTGATCCTGGTGGGCTTTTTTTTTGTAGTACTGGCAATCAGATTTTGTTCGTTTTCATGATTTCCTCCTTTCTTTTGAAAATGTCCATGTGATTGTGGATTTCAATGCTTAACGAAAAAGAAAATCCTTAATGAATAAGGGAAATCATTGTGTCAGAAATTACCTGTAAAACAGTGTAGTTAATTGAATTAAAAATGACTTTAAAAAGGAAGTGAATGGCACAAAATTGGGAGTTGTGGCTTTGCAGCTAGAGGTCTTCTTTGGCTGCTCATTGGAAATTAATTAATTATCTCAAAGCAAATTTCTATGAATTCCTATCTGCTTATTGACTGCTATGGCTGGGAGAGCAGTGGTGTCATTTTTAAAAATTGCTTCAGCTCTCCAAATAGATATGGTTAACATTACCTCTAGGCTTGAAGTGACTGACTTGACCACGAAGGAGCTAGGGGTGGCCATAGCCAACAGGAAGCTCTGACATGGGCTGGTCCACGAGGTCACAAAGAGTCAGAAGCAACTGATTGACTAAACAACAACGCCTCTAGGCTACAGATAATGTCTCAAGAACAACTTGCCCCTCACACTTTAGCCAAAGAAAACATCATTTGCTCTCTATCTTTGTTGAGACAAGAGGAGGTTGGGGGAATATCAAGTTAAGCCTCTAAGACAGTGGTTCCCAACCTTTTCTTGACCAGGGACCACTTGACCAGGGACCACTCTTCAACATTAGTAACATCAGGGTTACAAATCAGTTTTTGGCCAACTTTAGATTTGAGTTGGGATGCTGCTTCAGAAAATTGCACTAGATAGACTACATCAGCTCTAGTTTCTGATACAGAACATATCCCAATGGTCAGTGACAGGGCATAAGTGGCAGGCAGCATGAAAGGAGCAAATATAAAACATACAAATAAATAAATAAAGAGGAAGGAGGCTCGTAGACCAGATTTTCATCCTCATGGCCCACTGGTGGTTAACTGCTCACAGGTTAAGAACCACTGCTCTAGGCAAAAGGCAAACGTCTGTTGATTTATGGAGGACTTTGCAAGTGCAGTGTGTTGTATATATGTTGAGAACTTTTCAGAAGATTATTTTCAGCTTGGTATCTTGAAGTTAATTGACTTATGATCTTTATGATTGCACTTCACCTGGGAATTTTTAAAGTGAGAGTATGTAGTCTCTAGCCCCATCTACACTGTCATATAATGCAGTTTCAGAATGCAGATTAACTGCATTGAACTGGATTATATGACATTGTAGACTCATATAATTGAGTTCAATGCAGATCAATTTGTGTTATATGAGTCTACGCTGATCATACAATTCAGGTCAAACTGCATTATATCTTAATGTAGATAGGGCCTACTTTTCTCTTGGAACTTGTTTACCGCCCATGTTTGAACAAAAATAAAATCTGTCCTGCCTACCTATATAGTGTGAAGTTAAGGCCCTCTGATCATACTCAGTGCTCTTACATACAAGTTTTGGGCATATTAGACATGCTATTAGATATAAATGAATCTTGACAATTTCATTTTCCCCCTCAGTTTCTTATTATTCCAGTTTTACGTTGAATTATTATTCCAGTTTACTCTGAATTTCAAAATCTTTTCTTGAAGTAAGTATTTTGTGCACATTTTCTTAATACATGCATATTTGTTTACAATCATTTACATTTTATAATTTTTGGAAGCAAATTTACTTTATAATGTATTGTAATATTATTTTCCTAATATTTACATTATTGTGTGACACCTCCCATAATATGCATGCTGCTAAGTGTATTTATTTATGAGGGAACCCCACTAAAATCATCAGAAAAGTGCACATTATGAAAGATAAGTGAGGTTTGATTCAAATTTCTGATTTGAACATGCAAAATTGATGAGTTTCCCCTGAATTGAAATTCTTTCATCTGATTCGAAATTAAATTAATCATACTCTTTCTAATACTAGTGAGAAACACATCTACCCTCAAGCTACAGTATAATAATATAATAATAGTTAAAATTCTGTACAGTAAATAGTTTTTAATCAAAATGGTTAATGAAATTATTTATTTATTTATTTAGCATATTTCTATCTCGTCCTTCCCACCCCCAGAGGGGGATTTAGGGCAGCTCCCATTTATTCGATGCCAACAACAGTAATAAATGAGAAAAGCAATTAAAACTATTTGTTAATGTTTTAAAATGCCAACAACAGGTAAATAAATGAGATTGTCAAAGGGTCTCATTCTATTAAACTATTTTTTGTTAATCTGTTTTTAAAATGCCTAAAACATTGTTTAAATCTTGCAGGTTTGAAATCAAAGTCCAAGTCAGTCCATTGTCATTCACACAAATTGGGTCTCATTCTAAATTGTTGCCTCTACTGTTCGAACGCTTGGTCCCATAGTCAGGTTTTGAGTTTCATTCTAAAGGAAAAGAGGGATCTGGCTAAGGATCTCATCACAGTTAAATGGTAATTATTATGTCTGTCTTGTAATGACTACAGAAGAGGGCAGAGAAGATGGAAACATATGAATCCAAAACTTTTTCTTGATCATTCTTGTAATACCCAACTGCATATATCAGGGGTCCGCAAACTTTTTAAACAGAGAGCTGATTTATGCTCTCTCAGACTGTTGGGTGTGTGTGTGTGTAAGACTATAGTTTGAAAAAACATGAACAAACTCCTCTGCACACTGCACATATCTTATTTGTAGTGCAAAAGACATTGAAAGAACAATACAATATTTAAAATGAAGAACAATTTTAACCAAGATAAATTTGCCAGTATTTCAGTTGGAAGTGTGGGTTTGCTTTTGGCTGATGAGATAGTCAAATTAATTAGGATTACTGTTGCTGCACACCTTCAAGTTGTTTCAGACTTAGGGTGACCCTTAGTCTAAAGTTTAGGGTGGAGTGGGTAAATGACCTTGGAGAGCCATATCCAGGCCACTGGCCTTAGTTTGGGGACTGCTGGTATATATAGTGTCATATAGGACCTTATATATTCCTGGCTCCAATTTGCCTTAACTTTGTTACTTAGAGAGATACTTTCAAGCTGCTATACAGAAGTCTAAATTACCGTATTTTTCGCACCATAAGACACAGTTTTTTTCCTCCCAAAGTAGGATGAAAAATCAGCTGCGTCTTATGGAGCAAAGATGCAGGCAGGGAGGGGAGGTGCTGGAGCAGAGGGGGGTGGCGATAGTGTCCCGGACAGCAGGCGCGGAGGAACGTGGCGGAAGAGGGGACTCACGGGGCGGGCTTGCCGCTCACGGACCCGAGGAGGACCAGGAGGAGGGGGGAGGCCACAAGGGCGGCCCCCACGGTGACGCAGCGGCGGCAGCAGCAGCAGAAGGGCCCGAAGCCAGAGGCGCATCTTCGTGACGTCACTTCGTCACGCCTCTCCCGAGGACGAAGGGGAGGAAGGCCTCGCCGGACGCGCTGTAAGGACGCCCGGAAGAGAGGCCGGAGGGAGGGAGGGAAGGAGGAAGAGGCCGCAGCGCCTCCACAGGGCTCCCTCCCTCCGGCGTCTCTCCTTCCGGGCATCCTTACAGCGCACGTCCGGCGAGGCCTTCCTCCCCTTCCTCCTCGGCAGAGGCGCGACGAAGTGATGTCACGAAGATGCGCCTCTGGCTTCGGGCCCTTCCGCTGCTGCTGCTTCTGCCGCCGCTGCACCTCTGTAGGGCCGCCCTCGTGGCCTCCCCCCTCCTCCTGCTCCTCCTCGGGTCCGTGAGCGGCGAACCCGCCCCGTGAGTCCCCTCTTCTGCCCCGTTCCTCCGCGCCTGCCAAAGCCAATGGGAAGGCTGCTTTTGGAGCACCCGGAGCTTCTATTTGAGGGACAACATCTCTACTTGCCACAGTTCAATGCTATGCAATGGGATTTTTAATTTGGTGAGGTATCCTTTGGCACAAATGGCTCGAGGCCTTGTAAAACTACAACCCCCATGATTCCATAGCATTGAGCCAAGGCATTACAAGTGGATTGTTTTCACAGGGGATTGGATTAGATGGCCCTCATGACCTCCCCCCCCCCTCCTGCTCCTCCTCGGGTCCACTTTTTGGCTCAAAATATTTTTTTTCTATTTTCCTCCTCTAAAATCTAGGTGCGTCTTATCAGCAGGTGCATCTTATGGTGCGAAAAATACGGTATGTACTATGTGGGAATCAAAAAGAATATCATACTCATTTGGCTTGTTTCCCACAGCTGATAATTTTATTTATTTATTTATTTATTATTTCGACTTATACCACCCTTCCCAAAAAGGCTCAGGGTGGTTCACAGCAGTGAACAATACAACACAATATACTAAAAACATAATAAAACAGAATAACAAATAACATAATAAAACAGATAACGCAAATATTGCTGAAAATACTGGGGTACCAAAAAAAAGCATTGGCGATTTCATAAAAAGGCGGAAGAGATGTTTTCCCCATCTTAAATTCCTTTTGATGTTTCCTGAACTCTCTGGGGGCTTGCCATTTTTGGATCAAGGAAACAACAACAACAACAACACAGAAACAGCTAGTCTATTATTATTTTTTGCTTTAATGAAGTTTCCCTTGCATATATCCACTTTGCAGGCCACTGATTTCAAGCTGGTGAATTAAGTCCTAGTTAAGAAAATGTGTGGAAGAAGACAAAGCTGCTAAAATATTTTGGATATGGATTGTGTTTTGTTTTGGGTACTGTTGGAAATGCTAGATTAACCTTGCCTCAGGACATTAATTAAGCTGGTCATTAATTGCTGGTAGTAGCAGCAAATTTGTCAGGGGTCATTAAACTGCCTGGATTTTAGGGGGACATGCTTAGAAGAGAATGCTGCTCTGTCAGATCCTTTTCTCCCTTTCTAGAGAAGAAACAACCTTAATATAAATGAATGAAAAGGAGTCCAATCCCCTTTGTGATCATAAGCTTTGGGATGTTCTGAATCATCAAAGGATTCTTTGCATCAAAGAAGAGGCTACTGATGTATGGCTGGAGCTGGGCTTTAGGAATGTGTTTCCCCCTTTCTACCCTCTTTTTACTTGTTTTTTGTGCCTGTGACTGGAAAAGCACCTCACTAAAAATAACTTTGAAGAAGAATGATTTCATTCTTGAAGTTTTAAGTGTGTTGTGGCTTTCTATGGACAGGTTCTTAGTCATAGTCAGTGGAATGGAGACATGAATATGCAGCACAGTTAAGCCCAATATGGGCAGTCCAGAAAAACACATGTGGGAAAAATGGTATTGGAAATAGAATTCACATTCCAGTCCCTAAAGATAATATCTTTATTTGTTTAACTTGATGTTTTGTTTTTTAAACTCTGGGGTAGGCATTCGAACTGTACCAAAACTAGTTAAGTAAGAAAATTCAGAGTAGGATGTATGTTTTACTCTTACTGGCATTAAAGGTTGACATAATGAACATGAGGTCAAATGTAGAATTGGGGGTGAAAATAAAAGGGGAACAGGCTTTTTAATGTCTACAAGTGCTGTATATACTTGTATTTAAATTGACTTCACGTATAAGTCAAGAGCAGCCTTTGAGCCATCACATGGATAGGTTGAGGGTTATTCCATGGAGTGGGGAAAGTGCCAGTGCCTCCTTGGAAGGTCAGCCATCCCTTGCCACCATTTCACCACTTAGGCATTCAAAAAGGCCAGAAGCAGCACCTCGACAGAGAAAGTATAGAGTGCTGATGCTTCTTTTAGATTCCCCTGTTATGGACTATGCTCTCACCTTTTGCCACTCCACCCAGAGAAGAGCATGGCTCCATTTTTTTTACTTCTCAGCTGGAAATATAGAAAGCAATATTCAGCGTCCAATATAGATACAAAACATGGAACTATAGTTACTTTTCTGATTACAGTCCTCCATAATCTCTATGTGGTTTCTGGAAGTTTGAGGCACAAAATGTAAAGTTTTCAACCTCTGGGTAAGGATCTCATCACACTCAATGGGTAAGCACCTTATTTTATTTATTTTATCCATCGCCACTCCCGTACGGCTCGGGGCGACTTACAGCACTAAAATACAGATAATACAGATAAAATCACATATATAAAACAACGCATATACACCTGGTAACACAATTAAAATAGGATATAAAACAGGGCATATACTCATGTAAAACTCATCACATTCACAGCTTAACACAGAAGCAAGTTATCCAGGCCTGCATTGTCTGCGATAAAGTGCCTGTGAGATTAATAATCAAATGCCTGTTTGAATAGCAGAGTCTTGCAGGCCTTCCTGAAGGCCAGCAGACTGGGCAAGGTGCGAATCTCAGGCGGGAGGGCATTCAAGAGGGTTGGCGCAATAATGCGGAATGCTCTCCTCTTTGTTGCGGTCAGGCGAAAGCTCTTGCAACTCGGGATCTCCAGGAAATCGTGCATCTCTGAACGCAGTGGTCTGGGGGGGGGGGGATATAGGGAAAGACGGTCCCTTAGGTACACTGGCCCCAGACTATTCAAGGCCTTAAAGGTCAACACCAACACTTTGAAGGTGATCCGGAATTCTACTGGGAACCAGTGCAGTTCGCGCAGGATGGGCGTGATGTGGCAGGATGGGCGTCCTCTGTCCGGATCACGGACGGAGTAAGGCCAATGACAGAGCGTTACAGTAGTCTATTCTCAAGATGACTGTGTCTTGGGAATTGCCTTACCCTTGCACTGTCTTGAAAGAAGCTGGGAGGCACATGTGATGCATTCCTTTCTGATTTCAAAGATGCAATGAGCTTGGTACCTCATCAGACAGACAGCACTTGTCTCCTCCCAATTTGTTGGCAGATTAGCCATGATCACACCACATGGAGCACTCCCACACTTTACACATCATGATGGCTTGTCAATGAAAATAAAAAGGAATACAATGGGTGGAGACGGATTGCTCATCCCATGGAAAATAAAATGCTTTCAATGAGCCTAGAGATGTGTGAAGCCGATTTTTACTCAACTTCAAAACTGACAGAAATAAGATTTTTTTTCCTGGTGGGAATCCACTGATTTCGGGTGAAATGGGATATGTGTTGTGAGATGGGACACATATGATCCCACAGGGAAATGTTTAAAAATGCAAAAAACTGTTAGATGAGGTCCTAAGGCAGGCTTTGCGTAATGCTTTTAAAAATCAATTTTCCCTGAAAAAAGTTGAAGGGGAATGGCCCCTGATGGCTTACTATGAGGAAATGGCCCCTGATGGCTTACTATGAGGAAATATAGGTATAAAACAAAAGGATAATACTTAGTTCTGTGCGAATTAAAGCAACAACACTAAACAAAATAGTTACAAAGGGCTGAACAATTGCAGAGGGGCAAATAATGGATAACTCATAGAAAAAAATGCCAAAAAGTGCTCTTGGCCTTTAATGCTGAAGTTATATAACTTACAGCAGAAAAGTACACAGCCCCCTGATAAATAATTTAAAAACAGTTCTACCCAAGGACTCCATTTCTATCAGTATGCATCCCATAGGGTTTCCCCCCCCTGATTGAATGTATACTGAATGCAGAGGGGATGCATAATGACCCCATCACACCCAAATACTACAATATTTATTTTCAGAAAATGCTGTGCTTTGTCCCATCACACCTTATAAGACTGGCTCCCTACCCCACTCTGTGACTTTAAAAAAAATAAAAATCTAAATTTGCACAGTGATGTAGCCTTCAAGTCCCAAACTGCCAGTCTCATGAGATTTGAAAACGTATTTGTATCTGTGCAGTAAATGCATTCACCTTTTGGGAATCTAATGTTATGGAGGAAGAAATTGTACAAAGACTGTGTGTGTGCGTGTGTGTGTATAGGCATTTCTCAATTTCCTTAATCCCAGAGATCTTTCCCCTTCAGCATCTGAAACAGAAATGGCTGCTGCTTCCATCATGAAAATTCAGGGGTAAACATACTCTGCCCACCAGACATGGCCCCTGATGACAGGCCATATCATTGCTAATGGGATGCATACTGATTTTCCAATCACATGCAAAAACAGTGTTTCAGTTATTGAAAATTCCATAGTATTTCAAGTAATTTGAGTAGAATCTCATTTGGAAATACTCCGTTTCTATGATGTTTTGCAGATCGATTTCAACTGATTACTGATGGAATGGTTGGAGGTCACTGCAACATGAGGAACTGTATTAAGGGGTTGCGGCATTAAGAAGGTTGAGAACCACAGGTCTAGATCAAGGGAAGTACTTATGCCCCTCTATTTTGCTTTGGTCAGACCTCACCTGGAATACTGTGTCCAATACTGGGCATGACAATTCAAGAGGGATATTGACAAACTGGAATGTGTCCAGAGGAGGCCTACTAAAATGATCAAAGGTCTAGAAACCATGCCGTAGGAGGAGCAGTTTAAAGAGCTGGGTATGTTTAACCTGCAGAAGACAAACCTGAGAGGAGACATGATAGCCATGTTTAAATATTTGAAAGTCAGACATAAGGGAAACAGAACATGTTTGTTTTCTGCTGCTCTGGAGACTAGGACCTGGAGCAATGGGTGTGGTAGAAGCTCCTTCTTTGGAGAGTTCAGAAAGTCTCAGGGCGATTCTACATAGATCGTATAATCCAGTTTGAAAGTTTTGCAAAGAAACACCCCAGGAACTGGTTTAAGTTGAAGGGGTGGCCACAATATGCACTGATTGCAGATCAGAACCAAACCCAGGAATCACAGTATCTATGTTAGACAGCCACTGGAAAATGCAAAAAAAAAAAAAAACCAAAACCAAAACCCAAAAACCCAAAACTAACTTAACCAGTTGTACTGAGTTATCCATATCTGTCTGGGATCACCAGTTTTGAGTCCATCTGATCAGCTGCAGAACATTATCTGTCTTGTTCCAGACTTTCTGATGAGCTTTTAAATATGTGGTTTCTAGCTTAACCTGTACTATAGTGTGTATTGAGATTGTGTGTTTTGTGGGAACCTCAACCTTGAGCCAACTTCAAACTGCATTATAAGGTCTGTGTAGAAATGTTCTAAGTTTGTGTTTTTTCATGGAATGCTTGGAAAGGAGAAATATTGTTCCCCAATAAAAGACTGGGAATGAACACAAGATAGTTTAAGTAGCTGTTCCTGTCATGCTCTGGAACCTGCTACAGCTGATTTTTCATGTGACAACAGGGTATATAAAACTGGATAGGAATGTCTGCATGCATTTTATGTAATTTCTTTACCTCTGAGATTTTCTTAGGGAACAAAGGGTAAGCATATCAGAAGTTAACAGCCTACTTTAACTTTGCAGCCAAGGAAGAGCTGCAAGGACAAATATTTCCATAAAATGTGCTCTTGTCTAGTTGGCAAAGATATTCAAGTTTGCCTAGGCTTCATGCAGTATAATATGCTATTCCAAATTGAACTAAAGTAACTGTGATTAGAGGGCTAGAATTGGTTTAATCTTTATCTAACAGTACAGAATGTAAATGTTAAAGATTTTTAAAAACTAAAATGGCTAGACTAATGCATGGGTATATAGGATATTTGTACATCAAGACCTGTAGCCATTGATGTACCTTTAAGTCAATTCCCAAATTACAGCAACCCACAGAGATCTCTTAGCAAGATTTGTTCAAAGGAGGTTTGACATTGTTTTCTTCTTCAGCTGAGAAATTCATTAGAGGTTAACTCTGCAAACCAGGGGGTTACAAGTAGAATGAGGTAAACCTATTTCAGTATCAAAAAAATCATATATTTCGAACAACACAAGTAATAAGTTCAACACATTGAGTATAGATTAAGAGTTCAACACATTGAGTTCAACACACTGAGTTCAACACATTAAGTTCAACACATCGAGTTTAGCATAATAGTGTCCACAAGGACCAGGATTCATATATAACACAGTATGATATTGGAACTATGACAATAAGTTTGTCTCAGAAATATAAAAAATCACCAGTCCAGGAAAAACGCTAAGGATCCAACCCAGATTGTCAGTACCTTATTGAATGCAAGGCATGGTGTAGATCCAGGTGGAACGGAAGTAATCCGAGGAGGGAAGTCAATATATTAGATGGTAAGTCCCAATATCATGGTCCAAAGTACATCAGGACGATATGTACTCGATAAGGTCACATAGAAGTATTGTAAATCCAAGGTTTTATGGATAAAGGAGAACTGCGTGATGGTAAACAAAACTCCCAAACGGAGGGCGCCAAGGGGCGTTCCACAAGGGAGGTTGCCTACGGCTGGAGTTCTCTCCGGAGCTGGCCACCGGCCGTTTCATCCCTTTCCGAGACTTCCTCAGGGCCAGCGTTTCAAAAATCGTGTTGTCCTCAGAAGTAAACAATCATGCAGACTGTGTCTATGGATGCAGAGGATGGACCATCCCATCCTATGTTTTCTTCTTCACCTGAGAAATTCATTGGAGGCCCACAGCCCCAAATGAGTTTCTTTGGCTGAATTAGGAAATAATTATATGAAGTCCTTTTTCATTGATCTTTTTGTTCCCAGTTGATAACAATCTCATAACGTATGACAGATTTTTATAGCTGATATTCTTTTCTTGTTTCATTGTTACCAGTGTAATAATTTGGTATTACAAAGATTATGCAAGAACTATTGTTGCCAATGTGGGAATTATAGGCAGAATGGGCTGCTCCCACTAGGCGTGTGTGATCTATAAAAATGGTTCTAAAAAGTGTGACACCTCATTTCTAAAGTTCCTTCTGAATTTTTGGGGTAAAACAATTTGAAACTCTAATGACACTTATGAATCTTTACTCAAAAGAAACATTTCAGTAAGTATTTTGTTAATGGCGGATGTGATTGTGCAATAAGGAAAATGTCACTGGCAGTAGAGAAACTTCAGGGGCTTCTCTCTCCCTCATTTTTGAGCTATCCTGAAGAAACATATTCACAAATGTTAGCACACCAAATTTCAGAATGTTTGACTTATCCACTGATTTTTGGTGAATTTTCAAAGTTTATATAAACAACATTTTAATAGTAAAGAAAGTCTGCTCCTGCTTTGAAAGGGTTATTTCCTGTTTTATTGTTTGGTCTTTACTTCGAAAGTAGTTGTTCTACTCCAGAAACTTTGTTTGTGTGGCACAAACTGTGTTAAATTGGTGGAGACTCAACAAAGCAAAATGTGTTGCTATATATTGGATGATGTTCCCTGTGCAAAGACAAAGTTTTTTCAGTGTACTAAACTTTTGCCATGTTTTTATGATATAACTAATTAGGAAACGACATTTATAACCCAGGAACAGAAATCAATGAACAGATCCCATCAAGGGATGTCTAAACTGACCCTCTTCTTCCGGGCAGAAAGGCACCATCCAAAATCTCCTGACATCCATTTGTCCTCTACTGAAGGGGACCCCCAAGAGACATTCATATAGGTCATGACCTTTTTTTACAGCCCAGCACAGATATTGGCTTAGAGCAAATCAACCCCCCCCCCCCCAAGCGACAACAGCAATCCCCTTGAATGCCTGTCTATATGACATGCAATTAACCACTTAACTTCAACTTAGCAGAGATTTATACTATTACTTACTTTTAGTTCTCTTTGCAGATTCAATCATTTTATTATATCATTACTGACTCTAAATGGCTAGCTGGCTGACCCCCACAGTGTCTTGCTCATGGCAATTAGGCCAAAGTAAAAGTATTGGTTTTTTAAAAAGCTGTTTATATTATCTTAGGTTTGCAAAAGTTGCTTACTGGTTCTTTGCTTTAGACCTCTTTGCAGACTCAATAATTTTTTAATTTTAGAGAAACTCTAAATGGCGATTGCAGCCAGCTATTTGGGCCCTTCAGCCATCATTTGGCTACTGAGCAGTTTTGCATTCTTGGAAATGTAGTTTACAGCAGGGCCTTTTTCAATCTCTATCCCTGGGAGTCTGACCTTCTCAAACTTCAGTTAAGATGGCTGTGTTTAGCCACAACCACGGCACCTCACTTTTGGCAGTGCTGGCAAAAATGGGGTGAAAGGAATGAGATTTTAAGATCAATTTAAGTTAGCCTTTACCAAAGTGGCTTAATGGTTAGTGAAAATTAATCTGACCTTGGGAGACATCTGAACATTACAGAACATTTACGAAAATTATAGCATTTTGACACCACAAGATTTTGGTATTTGGGGATTTGTAGTTTTGTGGGATGTTTATGCTTCTCTGTCAGAGAGCTCTGATACCATAATAAACTACAGATTTCAAGACTCCATAAGATGGTGTTATAGCAGTTAAAGTGGTTTCAAACCTCTAAAGTTTGGCAATGTGGATGGTCTGGGAGTTTCTCTGCATAAGTACTCTCCTTCACGCAGATTCTAGATTCCTGTAAATTCAACCAAAGCAAACTGCTGCTGTCTCTCTTAGCTTGTCTGTTTTTCTACATTAATCATTTAATCATATGCTGATATTGCTCAGTCACACTTCCTAATTTTCATCTGTGAGATATTAGAGAGTATGTAATAATAATGATATTTACTTCTCACCCCAAAGTGTAATGATATTTAATTGGAAGGGTCCAGCGTGTCCTAATTATAGGTAAATACATTTTCCGAAGAACTTGACTACTTCAATGAAGCTATCACATTGCAGTCATGACAGCTTTAAAATTCTTTTGTATAACGATTTAACAACAGATTGATAACTTTGGATATTGCAGGCCCTTAATGTAAGGGATGCCCTGGATAGTCGCAAGATAACATTCCTCCTGTCAGTCTGCAGTGTTCGTTTTCTTATCATTTAACTAGCCATTAAAATGTTGTCATCTAGACCACCAGATTGCATTCCCAGTGGGTGGGAATCTATTTTAGCGTCCAGCTTTAATGAATGAGTACTGTAAACTTGAATTCCCAGAAGTTCCAGTAAAGGAAAAATTGAATCTTTTTACATTTATATGCTTTTAGGTGGGGGGGGGTGAGTTTTGCAACATAATTGGAAAGCAAGATTCCACATAGGAAGTGATTAATAAACAAATAGATATGGTTATAGATTTTAGTTTTCATTGAGAGGTTTTCAAATAGTAATTTTCTGTCACATATTTTAGGCATGTGCATGAATAAAATTTGTTTTGCTCCTTTCAGTTAATACTTTGGACTGACATCAGTTTGTAGTGTTTTAGCTAGGACTGCAGTTAAAGAGGTCCGTGCCCGGCAGACGTATGCTAAACCAGATCCAACTTCACGGATAATGGGTTTTCATTTAATCTGGGTTAAATCCACATATTGGATAATGTTGTGGCCTGCGCTAAGCTTGGCCTGTTTATAATGAATGTGTATGCTTACTTTTATGTGCTTGTGCTAGATTAACAGGCCTCAATTTGTTGTAAAGGCCTATTTGCAGTTTTTGGGGCTGGGTTGTTGTTTTCCCTGGTTGGGAGGGGCTTATCCTCGGTTTCCTTCCTCCAATCATCACCCAGTATTTTCCCTCCAAAGTCAGTATTTCCATCCAATCAGCACTTAGCATTTTCCCTCCATAGGCTCCATCCAATCAGTGCCTGCTTGGATTTCCCTCCATTTTAAAGACCTCTCTGATTTTACCTCAGTGACTACCAGGGACGTACGGAAATCCATGAGTTTAAGGACTCTTCCTTCTGTGGGACTTGATTATTACTACACACACAACTGAGTTGGGATACTTTCAGCCCCGTGACTATGCCACGGGGCTGTCAGCTCTGGCCTGTCACCTTCTTTTAATGAAACAATACTGCCTTCAACCAGCCCTGAGCTCAGCATAGGAAGGACTCGCCCTTCAATTTAAAGGAGTTCAGCGGCTGGGGTCTGTCCACCATCTGTGGCGGCTGACCAGAGAGAGAGAAGGAGAGACATTCACCATCCACCCTTCACAGACTGGAAAAGACGACTAAGTAAGACAGTTTTGGATTCTTCAAGCCCATGAACTTTGTAAAGGATTTGGAGCCAGACACTTACAGCTTTGTGTCTTGTTAAATAAACCCAGTTACTTTTTTCATGAAGCTTTGTTCTGTGAAGTATTTGGGGCCCTCTCCCTCAGAGGAAGGCAATCCGCATCCCCTGGGCATAGGACTTTTATAGCTATTTACGTGGTCACTCCGTTTAAGCCCAGCCGGACCGCCATAGATAAAGTGTTCACATGTACACACAGTTCCAATTGTAATAGTCAATCTCCACAGTAGTGATAGTCCATATGTGGATTTAACCCGGATTAAATGAAAATGCATTATCCGTGAAGTTGGATTGAGTCCTTTATTTGAACTGAGGAATTTACAATATTGACATTAAATATCCATATTGTTTGAATAAACTACCTGAAAAGGAACATCGTATAGGGAATCTTGGTATTTTGCCCCCTGGAACTTTCCAAACGGAGTGGCTGAGGATACACCGTAACTACGGAAATCCGTGAGTTTAAGGACTCTTCCTTCTGTGGGACTTGATTATTACTACACAGAGAACTGAGTTGGGATACTTTTAGCCCATATAATGTGTTATTTCATTTCCACTGTTTCACGCTAGTGAATATTATAAGAACATAAGAACATAAGAAGAGCCATGCTGAATCGGGCCTAAGCCCATCTAGTCCAGCATTCTGTGTCACACAGTGGCCCACTAGTTGTACACGGGGATCTCTAGCAGAAAGGAGGGCAAAACCCTCACCTGCTCCCGACCCCCCACAACCAGTACCCGGGGAAAATCCTGCCTGCCTCCATCAACACAGAGGTGGCACTTGGATGTCCATTTCAGTAACTACTGATTCCCTTGGTATCCATGAATCTGTCTAATCCTGCCTTGAAGCTGTCCAGGCTGACAGCTGTCACAACCTCCTCTGGAAGTGAGTTCCATAACCCAATGACCCTCTGGGTGAAGAAATATTTCCCTTTATTAGTCCTAACTTTCCTGCCTTGGAGCTTTAAGTGCCCCCTAGTCCTAGTGTTGTGTGACAGAGAAAATATTTTTTCTTTATTCACCTTTTCTATCCCATGCATGATTTTATACACTTCGATCAAGTCACCTCTTAAACGCCGTCTTTCAAGGCTGAAAAGACCCAGGCGTTGCAACCTGATTTCATTAGGGAGCTGCTCCATCCCTTGGATCATTTTTGTTGCCCTTCTTTGTACCTTTTCCAGTTCCGTTATATCCTTCTTGAGGTGCGGTGAGCAGAATTGTACACAGTACTCCAGATGTGGCCTCACCATAGATTTGTAGAGAGGCAATACAACATTTGCCGACCTATTTTCGATTCCCTTCCTGATCATGCCAAGCATAGAATTTGCTTTTTTTCACTGCTGCTGCGCACTGGGTTGACATCTTCATTGAGCTGTCCACCAAAACCCCAAGATCCCTTTCCTGGTTTGTCTCAGAAAGCTTTGATCCCATCAGTTGATAAGTGTATTTGGGGTTCTTTGCCCCGATGTGCATGACTTTACACTTGTTTAGGTTAAAATGCATTTGCCACTTTGTTGCCCATTCACTCAATTTCGAGAGATCTTTCTGGAGCTCTTTACAATCATTTTCATTTTTAACTACCCTGAACAATTTAGTGTCGTCTGCAAACTTTGCTACCTCAGAATTTACTCCTACATCCAGATCATTAATGAATAAATTAAAAAGTAACGGACCCAAAACTGAACCTTGGGGTACGCCACTTCTCACCTCTTTCCACCCAGAGAAATGTCCGTTTATTACCACCCTTTGTTTCCTACAGTTTAGCCAGGTTCCAATCCAGGACAAGACCTGTCCTCTGATTCCATGGCTGAAGAGCTTATTTAGGAGCCTTTGGTGAGGGACTTTGTCAAAAGCCTTTTGAAAGTCAAGGTAAACAATATCGACTGGGTCCCCTTTATCTATGTGTTTATTTACACCCTCAAACATTATGTTGTAACTCACTCTGCTATTGTGTTAGAATATTCTCAGAGATTGCCATTAATATGGGGTCAAAGCCAGAACGGATCAAAGCAACTTTGTCTGCGAAGAACCGAGCAAATGCTCCGCAGGGGCTGCCGAGTTGTCAGGGCAGGTTTTTTGCGCCACATGCCCTCTAGTCTCCTCTTCATTCACTTCATTGCTGCCAGCTTCTTGGTAAACTTAAGAGATGGTTTAGCTTGGCTACTCGAGAGGGGACATTCTGGAGCGATCGTGTCTATTGCCCTAGTCATTTCCCTATTCCAATGAGCGACAAGAGCATCAACAGGATCACCAACCAAGGAGGCAGGAATATCCCCAAGAGCCATTGGAAATCCATCTGGATCCATAAGCCTCCTGGGGTGGACCATCTAAATGAGTCCTCCACCCCTGCAGAGGGTGAATGGTGCAGTAAGTCTAAACTTGATCAGGAAGTGATTGGTCCATGGCAACAGAGAGATGGTTAACTCCTCTACGCTGCCACCTTCCTCCTATCCCTGACAAAAACCAGATCTAATGTGTGTCCAGCACAATGAGTGGGGCCTGATATCAACTGGGACAGCCACATGGTTGCCATGGAAGACATGAAGTCCTGAGGCGCTCCTGATAGGGTGGTCTCTGCATGGATGTTGAAGTCTCCGATGAAACTTCAATGCCAGGCTCGAGACTACCCCAGCTAGCTCAGGTAGGGAGAATGAAGTGCAGTGGGGTGGACGATTCACTAACAGAATCCCTATTCTGTCCCAGCCACCAATCCTCAGGTGGGCACACTCGAACATGGTAGACTGCGGAATGGGACACCTGATCAAGGAGATAGAGTCCCTATAGACTATTGCAACCCCCCAACCTCCAAATCTCGGCTGGTGCTCCACTGAGTATCCTGGTGGGCAAAGCTGGGAGATATCCCCCCCGCCTCATCCAGCCAGATCTCAGTTATACACGCCACATCTGCTTGCTTATAAAGAATTAAATCTTGGATGGTGATGGTTTTTCCATTTACAGACCTGGTGTTTAACAGCACCACCCTTAAGATGGAGGCTCTGCCAACCTGGGTACTCAAATTTACCATGTTGGGAGATTGTTTTGGAAAAGCCAATCTTCTATTGTAAATTTTGGGTTGAATTGATTGCTTGAATCTCTCTTGTATCCCCGCTTGATCTTAGGCTGGATCTACACTGCCATATAATCCAGACTATCAAAGTAGACTATTATCTACATTACCTACTTTGAACTGGATTATATGAGTCTATACTGCCATACAATCCAGTTCAAAGCAGACAATCTGGATGTTGTATGGTAGAATAGATTGGGCCTTCGACAATCAAGGACTTGGCTGTCAGTATAGAAAGTTAATGAATTAACATATACTAAACCCCCTCTTCCATGGGAGCAGCAGACTCTCAGCCTCACGTTAAGTGGACAAACATCCCGAGCTTAACTTGCTGGTAAAGAAGCTCATCTATCTATACATACACACACAATGATTCTGATAGTTATCTGGCCTGGGAAATAGCTGGAGGGATTTGGCCAGTGTCTCCTTTCCCAAGAGATTATGCAAACAGGGGGGCATGAAGAGGTGGCTGTCTACAAGTTACATTTTGATACATATACAAAACAGTTTATACACTGCAGATAATGAATTGATACAGTGCACAGTAAAAAAAGATACAAGTGACATATAAGTAATTAAATTGATACAGTTCATTAAAGTGTTAGACACAATAGAGTTTGAGAGTTACAGCTGCTGCTAGGTCCATTCCCGATCTTCTAGCACAGTGGTTCTCAACCTGTGGGTCCCCAGCCAGAAATCCCAGCCAGTTTACCAGCTGTTAGGGTATCTGAGAGTTGAAGGTCAAAACATCTGAGGATCCTCAGGTTGAGAACCACTGCTGTAGTGCTTTAGGTCTCCAAAAAAGATTTTTAATCAAAAGAGGGAAAAAAAACCCATATATTTGCTTGCAGTCTCATGATAAATCACCAATCATTTTTGGTGATTTATCATGAGACTGCAAGCAAATATATGGGGGTTTCCCCCCCCCTTTTGATTAAAAATCTTTTGGGGGGGGTACCATGGCTTGACAACAAGTTACTGTTTCAAAAAAAATCAGAGCTTCAGATGTTTTCTTATTTACTATAATGGATAAATCAGACAGTAATAGGTTTTTTATTTTAAAAATATCTCTGTCACAACCGGATGACATTTACAAGCATAAAACAACATCCCCAAGCTATAACAAATGATAACATTATTGGGCTTAAAAAGCTTGCATAAATATTTTGTGATTTTTAGTTGGCCCAATAAAGTAATCACTGTTTGGTGGATTTTATTTTTTATTGCATTTTCTTGCATGGCCAATACAACTACTCCTAAATATTTACAAGCATAGCAGCTTGTTGCTTTTTTAAAACAACAACACTATTTTTTATTCCGAAAAAAAGAACATGGTAAAATAATAAGAATAACACAAACAGAAGCCATTTTAATAATATATATTACTAAAATTATGCAGCTAACTACTATATACTACAGAACAAACTCAAAAACACTAAAAGAAAACCACCTACATTAACATAGGCACACAAACTATACTAACCCACCAACCAACCAAAACCCACAAACACAGTTCTATGAACCTCACATTCACTTTCTGTTGATATTTATCCGTTATTTTTCTACTCCCTAGCACTATATAAATTCATCAAATTCATAATACCTACAATTGGCATTACCCCCAACATTGTTGTGAAAAGTGATAAAACTGGTCTCAGGCTGAGTTATGGTCACAAAGGGGTCCTGTCAACTGCCTCCAAGATAGGATAATGATCCAGTAACCAGGTTCAACGCAGCTGGGAATGGGGCATGATTCTACTCTCCGGCACACAAACATAGAAAATCAGCACTTACCTCAATCTACAGCCTCTTTACTTCCTAGTCTACTGCCATGTGACTGAGCAGAGTAGCATGGTTGAAGCAAGTCCTGATCACTCCTCCCAAGTTCAGTCAAATGGCAGCAAACAAGGAAGCAAAGAACCTGCAGATCAAGGTAAGTGCTGATTATCTGTCTTTGGGGGCTACATTGGCATGCTGGAACCAGGAGAGACAGCCACTTCACCTGCCCAGGCTGCTAGAACTTGGGGACCTATGATCTGGAATCCTGCATAAGGATCCAGGATGGCTGTCCCCTCTCGTCCAACACAGGGGAAAATCTGAATCTTGGTACATGATCTGGACCTTCTCCTATGTTTTTTTAAAAAACTCAGTTGCAATCACATTAAACAGGGTTAACTCACACCACCGTATTGTGTATTTTGTGGGTGCACACAGGCTGATACGAATCCCACACTGCATTAAATGACTGTGTAGAACTGTCCTGAGCCTCAACGGACATGCACATATGGCCCTATATTTAATTAAAACCACTGAGATCTCCTTCATATTTACTGTTCAGGTATAACATATTTATATATCTGCCCGCACACTGTGTTTCTTTGAAAATTGAAATTATTTGAAGATGATTCTTTTTTAATTGTTTTTTATTCATGAAAACAAACACAACAACATTAATCAACATACCTATATACACAATTACAAAATTACTAATAATAAAACAAATAGAACTTAAATACCCTCACCACAACGAACATATATTTTCCTTTAGCTTCCATATCGCTTTGTGATAGTAATTAATATTCTTTAAGCATATCTTAGTTCATTTTTCCAATATGGTTTATGATTGGTCCTTTGGGTTTTTATTCCGTTTTTATAAATATTTCTAATTATTATTATTTAATAAATCAATGAAATTATTCCAAGAACTAAAACTTCATTAAATACCTGGTGAAAGGATATTATCAAGTTTATATGGCATATAAAAGCAAGAATTAGCTTTCAACATCTAAGGGACGAGACTAAAGGGGGGCTAGCTCTCCCTGACATACAGCTATATTATGATGCAGCAGCATTGACATGGGTAAGAGATTGGGTTGTACTGGAAAAAAAGAAAATACTGGTATTGGAAGGGGAAGACCTTTTGCAGGAGAAGATGATTCTTTTTTTGACTGTGTGCATGTTTTCTAATAAAGAAAAAACAACAACAGCTGATGTCAAATCTGGGTATTTCACAGAAATGAATAATGCCCTAAAATGTTTAGCTTGTAAGCACAATCAGGGAATGAAGGAACATCTGAAAAATAAATAACAAAGCCCTTGGCTTTTAAAATCTATTTGAAACATGTGCAGAGTCATAAATTAACTATACTTAAAAATATTTTTTGCTTGCCTTAGCTGTTTAGAATGCTACATGTGGTCATGATTTACATAAGAACATCAGCCTCAAAGAAGGAAGACCTTGAGTAGTAAGTAAAAGAGACATAGGTTATACATTTAATTTATTTTTAATTTCAGAAATGTGTTTTTTTTTGTTAAATAAAATTTCTTTGTACTTCTTATCATTTGAGACACGTACTGTAATTCACTCAGGGCAGTTCTACACAAACACTATATTGCAGTTTGGCAAAATCATATTTCCCCAAGACTGGAAACCACATCATTCCCACCAGAACTCTTGATTTGTTCTAATTTTCTATGCCCTGCCACAGTGTAGCACTGATCCTGAATGGAAATAGCAATGCACATCAGACATCTCAGTGGACTGGGTAAGAAAAGAAATCTGGGTTTGGTTCAAATATGCAGTCAGTAGATATTGTGACAGTCAGTAGATCTTCTCAGTCTCAAACTGGTACCAGGGATGATTGTGTAGGCAGACGTTCTAGTTCAAGCATAATCCCCTTCTAACTCAATTTTAGTGGCTGCATGGAACTGACCTCAGTTGTCCCAGATCATAATTGGATTTGGGATATCATTTTACTGGTTATAAAATGAAGACGGAGTCCTGCACGATAGAGCTTGTACTCAAAAGCCTGAGATACCTTTGTCCTCCTGTGGCAACACTTCAATACTTATCTTTATTATGGATTTCACACAAAGATTTGGGGGTTTCAACTAAAAGTTTCAAGGGCTTAACATGTTTGAGCCAGTTACTATGGTGGCCACTCAGGTTTCCAGGAGAAGTCATACTTTCAAAGCCTCAGAGGATGGCAATGGCAAGGCCGCATCTGAACAAAGCTTACCAAGAAATCATTGTGACAGGTTGGACTTAGGCCTGCCAACACAAATGACTTGATGGCAAGCAATAACAATAAGTACTTTGGCAGACAATGGGTTCATCAACACTGTAGAAGTAATGCAGTTTGATACCAACAGGCAGTTCTACACAGACATTTAAACTAGGTCAGAATGGGGATAAAAGTGAATAGGTTTCCTACAGCGTGCCTACACCAGCACCACAGGAATTGGTTGGAGACTGGAACAGTGACCACTGAGATCCACTAAGTAAAAATTGATCTGAACCCATGCATATTTTTTCTGGTGGGATGCTCTGAATGACTACTACTACCATGACAAGTACAGATGGTCAGCAGCATGTCCAATGGGAATATAGCTTTGTTTCCAGATTTTTAGACTGTATCTGCACTAGCCCATCCGGCCAAATGCTCTGCGCTTTTCTGTCTTGCGTCCAGTTTTGCATGAGATAAACAATGATGGGCTTCAGTGGAATTTCTGGTAGTTTTTTTTAAAAAACACCTTGCTTCTGGGTGGATGAATCAATTATAAGGTCTTTAGCTTTCTCTTCCAAAGAGTGCTGGTGCCTCATCAAACTACAAATCCTACGATTCCACAGCGTGGAGCCATGACAGCTAAAGGGGAGGACACAGAGCAATGGATTCAGAGTACAGGAAGAGATTCCACCTAAGTGTCAGAGACAACTTCCTGACAATAAGAGTTGTTTGACAGTGGAAGATGCTGTCTCTTTTACTAGAGGTTTTTAAACAGAGGTTGGATGGCCAGATGGTCAAGAGTGCATTTATTGTGTACAATATTACTGCATGGCAGGGGGTTGGACTGGATGGTCTGTTCTGGCTGCATGACTCTGGCTGGATCCACACCTATAAGAGAATGTGCTGGTCTCCTGGGTTGATGGAGGAAGCAGGATGAATGATGACGATGACAAGAGAGATGTTGAAGCCCCTCCCCACTGCTGTTGTACCATTGATCCATACCCCACCTATACTCCATCCTGTGCATATTTGGGAGTGCAGATAGATAGCAAAATTAACAGGAAAATAAGAAAGGCTATTGGTTGATAGGTTTGTGCAGACATGTGGCCTAAAATAATCTGATACAGTGTACATGTCAGAAACACCCTTTTGTACTGAGGAAATGTCAATGAGAGAAAACGGTGTGGTTTTCAAGATAAGTTTGAGTTTGGATTAAAACTGTTGAGTGTTGAATTATTGGAATCAGACTGTATCAACTCTACAGTGTAGGTACACTCAGTCTGAATTACTGCACTTTTGGTTAGGAAGGCAGTGTTTTCTAATTTTTGAATTCAACATCAGAGGCATCCTGTACCTGAAAAGATTCATCCGCTCCATTTGGCTAATGCAAATGGGGCAGAATTTTATTTCAGATGAAAAAGAAATTGTGGCAAAAATAACTGTGAAACTGTCAGATTCACCCTACCACTCATCTATCTGAAATTGCTCTCGCACCACTCAGAGATTATCCATGGCTGGATTTACACTATCAAACAATGCGGTTTTAACTGCAGAAATAAAATAAAGAGGAAGGAGGTTCATGGACCGGACAAATAAATAAAGAGAAAGGAGGTTCATTAACTGGATTTTTGTTCTTGCGATTCACTGCTGGGCCGCAAACTACAGGTTGAGAACCACTGGTATAGACCTGCATCCTGGGGATTTCCCCGGCTGCAGTATTTGACTCCTTTACCAGCGCATGGGCTTGGATATCGGACAATAGTTCTTCAATTTTGGGACACAGGATCTCCATACACGGATTTATCCACAACTTGGAATTATTTGCACTATGTGTACCTAGAATTCATGGACTTTCTGCGGATTATTCTTATTGACTGTTGATATATGAACTAGACACTGGGTCTCCCAACCAAACTACGGTTTGATATTTTATAATAATAACTCTGAGGACTTCAAACATATGTATGTCCTATTTTTATATCCTTTATAGCCTCTTGTTATAGTATCTGGTAAGATAGATTATGATTTTACCGCTGTTGTACTTTGCTCATAGACCCATAT
Source organism: Anolis apletophallus (assembly GCA_030556195.1). NCBI lineage: Eukaryota > Metazoa > Chordata > Lepidosauria > Squamata > Anolidae > Anolis > Anolis apletophallus. The sequence continues at coordinate 79,053,074 of JARBWK010000008.1, forward strand.
AACTCTTGCATTATTTGGCAGTGTGGATGTAGCCCAAGACTGGGTCAACAAAATATATTTCATAGGCCATATTCTAATCCATGAGGTCTAGTTCTTGCATTTGTGGTTGTTAAGTGTATCCTCACAGAAAACTCCATAGGGTGGAAGAACATCAGAGAAGAGATATGTAATATAATAACTAGTCTCCCATTAAAGCTTGATATTTGTGTCAAAATACTTTTGATTCCCTTCAAAATTTACCAGATCTTCACATTTGTATCTGGCACCAGCACACTTATAGAATTTTCTTGGCTTAAGTTATATTTTTGGAGGCAGCTCTGGACTCAGCCATGCTAAGTAGCAGAGAGCACTGGAGCACTGGCTCCAAAAGACTAACAAAAAACCCCACCAGGCACAAAAATGGCACTTTTCATGGCTCGACACCTGTAACAACACTAGCCAAAGCAACAAAGCAACATGGGAGAGGGGAGGAGGGAAAGGAGGAATTACACCTTCCTTTCCCCCTTTTCTCCAATCACCTTGTCTTTCCAGCTATGGTCACTCCAAGTGCCAAGGAAGGAATACTGCTATTTTTACACCTGGTGGACAGTGCAAAGATCAGATTGGTGGAGCAAGCTAGATGCCACCCCCTGTCCCCTAGCTGCCTGATCCTTGGGAAAGCAAGGTTATAAACAGGTGCAGCTTTTTCCCAAATAGGAAACAACACTACTGTTTATACTGGTCCAAAATACAGGTGAATTCTAGAGCTTCAGAGAAACTTCGGAGTATTCCACAACTTTTTAAAACAGCCCTCTGTTAAAAGGCAGCCGTCTCCAGATTTCTGGCAAATAGACTCCATGTGTCATGTGACCACCATTCACTCTAGGTCAACTCATATCGCCCATATATGTGGGCCCCTTTTAATGGTTCTCCTTGTGCCATAGTGAAACATTGGAAAATACCCAGCTATGAATCTTATGACAGCCGATAGCAATCCTATTGTCCTTCTTTTGGATGCCATCTCTCAGACCCAGGATCAGCCTCCAACACAATCACAGCTTCTGTGTTCTAAACAGATCACCATCATTTGTGAGTCAGCCTTTACAATGATGTCAAGATTCTTTTTTTGAAAAGGAGGTTTTCTTGTTTCTCTTTTCTCTTACTTTTAGTTAGAGTGATTTCTAAATTTATACATAGGAACAGGCCTCTAAAGATACTTGCTAAATATAGCCAGAACACTAACAGATTTTCCTCACAACAATGTTGTCAGTATTGGCAGAAACTATTTGGTTAGATAAAAAGGAGGCTTGAGAGAGATGAGTAGGGAGATTTAGCGGGATACAAATAAAGTTTATTATTATGATGATTTCTCTTATCATAGTTCTTATTATAGTAGGGTTTGTGTTAAAATGGTCATGCTTCCTATTTCATAGAGAAAAGTCCTGTAGTTGTGGGACTTCTGATAGAATGTCCTCTCTTTGAAGAGCTGCCTGGTACACCTAACAATGTAAACTATAAGAACCTTGACAGCAAAAGAACTTGAGGTTGTCCAATAACAGTGCTAACATGACTAGCCCATCAAGCACCTCCCAAATTTTCCAAGAATGGGCCTGACTTTAGCCATCATTGTTCTATAAAAATATATCTGGCAAATATACTTGCCAATCTTTATTTTATTTATTTATTTATTTACAACATTTCTACCCCGGTCTTCTCTACCCCCCCCGGGGGGGGGGGGGACCCAGAGCGGCCTAACAAAAGGCACAATTCGATGCCAACATAATAAATATAATAAAACCAAAAACATATAGCATTAAAATACATTAAAATACAATTAACATTAACACATCATACACATTCTCTTAAGTTTAAAACAGTATTTCGTCCATAACAGGAGCATTGAGCCATATCCATCAACTTGCTGTTACAAATCCAGTCCAAAGTGCTGTATTGTGCTAATGTGCAAACGTTTGGTTCCACAGCCAAGATTTCACTTTTTTCCTGAATGCCAGGAGGGATGGGGTTGATTGTATGTCGCTTGGAAGCCACCACCGAGAAGGCCCTCTCTCTCGTCCCCACCAACCGCTTTTGAGAAGTTGGTGGGAGCGAGAGCAGGGCCTCCCCGGAAGATCTTAAATTACAAGGTGGGACATAGAGGCTGATGCGTTCGGACAAGTAAGCTGGGCCAGAACCGTATAGAGCTTTAAAGATCAAAACCAGCACTTTGAATTGAGCTCGGAAATGGACAGGCAGCTAGTGGAGCTGACACAACGGGGGGGGGGGGGTATGCTCCATGTATGTAGCTCCAGTTAGTAATCTGGCTGCTACCCGTTGGACTAATTGTAATTTCTGAACTGTCTTCAAAGGCAGCCCCATGTAGAGTGCGTTGCAGTAATCTATTCGGGATGTGACCAGAGCATGGATGACCGTAGCCAGATCAGACTTCTCAAGGTATGGGCGCAGCTGGCACACGAGTCTTAACTGCAAAAGCTCCCCTTGCCACTGCCGAGACCTGGGGTTCCAGGCTCAGCGATGAGGATCACTCCCAGACTGCAAACGTGCGTCTTCAGGGGGAGTGTAACCCCATCCAACACAGGCTATGCCCTGTTCGGCCTTTCGACTGACCAGGAGGACCCCTGTCTTGTCTGGAGTAAGTTTCAATTTGCTAGCCCTCATCCAGTCCGACACAGCAGCCAAGCACCGGTTCAAAGTCTGGACAGCCTCCTTAGTGACAGGTGGGAAGGAGCGACAGATCTGGACATCATCTACGTACAGATAACACCTTACTCCGAAACTCCGAATGATCTCTCCCAGCGGTTTCATGTAGATGTTAAATAACATCGGGGACAGTACTGAACCCTGAGGACTCCACAAGATAATCTTGGTTCCCTGTTTCCACAAGGTGTCCTGTCCTCCTGTACTAGTAATTCTTGAGGGAACTTGTCACATTGATAAGCATAAATCTTGCAAACTTGCAAGTCTTTCTTTATTTTCAAATACAAACCCTCTGTAGGAGAAGGAGCTATGCTAGTAACTCAAATCAGAACTGTTCCTTTTTAGGGGTGGCCAAGAAAATTGTGCTGCCCAAAGGACAAGATCTACACCCCACTTTCATATAGCAAAGTTGAAATGACTGGCAGTTGAATTTTCCTTCCACATTGTATCCAAGGACTTCACATGCAGTCTGAGCTCCTTTTCCATGCACTTCAGAAACAGAGTCCCACAGAGGCCATCACATGACATGAGGGCACTCCTGGTGGGACTCAACGGAACTCTGTTTCCACAGCACATGGAAACGGAGCCCAAAATGCATTTTCAGGAGTCAGGTGCTACCCGATTCCAAATGTCAAAAGACAGCAAAGATGGGGAAAGGACATGGGATGACTGGCCATCCCAGAAGGTGGGCCATCAAATTGTTGCCTTTATTAGCTGACCTGAGTCCCCCTTCAGGGGGTAGAGAAGGGCGGGTTATAAATAATTGAAATAAATAAATAAATATGGTGGTAGGGAACAAAGTAAGACAGTTCCTTATCATGGAATGAGATCCTTAGGAAAGCAGCAGGTATTTTTCTATTATTCTACTTTTTATTTTTTTAAAAATCCCATCTTTCTCCCAAAAATGGGATTCAGGGTGGCTGCTAGATGTCTTTGCAACTGCCAAATAAATTGGAGAGCTGGTACCAAGAAGACACTTTTCCCCATCGTATGCCTGGAACCATCTGTTATTTTGAATTGCTGAAGGTGACAGAGACGGCCTCACCAAGATAATGATCACAGACACATTGATACTGCCTCTGAGTTTTGCTGGCACTGTGTGGACCAGACCAGAACTGTCATCATTAATGTCATGATGAAAGCCATTACAAAATTTGGTGTAGAAAAGCAGTGTTTGCTAGATGTCAGTGATTTCTGGAGTGAAGGTTGCAAATGCATGGTCAAATATGAAGATTCCGGTAGTTAGTCCCAATGATATAATATCAACATAAGATTGAAGTACAAAGGAAGATTTAAGTACAAAAATTTAAAAAACCTAGATGGTTTACATAATTTTAAAGCAGACAATGAGGACATTGAGCTAGTAAAAGGTTTCCTGTTGGCTGAATAATTCATCAAAATGAATCTTCAATCTAGAAATCGGAACAAGACTTGGAAGGGCAGCTTTGGAGTTACTAGACAAGATCCTTAAGTATTAAATTATATCGTTGAATACCAAAGTCATGCCATTGGATTTTCAGTGTCTATATATGGTTGTGAAAGCTGGGCAATGAAGAAAGCTGATAGGAAGAGGAACAACTCATTTGAATTATGGTGCCAGAGAAGAGTTCCTTGAATACTATGGCCTGACAAAAAGAGAAATAGGTGGGTCCTACAGCAAATCAAGCCTGAATTCTTCCTACATGCCAAGAAGACTAAACTAAGATGGTTGTACTTTGGACATGGCTCTGTAGAAAAGACAATAATGCATGGCAAGATTTCAACATGATATGCAAGGGGTGGGGCTGGGGGAACCAGGGCAATTGCTTTTTGGCTGCATGTCCTTAAATAGCACTCGAGTCTTTGGAAAAACATATCAATTGCCTCCTGCCTCACAGCTACATTTCATCAAAGGCGTGTTGAAGGATTTAGTGAGGACATTTTATCATGCTCAGACTAGGACATGCTGCCAAGTGTGTGACGTTTGTTAAAACCCAGTAGGGTACAGGCTGCCTTTGAGATTGATTTTGTCATAAGGAAGGGGTTCACCTAGTTTGTGCATACTCATTTTGAATCCAGCACTGGCAGTCTTTTGCATAGTGTTTTTTGATATCCTGTATCCAGGATTTTATATTTGCTCCACAATAAGTAAAGTTGGAGGGATACTCTGGAGTTTATAGGAAACTCTGGTGTATCCTTGGATTTTGCAGTCATCTGGATAGCTTGATCAGTATACACTGTCCACATGTATACTGCTGCCAAAAACTTTTCCCTGTGCAGTAGATGGGACATCCACATGTCATTGCTGCTGCCCTTCATGGGCCACAAAGCAAACATCTGGCCTGTGCGATCAGCAAGAAAGCTTTATTCCCTCCTTGCTGATCACAGGACTGCCTCCTTATTGCCTCAACCAATATGATCGTGACACTCAGGATCTAAGAGGGAGCTCTGTGGCTGGAGAGGAATGGTGACAGTGACATGGAGGACAATGGAATGTTCCAGTAAGGCCAATGAGATCGGCCATGGAGAATTCATCCCCGTGTCTGTGGCTGCTATCAAAGTTGATTAAGTAGCCAGTGTAGATGAGGCCTATACATATTCTTGTCATGAATAATCAATTGTATTTTAGAAATAGGATTCAATATTTGGATAACTCTTGAAATTTCAGACTAAATTTAGAATAAATCCACCCAACATACCAGCTACTACTGGGACATCACTGAGAACTGGGAAGCCCCAGCACTTGAGTGTTGTAGCTGGAGGCCAACTGTTACAACAGTGCTAAAGATTTTAAAGAGGCATGAATAAAGGGTGAAAAGAAGAAATGTGCCAAGAGGAAAACATGTCAAGCAAACTTGCACTGTGACTGCCGCTATATGGAAATCTATGTCCTCATTGCAAAAGACCTTGTGGATCCACAATAGGTCTTTACAGTCATTTGTGGATCCACCACCAAGATGCAACCCTAGAACCAGGGCCGTAGCCAGGATTTTGATTCGGGGCTGAGTTTGGTTCAGGGGGGCTGAGACTGGGTGGAAGAGGGTCTACCCTAGCAAACCTTTTGTATTGTTATCCCAATAACCCCATTAATGTGGGATATAATGAGCATGGTGATCAGATCATGATATGAATAAACATAACCGTTTAAATAATGTACCAGTAAGGCCTTTTTGCGGACCACCCTGAGAATTTCGGGGGGGGGCTGAAGCCCCCTTAGCCCCCCCCCTGGCTACATGCCTGCCTAGAACACAATCATATTTGGTCATACTTGGTCCATGATGATATTGATGATGACTGTTTTACCTTCAGCTCCTGATATATATAATAATAACAACTTGCATCACAATGAACTTTTTAACAATCTCCTACCCTCTACTGCATTCTCCTTTCTAATTCGGTTTTTCAAACTTGCAAATCATTTCATGAAATGAAAACATTCATTGATGTCTGAACTTTCATTTACGTTTCATCAAAAATATTGAGAAAGAATAAAAAAAATTGTTACAGGTGTAGCTTTGTTCCTGGCCATTACTTGTTTAACATAAATAGTGTTACCAGAGATAGAAATAACATGGAAAGAATAATTATAGATACCTGTACTACTGAGGGGGTAGCTGTTTGTGCATACTCACACAAAATATTTGATTCAATGTGAATTAGTATTTTAAAATTTCTACTTCACAATGCATTTTTAAATAAAAAGCTAGGCTTATGGCTCCTGGAGATGATAGATAGACACACACACACACACATTTAAATTAAAGTATTTGAGACAATTTTCTCAGGGTGTGTGTGGGTGTGTGTGTGTATCCTGAGAAAATTTTCTCAAGTACTTTCATTTAAGTCTTGATTAATTTTTAAGATAATCAAAATTAATCTTGACTGCCCGTTGAGTATAGAGCCTTACACAAGACCTTGACCTTGGCTTTCAAAGCCCTACGGGGCCGGGGCCCAACATACCTAAAAGATCGCTTGCTGATGCCTGCTTACTCAAGGACCCCGCGGCCAGCAAACAAGAACCTTCTTCACGTACCAGGCTTGAAAGAGGCCCACCTGGAGACCATGAGATGGAGATCATTCTCCGTTGTGGCCCCGTTCTTTGGAACTCGATGCCACCGGACCAGAGAGCCTCCCTCGACCTGCCCCAGTTCCTGACCACTCTGAAGACCTGGCTATTTAGGAAAGCCCATGGTTAATGCAGAACCAGGAACTCAAATACCGAGCCTGGCCCCTGCATTTAACCACTGAATATTTTAATCTAGTTTTAAATACTCTATTTTAATTGTGGAATTTGTTGTGTGTAAGTCGCCCGGAGCACTAACGTGGAGGGCGACTCAGAAATAATAAAGTCAGTCAGTCAGTCAGTCAGTTCCTAAACCTGTTCTTTGACTAAGATTCCCAAGATTCCTAATAGCTTACCACTGAAGCCTAACGATATCTGAGGACCACTGGTTTTGAACCATACTCACACTGAAGTTGTTTAAAGAAGAGTTCAGTTATGTTTTCTCATAATATACAGTAGGTTTATGTATACAGTGGTGTAGTGGTTTGTGTTTTGGAGTATGACTCGAGATCAGAATTTGAATCCCCAGTTATTTGTGGAAACCCATTGGGTAACTTGGACAAATCACACTCTCTTAGGTTCATAATAAGAGAAAGGCAAACAAATTTTGTCAAGAAAATTCCTGACATAGGATAGCCTCAGGTCTCCATAAGTCAGAAACCACTTGAAGTCACATAACAACAAACAGGGTGGAATTTCCCATCTGTGCCAGTAATTGAGATCTGGAGGTGACATATTACATTGGCCAACAAACATTTTGGTGTTTCAAATGTTAGACCTGTTTCTGGATATATTTGACCTGCTGATTCCAAAAATAGCACCAGTTTCCCTCTATCAACTTTAGTGTTTGAGATACAGAACATATTCCATCTAATAGTCTTCATCTGCTTGCCCATAGAAAGTCATAATAACCATATTTAAGAAACTCGTGCTGATGCAATCTATCAAATTCAGTTTTCTGAATAAGCACCCCAAATAACTCCAGGAACAGGCCTAAAAAGCAAGACACCAAGATTTTTTGTTGTTGTTGCACTTGATCCATTCATTTTGAATATTACCATTTGATCTTACATTCAACTCCTTGGTGAAATTGGCTTCTTTGTGCAATTTAATATTCCCTATATTCACTATAGTCAAGGCAGAATACAAGGGAGGTAATATAAACTTCTCACCCTTCCTTCTTTACTTACACAAAGAAAGGGAGAGAAAGAGAAGGGGAGTTGGGAGACCCAGCACCACTTTGTCAAGTTGTAGATATCATATTACCACCGCCACTCTGAACAGTGAATGATTAAAGGTATTGAAGTTCATCTACATTTAGAAGACCACAGGTTCACAATTTCTGCCATAGACCTGCTTATATAAGAATATGATGTTTGCCCATCCTACCATCCTAAGGGCAAATAACAGGTGGGATAGAGTGTTCTTTCTAGCAGAGATCTCATTCTATCTTATTCCAAATGATAAAAATAGATGTGACTGCTGTACACTTGTGTGTCTCAGGGAAGGGTGATTTATAGAATTATTCTAAATATGTGTGCCCAGATAAAGAAGTTTCATCAGGTTCAGTGGTGCTTACTCCTTGGAAAATGTGTGTTTAATTGTAGCCTTAAGTTACAATATCAGTGTGAAGAAAAAGATCAGCTGAGTACTGTACTTTTGTACACAGAAACGTATCATTTGAGGTATTTTTCTTTCTCATTGTGCAGTACTTCCAGGCATGGTATTTCATAGGAGAAAGTCTAATGATAAGAAATGATTTCTCACAGGAGTACAACCAAGTTGCACTATCAGTTTCTGTAAGTTGCCTGCCGATTGTACACTTTAAATACCCCACTTCACCTGATTTATAGATATTCACAAAATTTAGATCATGCTACTATCACATAGACGTTGGAGCCAAGAGTCATTTTTGGCTTGAGTTCCATTTTCTGAACGGGTGTCATGCTCCTTTTCTGGTTAACAATTACGTCACTGTGTCCAGCTTGACTTCAGTCCTGGAGGTCTTGCAACAGACTTGTATTGTCAGGGAAGTGGCAATGAGGCAATGTTTTGAAACCACAGCTCAGGAGTGACAGTATTTCCAGTTCAAGGCTGAAAAATGCCAAGAAATTATTATGGGAATCCCAAATTGCTCATACTGTAGTTCACCTCACACAGGTCTACAAAGGTCAGTTCCCCCTCTGTTTATAATTAAATATGTGAGAGCAGTACATGTGTAATACATGGAGCAAATAGTATCACAACTCATAGTATCTTTGACTTAATCATTTTAGTCACGATTTTTGTGCAACAGCTACAATTTGTCATCTTAGTGTGTTCTTTCACAAAGAATGTCTCCTTTACTCTTATTAAGACCCGCAGTAGTCTTCAGCTAAGCTATGAAACTGAACTTTCCTTGACAACAGCTGATGAAAAACAATGAATAGCTTAGTAAGCAACAAAAGTTGCCTGTTCCAAAAAGAAGGGTCAAGTACAATTCAGGCTAGGAAACCGCAGTCTTGGACACCTGATCAAATGGGTCCGGGAAATGTAAAAATCAATGTTCCAAAACAAGAATCAAGCTGGGATCAATGGAGCAGTGTTTCAACCTTGGTTTAGTCTTCTGCAAAGAAGCCTATCTTTAAAACCATTTCCTTTCAGCTCTGACATTAAGAAACTTAAAGATATATTCTAGGAAATGGTCCAAATGCAATTTTATTCCTTCTTTCACACAAGTATCTTTAACAGCCTAAATGGGGAAATTGACCTGCAACTATTTTTTGTGGTATCAGAGAAGAAAAGTGAGCTGTGGAAGGCCTCTCCTCTCCACTGGATTATATTAAAATTAGAATATGTATAATCTCAAGGATATTATTTCTCCCCTCAGTGTTTAGAACCAAAGTTGGTGGTCCCATCAACACTACAGCTTTCAATTCTGATTTCCTTCTTGTGAAGTCACTTCAGAACAGAAGAGCTTACAGTGAGATATATCGTAGGCAGGAACCCAGAATTGACTTGGAGTAGGCCCAAAAATGTTTGATCTTAAACAACTTTTACACTGAACGTAGTAGAATGATGCTTTTCCACTTACGTTCTTGTGAATCACTGGTTCCTTTGAAGAGCATCTTGGCCATTGCTATGAATTTTGTGTGTAATGAGCACCTACCAGTTGGTCTGGTACAAAATTACATATTGTAATTTGTGCTTTTAATACATATGAGCAGGGCCGTAGCCAGGATTTTGATTCGGGAGGGTCTAAGTTTGATTCGGGGGTGGGGGCTGAATCTGAGTGAGAGACGGTCTACCCTAGCAAACATTTTGTATTGTTATCCCAATAGCCCCATGATATGAATACACATAACAGTTTAAATAATGTACCAGTAAGGCCTTATTGTGGACCACCCTGGCTACATGCCTGCATATGAGGCAATATTGAAAACACAATAGAGTTAGCCAGTGCCTTGTTTATACAGCATATGTGAGCTAGAATATGTCCCTGCAGTGTACAGTAGAGCTTTGCAAAAAATCTGAATGTGAGTCATAAATCACAGGTGGTTTGGTAAATCTGTACTTATGACATGCATTATGAAGCCTGTGCCACACACACCCTCCCACACACACACAAATGTAAACACCCATTTACTGAGTTTTCGTAAGAAGTTAATTACTTTTGTAAGTCGCAGTGAGTCAGTTTCTTTTTTAGCACAAGCAAACTCTACTCGGCGACACAGACAAGCTTGTTATTTCACGTGGTCTTCTCAGCCTATCAGGACTGAGGGCATTTCCTTTAAATAGAGAAGCCACATTGGCTCAGTTGCCATTGTGAGCAAAGTGGCAGTGAGCTGGAGATCTAGGGTAGCAGCAGCAAATAGTGATAGTGAGTAGCGCATGAGCAGAGCGATTAGTAGCAGCTAGCTAGGAGCAGAATTTGTCCATTCTGGAAGGTTTTTGCATGTGCCTTGTAAGGGATTCCTTTTAGGATTGCTATAGGATCCTTTCAGGTTCATTTTATTTGTGTGTGTGTGTGTGTGTGTGTGTGTGTGTGGGGGGGAGGATTCATTTCACCGGGTCACCGTTTTTCCTCTTTGGATTTCTTTTATTTAGAATTCTACAAACTGCTTTCTTTGTTTTCTATTCTCTTTTAATTCTCTTTTAATTCTAGTTCTCTTGCTTTCCTTGCTATTCCTGTAGTGATTCAGGGCCAATACAGAAAACAAACAAACATTATTTTAGGCATCAAGTGAAAAGAACAATTCTAGTTTATTGCCAATTTGTAGTCCTACCAAATAACTTGCTTTCACTACTTCAAAATTTCCCCAAAAATCAGTAGACAGGCAAAATGTTCTGAAACTTGGGTGGGGGGGGGGGGGGCTTAAAGTGGTAAATGTGTGCTACAACTATAGCAAGTTTCATCCCAATAACCCTAAAATGCAGAGAGAGGGCCCCCAGAATGTCCTTATTGGCACGAAAGGGCCAATAATGTAATGAAAACTAACAATATTTTCATAAAGTTGTAATAGAATACGACACAGATCCCTTACATTTTTTCAAAACACTTTCGAATAAAAATGGAGGTCACACTATTTTCTAAATAGAAATGAAGCAGATTTTTGGAGTCGTCCCTACTTCTAGTGTACAGGGGTTTTGTCCCTATCAGATGGGTCAGCAGCCATAGTGTTTCAAGACCCATCATAACTTGTTGCAGTGCTGTACCTGCCATTAGACGATTTCTGCAAGCAACAGATGGTGGAAGCATGTGGAGAAGTCTCCGTCTCCCTCCTCCTTTTGGAGGAAAAAAACGTATGTGTCAATCCTCCTAGCTGTCACCCTGAAAACTAGCCTGTGTCCTGTGGATCTTGTTGCCAATGTTGAACTAAAATATGCCTGCACAGGAAATGTATGGAGCAACCACCTTCTTGTTTTTTGTCTCAGATAACCACATGTCTTGGATTGTTCTTAACTGGGTAATAATACATGCTTAGCAGTTGACACTCTTTCCTGGATCCTCATTGAGAACCATACTTCTAAAATTATGGAACTTCCTTTCCCAGGAGGTCTGATTGACCTCTTCCCCTGCTGTCTATCTGCCGGCAGGTAAATACCTTTTTGGTGTATCCTGGCAGATAATAATGCTTTATTGTGTGTTTTAAGCATCTTTTAATGCTGCATTAACTGTTTTTAACTTATGCTTTTAAAAAATAATTTTGATTTGAGTTTTAACTTTTGTATTAAGAGTTTTCAAACTGCATGTGTTTTTAAAAAAGTTATATGCCACTTTGGATCTTGTGTTGGGGGTTAGAGGATTTGCTGTAAATGAAGTGCAATGCATATCTAGGATTTCCTTGAAAAGGGAATGACTCATGGCACTAGAAGAATGGGTAAGCAAGGATGAACTTGCCATGTACCTGACAAGCCAAAGCAATACACAGTGGGGAGCTCAACACTCAGTCACAAGTACAATTATGGTTAGTATCCATGGGTCTTTAATCCCAGAATGATTATACAAGGGCAGGAAGAGACAAGTTAGAACTACTGGGGGAATGGACATTTTCCAATAATGTTGATCTGTTGGTTTTCTTTACTGATTCTGGTGAAAACATGTAATTACTACTGTTAGTAATTTGACAGTGATCCAACCAATAATAAAACTTTCAATTTCTACAGATTTCAGCAATATAAATTTCACTATCAGTCAAACACTCAAAGCGTAGGGGATAAGGGGTTGTTTAAGTTTGATTAGGCATTATTGAAGTAACTAGTCTGTTTGAATAATATGTATTTTTGTTTTGCTTTCATTTTTTTGAACACTATTGTCTTCATGTTTTTGAACACTATTGTCTCTGTTTTAATTATTTTTGCCCCATCTCAAGTTGCAAGAAGGGGTAGGTGACAGACTTACATTATTATTATTATTATTATTATTATTATTATTGCTTTTAAAATTCAAACTGTCTCAAATAAATCCAGTCAGGTGTATAAATTAACACATTTAAAATATAATTGTTCATTCAGTTATTACATTTTGAAATAATCAAATATTCAAGACCCTCAACATTGGTTCTGATTATGGTACTCCTTTTTGATACTAGTGTATAACCTTCTGCAAGTGCAGAATAAGAGAAATATGGTCATTTGTTCATTTCATCCCCCCACTCCTGCACCATTTCTTAATAATATAAATATGTGAGGAAGACCTAATAGGCTGAGGTAGGGTAGTTCCTGCCCCTTCACACGGTCCCTACCCCTGTTCCGTTTCGCTGGCAGTTGTGCCGCCTTGTGGTGCCTTTCCTCCTTCCCCACTCAGATGAGGAAAGGGCAGCAACACATGTTGCCAGAGGAAGAAAGGGCAAAAAAGTGGATAGCTCTATCAGAGCTACCCAAAACACAATTACATTTCTGTACTTGCCAAAGAAGCATCTTGCAATGCTTCATCAGCACTTGGAGGGTAAATGGGGTGGTTCCTGCCAAGAGTTATGTGATGGCACTCAGTAGGGACCATCTCCAAAGTGCAACAAAGGGTCAAAAAGCCCCTTAGTAAAATTATTTGCATGTGGAGGCAAGTAGGGAGGTATGGATCTGTTTGCAGGCCAACGTATGCATGATTTATTGAAGTAAACTTAAAAGTTGTTAAACATTGATAATTACTAAGAAATTATACCACCTTCTCCCAAAGAATCCCTAGATAGTTTGTAACCTTATATTTAAAAATAAAGCAATAGAATTAGAAATTGAAAAAGAACAATGCCATGTACCTGATTTTTGCATTGGAAAGAACCCTCCAGAGAGAGTCACTTTCTCAGAAGGTGGCCCGCCATGATATTGGGCTAAATCCTTACTGTTGATTGCATAACTGGGCACCTTGTTCTATCATTCAAACTAGTTACTTCCCAAGTAAACCACTGCTGGGAAGACAACAGCAGGCAAATGACTTCGGAGGAGGAAAAACAAAAATTTGGGCTGTGGACAGTTTGAGTGTGATATATTACAGGTAGTTGTGGTTCTAACCAGGCCCAGAGTAACCCCTTTTGGTGCCCTAGGCCACACTTTGGAATTACGCCCCCAAACCAACCTCTACTGCACCCCCTCCTCCTCCTCCTCCTCTTCTCCTTCCTTGACTCAAGGCGTGAGGAGGAGGAGGCAGAGGGAAGCCCCATCCCGGGGCCGCTGCCAGGCATGCGCAGCAGGAAGGCACGAGTGCCTCTGCCTCCTCCGCCATGTTCCTGGGTGCTGCGCATTGGCCCCGGGGGCTTCCCTCTGCCTCCTCTTCCTCATGCCCTCCTTCCTTGACAAGAGGCCGATGGCAGGGGGGCGCCATTCCCTCCTTCATCTTCTTTCAAGACAGAATGTGATAGGAAGAAGATAGTGTATTACCATCTCCCCCCCCCACTTGTATGCTTTCACAGACACATAGGAAAGATGGCTGAACTCATTTGTTTGGATAGTAGTTTTCATGAACACAGTGGATTACATTTTCTCTACCAGGAAGGGGAAGAACTACATTAATTTGAATAACACAACTTTGCTACCATCACCTCTGTCCTTTATCTATGTGCCTATCTGTAGTACATCACTAAGGGCTTGTATACACCACCAAAACCATCTATCTTAAATTCAGATTAATCAGTCCCAGAGATGCCCTGGATTCACTCAGTTAGAACCAGGCCCGGATTACCCTAGTGGCACAACCCGGGGGGGGGGGGGGCGCAGTTCACATAGACAAAAAAAAGTTGAAACAAAACCGCAACGCGCAGCATGGAGATGACTCTCTCTCGGGGGAGGGCATGGGGAGAGCGCTGTGAGGGGGCGGGGGAGGAGGGAATGGTGCCCCCCTGCCATCGGCCCCACCCCCTTGTCAAGGAAGGAGGGCGTGAGGAAGAGGAGGCGGAGGGAAGCCCCCGGGGCCAATGCCGGGCATGCGCAGCACCCAGGAACATGGCGGAGGAGGCAGAGGCACTCGCGCCTTCCTGCTGTGCATGCCTGGCAGCGGCCCTGGGATGGGGCTTCCCTCTGCCTCCTCCTCCTCACGCCTTGAGTCAAGGAAGGAGAAGAGGAGGAGGCAGAGGGAAGCCCCATCCCGGGGCCGCTGCCAGGCATGCGCAGCAGGAAGGCGCGAGTGCCTCTGCCTCCGCCATGTTCCTGGGCATGCCCGGCATGCTCGGCATTGGCCCCGGGGGCTTCCCTCCGCCTCCTCTTCCTCACACCCTCCTTCCTTGACAAAGGGGTGGGGCCGATGGCAGGGGGGCACCATTCCCTCCTCCCGCCCTCACAGCGCTCCCCCTGCCCTCCCCTGAGAGAGAGTCATCTCCATGCCGCGCATTGTGGGTTTGTTTCAACTTTTTTTTGTCTATGTGAACTGCGCCCCCCCCCCCCGGGTTGTGCCACTAGGATAATCCAGGCCTGGTTCTAACTGAGTGAATCCAGGGCATCTCTGGGACTGATTAATCTGAATTTAAGATAGATGGTTTTGGTGGTGTATGCAAGCCCTTAGTGATGTACTACAGATAGGGACATAGATAAAGGACAGAGGTGATGGTAGCAAAGTTGTGTTATTCAAATTAATGTAGTTCTTCCTCTTCCTAGTAGAGAAAATGTAATCCACTGTGTTCATGAAAACTACTATTCCAAACAAATGAGTTCAGCCATCTGTCCTATGTGTCTGTGAAAGCATACAAGTGGGGGAGGTGGTAATACACTTCTTCCTATCACATTCTGTCTTGAAAGAAGTTGAAGAATTGACTAACCCCCATCACACAGGATATGCTCCTGCCCGTTTCTAGTTAAACCATGTGCTTAACTCCTCGTCTATCATTCATACATCTATCCTCCTTTTAATTTTTTTTGTTGCTGTAACTATGTAATGTGAAACTGTTCAAATCCTGCAATTACAAAATTGAACATTTTTTTAAAAACTCTGTGATCAAAGGAATTTTTTATTTTTAAAATTCTGCAATTGCAGAATTTTAAAAATGTGAAATTGTGCTGATACAGCAATATATTTTAAAGAGGACAGAATTATTTACCAGTCCTTTTCTGTGTTCAGAGAGTAATGGCAGGAGAAGGAGCATCACAGGGCATGAATAAACTGCCCATCTGCATGCCCGTACTGAAACATCAATAAATGAACTGAAAATGGGCAAATGCATCATTTCCCATCCCACAAAAAATGCCAATTTTAAGCATTTCTAACGGCAAGGAAACAAGTGGAGTCAAATCCAATCTGCCTTTAAAATTCATTTTTTTGTGATGCAAAATGGAACCCCCTCAGGCAACCCATGGAATGGGTCATGAGTCGTTTCATGGGATCCATGGGATTTCATCTTTGAAGTGTAAAGAAATTGAGGCCACCCTCTGTGTAATGATGTTGTAAGCCTATCTCTCATCCCATGGCCTGGTGACTTTTCTGTCCAGCTAAAGAGTTATATTTTTCATCACTACAATGTTAAACATTGGTTGATTCAGAGTGGTTGCTAGGTCTCTGTAGAACATCCAAAAGATCCTGACAGTGAAAGTGACAGAGAGACACTGATTCAGGCCCGGCTGTGCCCAGTAATTCGTGTTTTGTTTCTACAGTGTTTCTCCTCTTTTTCCACTTGAAATGAGAGAAAATGCCTTTCTCAGTTTGCTGCCAGCAACCATTTGTTTTACATTCTCTTATTCACTCTTTAACTAGTTCAAGCTATTGACTCTTCTCGTGACGCTGCTGTTTTTCCTGACTTTTACTCAGGTTATTAGAGGTTAAGTGGCTTTAAAAGAAAAAAGAACAAAGAAGAAAAAAGCTGAGTGGGGGAAGATTTACTTTAAAGAATTGACTTTTAATAGGAACCACAAATACACGTATCAGAGACATAAAATAATGCTGGATGGTAAGCAACCAGAAAGAAGATGAGTTGGTTCCAAATCCCATTGATAGTATTTATTTCCTTGAATTTTGATTCAGGAGCCAAAGAGAAGAAAAGTTCTTTTGACTTTTTCTCTCTTTCTCTCTCTCTCTCTCTCTCTTTAATGAATTAGTAGTTTTATTGTCTGGGGAAAAATGATACGAGGTTTAGATTCTTTAATAGCCTGGTATTCAGATAATGCATCTAAAGTACTTCAGACACATGGAGTATACCATCAATAACTTTTCCAGTTGCTCCTGCTTTAAATTTCTGTTACTGGCCAATAGGGAACAACTTCCATGATCCCAATGGTAAACTGGAACCTTAAAATGTAATCTTATGCCAATCTCCTAGAAGGAGTCTCAACTGAATGCAATTTAATTTACCACTGAATAGGTAAATCAGAGTTTGAATCCCCAAAGACAATCCCATTATAAAATCACCTTAGAGTCACCATAAGTTGGAAATTACTTGAATTCACACAACTATCCCATTCTAGGATTGCTCTTCTAGTGTATAATCCCTGGGATTCACATCTAGCCTTGTCTTCCAACCAAATATAAGTCATCATTTAAAGAAAAGACCTTTCTATGACACCTAAATTAAATATTTTAGTAGATGGGTTTGTAGCGAGCGAAACCAGAAGCAATATGTATTTTCCCCAATGCTCTGCATTGTAACTAATAGGCATGATAACAAATCGAAAAATGGCAATTCTAAAACCAACTGGGGGGGGGGATTTTTTTTTATTAGTATATCAAAGACTTACAAAAAAAATCCCAAAATTTTCGGAAATGTAACTTAAGTACTAACGAAATTCGTTAGAAATTGGTATGCCAGAGCATGCGCTTTCAGATGGTTTGGCCTACAACTCCCAGAAATCCTAACAGCTGGTAAATTGGCTGGGATTTCTGGGAGTTGTAGGCCAAAACTTGAATAAACCACACTGAATTCTAGATGGGACTCTCCAAATAGGAAGGAGGGAGGGAGGAGGAGGAAGGGAGGGAGGGAGGGGTTTTCTATTCTTGGAAGCAGCAAAAGAAAAGGAGGAGGAGCCCCCTCGCTCCTCGCTGCCTCTCTCTCACCCCGATCCTGAGGGAGCGAGGGCCCAAGTTTGCCCAGGCTGAGAGGAAAAGGAAGAGGCCTGAGGCTGTGAGGAATGGTGGGAGTTGAAGTCCAAAACACGTACCTGGAGGGCTGAAGCTGGTCCCTGCGATGGGGCAAGGCAGAGCACCGGGGAAGAGAAGCATCTGAGAGAGCGCCGGGAGAGAGAGGAGGAGCGCGCGTGTGTGTGAATCAGGCCCCTGCGATGGGGCATACATGGCAGCAGAGCAACGGGAAGAGAGAAGGAGGGGAGTAGCCTGGAGAGAGAGGTGAAGCGTGCGCGCGCACGTGTGTGTGTGAATCAGGCCCCTGCGATGGGGCATGCATGGCAGCAGAGCAACGGGGAAGAGAAGGAGGGGGGGGAAGCCTGGAGAGAGAGGAGAAGCGTGCGCGCGCGCGTGTGTGTGAATCAGGCCCCTGCGATGGGGCATGCATGGCAGCAGAGCAACGGGGAAGAGAAGGAGGGGGGGAAGCCTGGAGAGAGGGAGGAGAAGCGTGCACGTGTGTGTGTGTGAATCACTTTCCAGAATGCATTGCCTCTACCTAGCAGCAGCGTCACTTCCAGTTCCCCATAGAAATGCGGGAAAAAGAAGAAGCTGAATGAAGGCGGGAAGGAAATGAGGGGGAGAAGATAGGGAGAAGTGAGTAGTACAATAATTAATTAATTAAGAATTAAGAATTTCTAACGATCCTAACGCAAATTGTTGGCCTCACGGACCGTAAAAGGAAGTCTACTTCCTGGTTCGGGGCAGCGATCCGTAAAACAACAAAAGTCCCATTAATTACGGATTTCTAACGAATCAATTAGATTTCCGTTTCAATTTTAGCATGCCTAGTAACTAAGGTCTTGACAATGTCACCACACAATTTACAGCAAGAAATTCCTTCAAAATTTCAACAGGCCTATTCAGGTGTCCCAGATGTTATTCAGGTACATTTGCATTTTTACTCCTATATTCATGCCTAAATGCCCCCAAGATACCAGATCTCAGCTGATCCTGAAAACTAAGCATGGCCAGCCTTGGTTAGTACTTAAATGCCAACAATTATTTATTTATTTATTATTTCCACCATTTCTACCCCGCTCTTCTCAACCCACGAGGGGGGACTCAGAGCGGCCTAACAATGGCAACAATTCGATGCCAAAAATACAGTATACATATAATAGAAAACCAAAAACAGTCAGAATTAAAATACATTAAAATACAGTTAGCATTAAAATACATTAAATACAATTAGCATTAAAATACATCATATACATTCAAATAAGTTAAAAACAGTATTCCGTCCATAGTAAAAGCATTGGGCCATGTCCACCAGCTTGCCATTACAATCCAATCTAAAGTGCTGTATCGTGTTAATGTGCAAACGCCTGGTCCCACAGCCAGGATTTCACAAAAACAGCTGCTGTAGACTAGGCTATATTTTTGAGGATGGAACTCTTGAAACTACCTCTGACTTTCTTGCTTAAGACAACCCTAGAAAATTCATAGGGCTGCCATAAGTCAACAGGTTACACATACAGAGGCAAGAACAAATTGTTTTGTAATATGCCCTCAAATGCAGAAAAAGCTAGAGATTTCTGTGCACCTTTGGCAAGTATTTGCACTTTGGAAAGTCTTTCAGAGCATTATTCTATACTAAAATATTCTTTTTCTCTCTCTCTCTGAAAAAAACCTCTGCAAGAAACATTTTTATCCCCCCCAACGCGCGCGCGCACACACACACTCTAATGCCACCCTCCCATGTTTTCAGTGCGAAGACAAAACATTTATAATTCTCTGGAAGACTTCACAAAGTGCAAAGTGCTGTTACTCTGTTTTTCTCAGCAGGGATTTCTTAAGCATTGGGAAACTGATTTTTCTGCCAGGAAATGAACAGTAATGAATACCCGTTCCATCCCTAGTACACAGACATGGCCTTAACATTTAGCACTTTATAGGTCTTCAGGGTATTGTATTCTAAAAAGTAACTAATTACCACAGCACTGGAACTGACTCATATTTTCAGCATGTGATATGAACGTTCCTCTATGTTCAAAGTGACATATCCCTGGGTAAGAGTTATAGGATGAAAGACTGAATGTGGTTCTACATTTTTTTTTACTTCTAGGCAACATAGATGGCAAAAAGGGTGCAAATAAGGAGACATGAGCTCCAAGATGTAGAGTAGCAAGTTAATGACTAGTCATTGTGTCAGGAAGGCCTCATCTATTCAAAAGCCATCAATCAAGGACTCAGATAATCATCAAATCTGACCTGGAAGTTTTATATTTCTACCACAGTGTTTCCCAACCACTGTGATGGACCTCCTGCTGTGCCGCGAGAAAAGCTCTGCCCCCCTTCCTTCCCCCCTCTTCCTGCCAAACTCCTGCTGCTTGGGGGCTGCCCCCTCAAGGCTGGAGAAGCTGCTGGGAGAGCTGAAGCTGTGGGGAGGGGGTGGGGCATGGCACAGCCTGTCTCCGCCCCTTCCCCAGCTGGCACCCCAGCAGCTGCTCCAGCCTTGAGGGACAGTGCCAAGCCAGCATTGTGCTGGCTCTGCCACTGCTGGCTTGGCACTGCACCCTCAAGGCTGGAGTAGCTGCTGGAAGAGCTGAAACCGAAGGAGGGGGCGGGGCATGGCCCGGCCCGGCCCGGCTCCACCCCCCAGCTTTGGCACTCCCAGCAGCTGCTCCAGCCTTGAGGGGACAGTGCCGAGCCAGCATTGTGCTGGCTCTCCCAACGCTGGCTTGGCACTGCCTCCTCAAGGCTGGAGAAGCTGTGGGAGAGCTGAAGTCGGGGGGAGAGGGCGGGGCATGGCATGGCCTGGCTCTGCCTCCTCCCCGAGCTTCGGCACTCCCAGGAGCTGCTCCCAGCAGGCCACCATCCCCCAGCAGTTCTTTACTGCGTTAGAGTGTCATTTTGTGTCATTTTGGTTGGTGGTGTGCCCAGGGATTTTTTTAATGTTAAAAGTGTGCCGCGGCTCAAAAAAGGTTGGGAAACACTGATCTACCAGATCAGGGAAAACTAAAAAGTTAGTGGTCTGGTGAAGTCACTCTAAAATCAAGGAAGGCATCTCAGATAAGGAACCTTTCATCCAACAATTCTGACTCCTTCACCAATAGAGATAAGTAATCAAAGACCCAATGGTTCCCAGTTGAAGTCCTGGTGTCTTCTTCTAATACATGACAAATAGCATCCATACACATAGAACTTTAAAATATCACAAGTATTTGATGTCAACTTCATGAGCCACAGCAGAACAAAAAATAACTTGGCCCATTCTCATAAAACATATTTTGTGGGATATATATCTATTGCGGCAATAAATAGCATAGAAAATTTATCCCCTTGACTACTGTCCATTAACAACTTATGAGACTAAACACTGTCTAACTCAATTATTTGTGACCTAGGCCTGATTTAATTCAATTCTACAGTGGCAGAGAACTAACTGTTGGAAATCAATGAACCATTTACCTCCACTGAGAAAATAATTCCTGTATGATTATTAGTTAAGGATGGGCAGAATCTGATCTCTCTTACTTTGGCAAATAGCATTTCATGTATCTGGTATGACTTTGTATGATCCCTTGTGCTGGTGCTTTAAGAGAAGATGTGTATGAGTATATGCACATGTATGTGCATATGTTAGATCATATATTAAGCCTCTTCACCTAAAAAAACTTTTTGTAGAACATCCTCAAGCAATTGACATTTTAAAAAATAAATGATGGTACACAATCATATTTGAAAAATATGTGTAGATGTAAAAATAGAATGGTTAGCTACAAATGTGTTTAGAATTACATTAGCAAGTGGCCAACAAACAACAAAAACTGCAATACAGCATGCAGACACACCGAAAGTTATAGTTTGGAAATCATTCATGTATAATAAAATACTAGAAATCTATCAGCAAGGATCAATGTTTGAAAAAAAATTGAGCAATTGATGCTTTCTACTTCTGGTCAAAAAACAAAAATGGGATGAAGGAGGATGCTCACCAAGGACCTCATCACATTAGGGTGAATTTGGCAGCATGCGTTGGTTCACCTTTCCTTTTATGATGGAGCCTATTGGTTCCCTTCCCACTATACACTGCAACTTCTGGTGGGACTCCATTGTAAAAAGGAAGGCAAAGCGGCACATCCTGTGTTACATTAGAACATTGGTGGGAAGCTGGGTGGTGGGCACTTCCCCCCGTAAAATGGGGACGCTGGTGAGTCGGGTCATGCAGAGCGTGGGGCAATGGGTTCACCACACTCCGGGATGTGCACTGCTGGAATTGCCATGGTGGCACATTTGATGAGGTCACAAGAGAAAATTCTACAGCCAGAGTGTCACTATCAAAAATGCCCTGCCATGAATGATCTCTCTGTGTGCCAAAGCCCACTTTTCCTCAGCGGATTTTCAATTCTAGAATGTTCAATTCTGTGGAAGGCAATTCTGCTATTTGAAAGAGACTTTTGGTGGCTTGTACACTGTACACAAGACTTCAATTTGAGTCCAATAATTCACTGTTGGGAGCTGATGTGATTTTGAATTGGATGTAATATGTGCCTTTCTCACTGCCTTTTCAACAAACCACCAGCACAAAATATTAGTAAACAAATACACTTGGAACGATAGAGAAAGATCTGGATCAAGAGTCTGAAATTTACAGTGTGTTATGATTTTTAAAAAATATATCTTTAAGACAATGCATAGAATCATAAAATAATACAGTTGTAATAATAATAATAATAGTAATAATAATAATAATAATATTTATTTATACCCTGCCACTATCTCCCCAAAGGGGACTCGGGGCAGCTTACACGAGGCCAAGCCCAGTAGAACATTACAGCAAAAGAAAAACAGAACAACAGAACTAACATCACAATAAAATAAATGAAACATAGAAATACAATAAAACAATGCAAAATAATACAATGAGAAATCAAGTTGTAAGAGACCATGTGAACCATCTAAATGATGTCTGACATCAGAGAGACTTTCTAAGATGTATAAAGGCAGTAGTAGCTAATGTTGGAAATGTGAGAAAAATGTTGGGTCATTTTACCATATGTAAAATGAAAGAGAGGAGATATGTTTCCTTGTAAATTAGTAATATTTTTAAAAATCATAAAACCAGTACATGAAAAATTGATAATATATGTGAAATACATGCAGATTTGTTTTAGAGTTAAGTTGCGACAGGAAAAAACTTTGATTTCAAACAATGCTTTAAAAATCTATTCCAAACACTATTACTGGGCAGATCTTATTGTGATGGTAATGACCTATTGTGTGGGAAGTAGTGGTTTCCCTCGGATGTTGGGAGAATTTTTTTTACCATGATTGATATACCATATGAACACCAAACCACAAAATCACTAATTCACTCACTGCCCAACTCAGTGAAATTGGGTTACCTATTATAAACCTTCTATTTTTCTTCTTTTTCTTCCTCTCCTTCTCCTCCTTCTCCTTCTACATGGCTTCTGTAAATTGTTAAGGGTGAAAATATTTCAGAAAACAGTGAATGTTTCACGAAGGGCTTCATCTTGAAAGATCACTGGTCTTTTACCAGCAACTGTCCTTCAACAGATTGAACATCATTGCAAAATTGATATTCAACAAAAATCTGAGAAATCTTTTAGGCTCTGAGAAATCAGAGCCTAAAATGAATTTCAGGCATAATAACTTTCTTCTGTACCTTTGTAAAGTTAAGAAGTATGGTTTTTTTTTTTTAAAAATTCAGAATTTACTTACTAATTTTTTGCTTCCTTACAGTGCAATCCAATATCAACTTAAGTGGAAGTAAACAGCATAGACCTCTATGAAGGCCTACCTAAAAATTAATGTATACAATTGTTTTCTTATTAATACATAATTACTTGATATTGCCTAGAATCCTTAAAATCTCACTAGTTCTATGTTCCTTGGTGGACTATGTGCTTGCATTATAAATCCGTATGCACGCACACTCAGACACTCCACTATGTCACAAGGAAAACCACTTCTGGCACTTTCAAAGCAGTTTGTGAAATAGCATGGAAAGGGAAAATTTTTCAAAATCTAAAGAAAAAGCCAAACTCCTTAGAACTAAAGTATCTAAACTCAATGTGACAAGTTCAAAATTTCCCTTAATTTTATTAGGCAATTTATGCCACTTCAATTAGATTTTAATTTAAGAACTCAGTGTTTCTTTGTGAGAGAAAGAATTATGGCAACATCCTAAAAAATGACAGAGAATTTTGTCCAAATGTTCTTAGGAGCTGCAACCCCTGCTACTAAGGCATTACATATATCTTCTCATTTGTTGCCCTGAAAGGTTTCTAACTGTTAATGCAACCAAGCACATATATACGATTGGTTTGCATCCATTGAGCTGTGCCAATATGACTCTGGCATATACTAAGGAGTAAACTCCAGTGTGTACCCATGGGGACTCACTTTGAATACATATGCCTAAGATTCCTCTTCACGTGGTTCTAACATTGGAAGAAGAGCTAATCCCATCTCCTTTAATATTTAAAACCACACAATCACATGTATAAAACAGAAATGAGCAACAATTTTATTTTTGTTCACTTTGTAAGAATTTACCCAACTATCTTATTCAGAAGAGGGGGGAAAGTCATGAAATGTAAAAGAATGTGGGAGAAACCAAATTATTATTATTATTATGATTATTATTATTATTATTTTCTTACCCACCTTTCTAGGTGGCTTGAGGCAGGTTACAACACAATTAAAAAACATGAACATTAAGTCGAAACCGGTTGAATGTTGGAGTCTACTCTTATGTAATAAAGAGAATAGTACATTTACTGTGAATGCTGAAATCTACTCTCATGTAAAAAAAGAAAATAGGTCATTCATTGTGCAAGGACCTGTAAGTCTACTTGTCTGTACTAAAGTCACAAGAACTATTTCTCTTCACGTGAAGATATATTTCAATTTTTTTCATCTTTCAAGAAAAGAACAAATTATTTCTGTTTAATGTGAATGTAACAACCCTATGTTTTATTGACATTTGTATGTGTGTGTGTGTGTGTGTACACACACACACACACACACACACACACACTGAGTTCATTTAGATACATATGCATTACTGCAGTTAGTGGATTTGGGTCTCTTCAGTTCCAAGGCAACCCATTCTTCTTTTCAGAAGATTAGACTGACATTACAGGAACAGGTTAGAGGCCAGGAAGGTGATTACATTAACCATGGAAGGTGGTCACAAAACTGTCCCGGAATTGACAGTATTTTCCTTTTTCAGTTTTTAGTAAGATTTACACAACTGTTTCACAGGCATATGAGGAGGAAACAAAAGGAAAAATGATAGCTAGCAGTGGAGGTAACCAATTGCCTCTCTCAGGGGGTCAGTTAGCCCCCTGCTGCAGCTATGCCCTTGGGGTGTTTTTCCGCAGCCCCAATCCCTTCGCATGTATCCAAATATTAAAATGTGCTGTAGTGCAGGCAGATGTCTACAATATGCTTCGCATTCTAGGTTGCTGATTTCATCATGCGATGTGGTTTACATTGGGGGCTTGCTGAAGCCCATTAAATTTGGACTTTCTTGTGACTTTTCTTGATGCACTTTAAGCCCTTAAATTTATGGTGCCGTCTTTGGCAGTGCGTGTTTTGTAGCTGCCACAGTTTGAAGTCAGCTTCAAGCTGCATTAAATGGTCAGCGATGTGCCCCATATCAATCTTCATTTGCAATCTGGTTTCCTTGCCAAGATCTCAGTTGATTCATGGAAGCATACAGTGCTTTTGGGGGAGGGAGGACTGAAAGAAAATAAGTAGAGCAGGTCTCCCTTTTCATTGTAAGCTGTTAGTATTGTACCGTTCTTGCTGCGCAGTGGCTCTGCCTCTACCATTCTTTTCATTATTCTTTTTCTTTGAACATATTATTTTAAAAAGCAGCAATTCCTTGCCGTAAATGTATTTTTAAAATCCTCTTCATTGTTGCTTGCTTGCCAAGCCAGTTTCATCTCATTTTGAGCTTTAGTTTTCCCTACATTAATCCTGCCTGGGTCACATGTTTGTACTTTTCCTTCTTCATTCATCTTTCTGTTTTTTAGACATACTCTTTTTTATTTTCACTTCCTCCCTGAGTTTACTGTGCAGACAATTTGAGTTTTTCCATTATTTTCCACTTTACTTCTTCCATGAATTGTTTGTGATTATGCTTTTAGCATTTTCTTCATGAAGTCCCAGCCATACTGGGTGTCTTTTTCTTTAGCACCTCTAGCTATGAGACTCTGCCCAGCATTTTCTTAAGTTTGATTAAAATCCACTTTCCAAAAATCCAAGATGCATATTTGACTATATACTTTTGGTCTGTCATACAATCACAAATTTTAGCATTAAATAGTCAACCCCCACTTAAAGTACCGTATATACGCAAGTATAAGTTGACCCAAATATAAGCCAAGGCAACTATGTTTACCACAAAAAACTGGGAAAACCTATTGACTCAAGTATAAGCTGAGGGTGGGAAATGCAGCAGCTACTGGTAAATTTCAAAATAAAAATAGATACCAAAAATTACATTAATTGAGGCATCAGTAGATTAAATGTTTTTGAATATTTACATAAAACCATAATCGATATAAATAAAATGTAATGTTTGTTTGTGGGATTAACATAACATTAACAACTCAAAAAAACACTGGGCAAATTAACACCAAACTTAGATACAATACACCTATCAGGCCAACGAGTGACCATCACTCATAAAATCACTGAAAAACACAGCAGGAGGGACTTAAAAGCCAAAAAACAAAAATTACATTACAACTCATGCGCAAAACCACATATATACACAAACACACATATATACACATATACACAAATATACACACACATATATGCATACACACATACACACACAAACACATATACACAAACTGGGCCACAGCAACGCGTGGCAAGGGAAGGCTAGTTTAGGATAAGATTGTCCAACTCTGATTAAACCATTATTCTAAACTTCTTCAATGTAAATGTGCTTATGTATCCTTCCAAACATAATAGAGTAAAATAATAAATGTAATAGAATAATAGAATAAAATAATGGAAATGTAATAATAACAGTAATAATAGAGTAATAAATGTAATAATAATAGAGTAAAATAAGAAATGTTATAATAATAAATAGAGTAAAATAAGAAATGTATTAAAATAATAATAACAGAGTAAAATAATAAATAACTTCAACTCGAGTATAAGCCGATATGGGGGGGGGGGGGGTTCAGCCTTTAAAAAAGGTTGAAAAACACATCTTATACTCAAGTATATACGGTACCAATTACTTTGATTCCAGTGACTTATTGGTTAGTATCAAGTCCAGGATTGAAGATCTCTGGTTCCTTTCTCTACCTTTTCATATATTTTAATATGTTGTTCTAGTTGTTTTTAAATTGTATAGCATTGAATCTTTGCTGTTATGCCGGTCTGAGTCCCTCGATACAGGTGAGAAGGTCGGGGTACAAAAGTTTTAAATAAATAAATAAATAATTTCAAAGAGGAAATTATCCACAACACATATCAGGAACTTGTTGGATTGCTGAAGCTTAGTAGAGCTAGTATCCCAGCAGACGTTAGGATAATTGAAGTTCCCCGTGCTTACCAGTTCTTGCTTCTTGGAGATTTCTGAGATTTTTAACAGAAAGGTTTTATCAACCACCTCATCTTGGTTTGATGTGCCATAATAAACATCTACTACAGTGTTATTTTTATTTCTCTCTCCATTTATCTTTATCCATATGCTCTCCACTGTTTTTTTTATGTTTCATCTGGATCGCCATACAAGTATTTGTGTGTGTGGTTGTTTTTGTTTTTTTTTTAAAAAAAGCTAACCTCCACTATTTTCTTCTTAATCTATTCCTTTTTGAAATGATTAGTTTATTCAATTGTTATGGTACAGTCATGGGAGTCAACTCATCAAGTCTATGTTAAAGTTGTGTTTACCTTTTTGCATTAGAACTGAAAGCTTGCTTTATTTGTCTCACAAACTTAGTGCATTGTGTTTAGACATTTAAAGCATTGGCTGTTCGCATCTTTAATTCTACTGTTTTATCGTGGCTCTAATTCTCTCCCTCAGCTTTGCCTGTACAATTCCAATACAAGTTTAAAGCTTGCTTTTGGACAGCTGTTTAAGCGATTATCTCAAATCTCCCAATGGTCTGTTCCTAATGGCGGCTGTCCTCCAGGGTGCTCCTTCAGTGGTACAGCTCTCTTTGTTTTCTTTCGCATTTTCTTCGTCTTGGCTATGTAGTTTTGATTCTCCCTCTTTTCTATCCAGGAAATCCTCATGTTCTCTGATGTGTTGAAGAGTTTTAACACATAGTTGCAGTGCAGTGACCTTCTCTTTCAAGAGAGCCACCAGTTTGCACTTGCTATAAGTGTAGTCAATGAGGTTTTCTGGCAAAAAGACAAACATTGCACACACACTGCAGCAAACAATGACAGATCCTTCTGCCTCCATCACTGCAGCTATTTTTTCATCCTTTTCAAACTGTAATAATTTTTATTAATTTGAATACTTGCACCACAAGGTGCATGTCACTGGTTCTAACAGACTGAGATCCGAAGACAGTGGCAGCAGTGAAATACAGCTAGTAGCTGCTATCTATGCCCTCATCATATGCAAGTCCTCCTCTCCCTCCCCCTTCCACACACTTCTAAAACTGTTCATAGATGAACCACAGAGCTTACTACTACTACTACTACTACTACTACTACTATCTTTATACCCCACCTTTCTCCCCATGGGGACTTAAGGTGGCTAACAATCCCCACGAGACAAGTTTAAAAGAGCAATACAAAGGTTAAAAAACTATTAAATAGTAATAATGTGTTAAAAACAGAATTAAAATACAATAAATACACTTAAAATGGCATTTAAATCTCCCCCCCCCCCCCCAACCCCAATGATGCAGACTTCTGGTTGCCATCCATAGTGTTTTGTCAATGAACTGAAGCCAGGGAGAAATTGTCTTCTGAACTTCTGATGGGCCTCAAAATGGTAAAAAGTGTTTTAAAACAAGTGGAATGCGATCTGTCAAATCTTCCTACGTTGAATCATTTCAGTGACATGGAGAAATGGTTGTTTTTAAGAACAGTCCCTTGGGTCTCCTCTAAAGTAATGGGATTAAGTGGTAAAATCAAGCACCCCGGAAGTGATGTCTTTATTAAGAACGGTGCCTTAGGTCTCCTCTTGCATAATAGGATTACAGAGGAAAGGACCTCATTACCTTGATGGTTTTCTCCATCTCTGCTGATACACTGCCAGCATGGAGTCTGCTGGAGCTCATCAAATGATGCAGGGCTACTTCTGGTGGGATTCTGTTGGGATTTGTGCTGACAGCATGCTGGCAGTGCAGAGACACGGAGTCCTGAGGAGTCGTGTGAGTACCTGACACCTTATAGAAGAAACTGGGATAGCATGGGAGGAAGCCAGGGACTGCAGGGTAACATTGTGGGATGGCAGCCCACAACCAATGATGTTCAGGAGACGAAGCCATATGTTGCCCCATGGTTTCCCCCACTGTCCCCAAGCTTCTCAACCTCCATGTGACAAGCTCCTTAGTCAAGTATCCAAGAAGTGGTGTCTGTTTCAAGAACGGTGCCTTGGGTGTCCTCCAAGTAGCTGGTTGAGGAGGGAGGAATGTGATCCTGTGTGATGGAGGTAAATAAATTCTTCATCTTCTTTAAAGATAGAACCCCACACAAAGAAGATTATTCTACATGCAAAGAAGATTATTTCCTCCGTAATCCCCCGCTTTCTTCAGCTCTGTTTCATGAGGTCCTTAGAAGAAGCCTCGCCCCTTAGACCACAGAAAGTAGATGTTTGAAAAGAAGTAAAAGCCCCCACACAAGCATTAAACACTCACACTTTAAGAATTAATGATGACATAGCTCACCTTCTGCTCTCTTCTCAGAGGTCCAGATGTCTCCTAACATATCTCAAAAGAACCTGTCATTACCAGATACTGATTTTCAAAGAGAAATAGGACTCACTATCTCATAGACTTGACCATGCTTTTCAAAGTCATCTCCACAGTACCTGAAGTCAACCAAGTTTTTGCACATGAGTCAGAAAAATCCTACAATCTTTTTTAAATGTATTTATGCCTTTGTTAATTCGAATCTAGTTGGTTACATATGCTGAAACATACAATGGCATAAATATCCTTATGCTAGTTGTTTCACTTTTTAGACTGTTGTGCAAGGTCACCTCATAGTGTTTGTATAACTGGAGTCGCACCGGTTTTCACCAAAAGATATGAACACAAAAAGTAGGGTTTCTTAGAATCACATCATGCAACTAAATGATGATGGCTCTGAAGATTTCAGTGTAGTCCACAACAATTGGAATCAAGACAGAGTCATGCCTGTTACATGTAATTTAACCTGTCTGTGTGTAATTTATTCCTCATAATTTGCCATGCTTATAAAAGGTCTATTAGTTCTTTGTAAACTAACAATATGAATAAGGTTTCATTGAAATAATTGCTTGTAATCTGATTGAAGTAGCTGCTTGTTTGAAGTAATAGCTTGAAATTATATGTATCATTGGTTCCAATATGGTACCATTGGTCTCACATTAAACAGTTTAGGGGAAATGGTTACAGTTTTGCCATCTGAGTGTAACAATGTGTGGGGATTTTGAGCTTAGTAGTAACCGAAAATAAGTTGTCTTTGTTATATAGAAACCACTTACATAAATGTTTTCCTTACTGTGAACTGATGCATATCTGACAAAGACTGATATAAGAAAATGGATGACAGTACAAATATGTTCTTAATCATCCTGAAAGTTTGAGTTGGCTTTGGGTTCAAATGATATTTTGTATAAATGATGAGAGGTTAAGGCATAGCCTGGAGTTGAACCCAATGTTAAAGAATGGAAAATATGACATAGTTCAAACAGTACAGTCAGATGGATTCATTCATATTAAAAGCCTTCAGTATTATCCGACATCTATTAGGGTAATCATTGCTATCATGAATAACCATCAAAGGATCTGCTTGGCAGTTTGTCTATACGCATAACATATTTGTGAATAAGTAGATTTTAGGCAGTCAGAAAGAACTGTTTGTCAATTAATAATTAAGTTCAACCATGCATTAGGTAAATAAATAGGCATTTCAGCACATCACCAAAAGCTTTTTGGAAAAAAACTCAGAAAAAAGAATAATAATATAATAAATGTTATTTCTGTGTTTGTGATACTGTATGCACATTTTTGCCCCTAAAGTGTGATAGATTCTGCAACCAATATTTCAAACATTTATTTGCATAGTCCAAGGAAGATTGAGAAGATGCACATGAGAATCCCAATAGTTTCTGCTCATTGACAGTCATTGTAAACTAATTGTAGAGTTAAAAGATAACAACAGCACATTCTACCTTGCCCAGAAACCAATTGGCAATTGATGTCAAGCTAGGACCACCACCCAACAAAATCCATACATTTGGACCATGGTGGGAAGTCCTGATGGCTTGCCAGAGAAGTACCTAGGAAGACTTGCAGCAGCTGCCAGATCCAGAAGATACATTGTCTCCAAACAATTTTTTATGAATTACAAAGTAACCTCTTAAGAAAACGGACACCCCAGTGTCCTTTTGCCCTCATACTTGCTTCACTGTAGCCTTTATTGTCTACTTTTGCCTTTCCCTTTTCTTTGACAGCCTGACCCACTTACTGTGCTGCCCCTCAGACTCAGGCAAGGCTTCTCTCCCTTCTTTTCCCCATTACCACTGCTCCCTTTGAATGCTCCTCAATCCTGGGTCAACCTCCATACCTCAAAAACCCCAGCATCCGGAACCAGGTGCCCACAGTATCTATGGATTAGGTGATGCCGTGATACCTTATTTGTATGTTTTAATAATGCAATCTGTGGGATGATTTTAGTATAGATGTAATATGAACACTCCTGGGTGCAACAGCAAGCAAGTTGGCTGCCATATTTTGCTCTAATTAAAGTTTCTGAACTGAGCATAAACATTGCACAAGCTGATTCCGTGGGAGTGTAACCCCATCCAGGACAGGTTGACACACTTCTAGCACAAGTTAGGAGCCTTAAAAGACCTCCATTTTGTCTGGAATAAGATTCAGATTGTTTTTCCTTATCCAGTCCATTACCTTCTCCTGGCATTCATTTAGAGGAGAGACACTACCCTGCTTTGAACACATAAACTAGTATATTTGAATGTCATAGAAACATGGATAGCTCCCTGCCCCATGTCACCAGATGATTTCTCCAGTCATTTCAAGAAGATGTTAAACTCCCCATGCATTCGAATATTCTTTTCATCTCTCGTCCAATGTTTTGTGGGAAATTACATTTGCAGACAAAGAACTGAATCCTGTTAAGTTGTTATGATTTATTACATAATGTCATCATGGTACATGGTGCTTTACAAGAATAAGCAAAAATATGTCCTTGCCCTCAGATATCTAAAGACATGTCATACAAAGAGAGAGGAAGGGGGTTAGATCATCACATTTAGTTTTCCAATGGAGGTGACTGCAGGGGGATTCTCCGGGTATGACAAAGAATCCATGGAGGAACGGGGGAATCTGCCACCCTGCACCCCACAATGCCACCTTCCCCATCACATGAGGGAGAGCATTGCCACCCAGTTTTCCCTCGTGCTGTCCCCATTGCTTGCAATGAGAACACAGGAAGCCTCCTTACACTGTTATAGGACACTGAGAGCATAGTTTAAGGATGGAGCCACACCAGAAGTAGCTGTGCATTGTATGAAGGGATCTGGTGGGTTTTGTTCAAGAACTGTGCTCTCAGTGTCTGACGATGGGTCTGAAAGCCCATGTTATGAAGTCGTAAGTATCTTTCATACATTTTCTGGGGTTACTAAGCAGAATAAAGTTATCTGCTATTCTGGAGTGCAGCACTATGATCATTTTTCACTGAAAGCTGACTAGAAATCATGCAGGAGGACCCACAAATGTTTAGAGAAGTGTTTTCTCTAGCAATTTATTGGTTCTCCAGCATGCGGTCAACTTCTGGCTAAAAGCTGTGCTGGAGGACCAAAGGATTCCTAGAGAGAACATATTAATTAAATATTTGAATAATCTGTCTAACTATCTAAAAGTCAAAGTATGCATGTGTTTTGGTTGGTTGATTGGTTGATGCCACAAAGGTTTCACTTTCTACATTTATTTATTTATTTATTTATTTATTTACACTTCTATACTGCCCCTCTCAGCCCAAAGGCGACTTGAGGCAATTTCTGCTCTCCACTTAAACACGACCAAAACAATTAAAACAATAACCATATAACACAATAATTAGCAATCAAAACATACAATTACAGTTCTCAGCGTCACGTTGAACTCACTCTCCGTCACATCGTCATCATTCCATAGATCTAATTATAGAGTTATATTTCATCAGCAAATGCCTGCTCAAACAGCCACATCTTGACTTTCTTAAGAAATGTCAGGAGGGGGGAGGCTGATCTGATGTCACTAGGAAGGGCGTTCCAAAGCTGAGGATCCACCACTGAGAAGGCCCTGTCTTTTGTTCCCGCCAATTGTGCCTGCGAAGATGGCAGGACCGAGAGCAGGGCCTCTCCGGATGATCGTAAACATCTCGATGGTTCATAGGGAGAGATGCGTTCGAACAGGTAAGTTGGACCCGAACCGTTTAAGGCATTAAAGGCTAAAGCCAGCACTTTGAATTGTGCCCGGTAGCAAACTGGCAGCCAGTGGAGCTGGCACAACAGAGGAGTTGTACGCTCTCTGAATGCTGCTCCTACTATCAACCTGGCTGCTGTCCATTGGATTAGTTGCAGCTTCCAAACAGTCTTCAAAGGCAGCCCCACATAGAGAATATTGCAGTAATCTATACGGGATGTAACCAGAGCGTGGACCACTATGGCCAGGTCAGATTTCGCAAGGTATGGGAGCAGCTGGCGCACAAGTTTTAACTGTGTAAATGCTTCCCTGGTCACCGCTGAAACCTGGGGTTCCAGGCTCAGCGATGAGTCCAGGATCACAACCAGACTGTGAACCTGAGTCTCCAGGGGGAGTGTAACCCCGTCCAACACAGGCTGTAACCCTATGCCCTGTTTGGCCTTTCGACTGACTTTATAGATATGGAACAAAGCTGGCACACATACCCTTCATCATCTAACTTAAAAGAATAGAGAGTTGAGAACAATAACAAAAATATCCCGCCTTTTTGGGACCCAAAGCTGAGGGAAAGAAACAGAACAAAGTGGATTTGCTTTTGCTAGATAAAGTGTCCCCCTGTCATATGACTGGGAAATAAAAGGAGTGAAGCAGATTGGCTGATGCATCTGTATGAGAGGAAGGAAGGAAGGAAGGAAGGAAGGAAGGAAGGAAGGAAGGAAGGAAGGAAGGAAGGAAGGAAGGAAGGAAGGAAGGAAGGAAGGAAAAGGGAGGGAGGAAGGGTAAACATTTTTACAAAGTTTGAATGCATGCATCTGTTACAATTTTTAAGACCAATTAAGTTAGTTCTCTGATAATCACTCAGAATTTAATTGCTGGGAGAATTTGGAATGTCAGAGAACTTGGAACACATAAAATGGATAATGGCCAAATGTTTCAGTTTCTCAAAAAATAGTTGATTAGGATAAACAGTCCTAGAAACAATTCATGACAGCACAGTAGAACTCCAATGTTTGTTAGGACAAAAATGTAATTATGAACTTAAAATAATGACAAGATAAATATTGAAACCATTCTTCTTCATTACTTTAGTTTGTTGGATGTTTGCGGTTTGTTGGATTAATTTCCTTACTTCATCTTCTTAGTAGTTCATCACACTAGAGAATGAATCTACTTTAAATCCCATTTCTGCCTCCTACAGTATTCCGGGGTTTGTAGTTTAGTGAGGCTGTTAAAGGCTCCTCCCTAAACTACAAAACCCTGAATTCTGCAGGAGGCAGCAACCGGATTTAAAGTGGATTCATTCTCTAGTGTGATGAAATAGTTATGATAACTGCACACATCAATGACAGTCTTGTTTCATAGTAGGTGTATCTTTGATTCCCCTTCCATTATACATGCACACACACACAAGTTAGGAACTGATATAGGCTTCTAATTTCTGTTTGGTTTCTAGAAGAGAAATGATGTGAAGGAGACATAAATAACAGCTTACACATTAGGCGGTAAGAAGCTGTGACTGTGACATTCTATGTCAATAGAAGCCCTAAGCACTGTTAAGATTAGTTAAAATAGCATCTTCTCAGCTGTGACTGAGGTGAAGACTTCACAGGCACATAATGTGGCATAGGAAACAGATTACTCTGGAGTATCGAAATAATGTTCCAGATTAATCTATTTCAAACTGGAACAAACCTAATTATCCATTATCACATTTTCTCTGAAGATGAGACTACAGTAATTGTTTACATAAATGAAATACTCTTAAGTGTCTGTCATTTCATTTGACTTGATATGTCACCTGATGGACTGGAAAAGGAATAAAACAAGTCAAGAAGAGAGAGAAATTAGGCAGTTAAGGTCTACCTCTATCATATGAAGAATACTGTTTCTTTCCTAGATGTTAGTGCAAATATCTTGACAAGGATAGACCTTGCTGGCAAAAGAAGCACTAGGCCAGTGTTTTTCAACCTTTTTTGAGCTGCGGCACATTTTTTACATTTACAAAATCCTGGGGCACACCACCAACCAAAATGACAACAAAATGACACTCTAACACAGTAATACATATAGTTAATATGTTTTTAAATGTATTTATACACTCAGTGTGAAACATGGGCCTGTTTCGATGAACACAACATAGATATCCTGGCAGGAATGGCAGAAAGACACACACGAAGGTCTTGCTCAACAGTCATGGGAAAACTCCAGCCCTCTGGGTGCTTTGGACTTCAGCTCCCACCATTCCTAACAGCCTGAGGCCCTTTCCTGCTTAAGTGGCTGAGGGGGAAAAAGGAAAAGGGCCTGAGGCTGCTAGGAATGGTGGGACTTGGAGTCCAAAACACTTGGAAGGTCCAAGTTTGCCCATGCCAGCTTTCGATTCCTTCACCACATCTATCTTCAGCCTCTAGCGGTTTGAATATATGTGATTATCTACGTGATTTTATACCTTGTCACTATGATTATGGTGCTGCTTCTTTAATTTGTCCACAAACTGACTGTGTTATTGTGAGGATCCTGGAACTGACATTGGATAACATCGTGAGGATACACTTTGGTTTTTGCACTCACTTCCATGATTTCATCAAATATCGTGAGTTTTCCATAGAGGAGTGCTCCGTGAACTCGCTACTTCCTGGTTCGCAACTCCTCTGCTCTCTGTGGTGACTAGACCGAACTACCTCATGTAAGACTTTTGATTTTCTCCAGCAGGATTGGGTACTTTGAATGTGTTTTTTGCGTATCATTATGTATGATTAATTGCGCATTTTGTACTGTGACGTAGCGGCGCTCCTTTAATAAGTAAGGGTATTGGAGGTTCCAATTTCCCACAGCACACCTGATGATTGTTCACGGCACACTAGTGTGCCCCGGCACACTGGTTGGGAAACACTGCACTAGGCTATGCTGAGTAAATATATTTCCAGTTATGATTGTAATGCATGCCTATCATTGTCACGATGCAAGGACTCGGCCGGCCCCTTAATCACACACACAGAGACGGTAATCAGCTAACTATTTATTGAATAATAAAGAACAGGTGAAAAGGTAATTGTCCATAAAATATTGAAAAGTTCAATCCAAAGAAAAGAGTCCGTAGTAATCCAAATCCAATAGCTTGGCAAAGGCTTGGCAAAAGGCTTGGCAAAAGGCTCCGCAAAACAATGCGGATCAAGGAACAAGACAAAGTTCACAGGGCCCAAGAAACTTCTTGGCAAGGCACGAGCCGGTAACTTGGCTCCGTGGACCTTTGCTCGCTTCACTCCTCTTAGAATAGAAGTGGCCGAGCTACTGAGGATCCGTTCCCACGGATCCTATACTTAATCCCCTTGGCGAGGCCCCCGACACTCTAGGCTTCTACGCCAATCTGTGCTATGGGATCTCACGCTTCTCTGGCGCTCTAGGCTGCGGTGCCAACCCCTCCTGCTGGACTCGATGCTCTCTCTCCTATCGAAGCCCCGTCCTTGCCTCCCAGCACCTGGTTCGCTATCTTCATGAGAGACAAACTCCCTTTCAGCTTCCATGGGTTCATCCTCCACTGTTTCCCTGATTCTCTCCTGCGACCCAAAACCACCTGGCTTCTCATAACAATCGTCACTATCAACACTTTCTGAATCCTCCTGACCTTCCCAGTTATCGTAGCCGTCAGGCCATCCATCATCCCAGGCCAAGCTTTCTGTGGGAGAGGAAGGCCCAGCTAACTCATTAACCCCTTCCTCCATTTCCTCATCAGCTGCGGCTGGCTCCAATGCAAGTGGGACCCCCAGTGCTGCCCCCTGCCCCCCAGGCACAAAAGAGAACTGGGTTGCTACAATCATGGATATTTATAGATATGTAACAAATGCTGCTCCATATAGCGATACTCAGGGATATTAATCTTTGGAAGGCTGTGTATTCATAAGATGCCTGTTTAGATATCTATAATTTCTCTACAGAATAGATGGCATTATTTAGTGGATAAATGATAATATTGTTTAAGACGGTACGGTTCTTGTAAGTGTTAGCTGTAGTGAAGCCTACTAGAGAGATACAGAAATGAAGATTCATATGAAAGTGTACACCTTAGTTGCCATATAAAGTGTTCCCTCGCTACTTCGCGGTTCGCTTATTGCAGACTCGCTGTTTCACGGCTTTAAAAAAATATTAATTTCAAATATATATCATGATATTTTCACTGTTTCGCAGGGTTTTGCTGCCACCGCTCTCCAAGGCACTTTCCCTCCTTAGCCCTCCCTCCAGCCTTGAAGGGCTTTTCTTTTCTATCCTTCCCTTTATTTTAAGTTTATAAAGACTTAAAATAGTGCACAACTACTAAAATAATGTATAAAATATTAAAATAAATACAGCATTCCTACATCACAGTTTTTGCAGGAGTTCCTGGATCCAGCAATAAGTGAGGGAACACTGTACTGCAATATTTGGTGCCTTACATGTCAATGTGAACAAATATGCCCGAAACCTAAAATGCATTTACCTTCCTAGCTCATTCTTTACCTACAATATGGCATCAGTTCCAGAAGTTTGTTCATCCCACAAGGAGTTACAAAGACATATCCCCTCTGTGCAGAAAGAACAAGGCTATTGTGTGAATGAGATAGGATCTTCAATTGCATCTGCAGCTTCTTTTGTTAATCCTCCAATAAACCATACTGTTTTAGAGTATGATGTTTACATGACAGGCTATAACCAATACTCTTTTTTCCAGTCAGATGAAATTGTTCTAAAGTAATTTGAATAATAATAATACACTTTATTTATATTCCGCTCTTCTCACCCCGAAGGGGACTCATAGCGAATTACAGGTACACATACTTAGCAGACAATCTCTGCCGTTTCTACATACAACATATAGACAAACAGAGGCAAACTCTGGCCACCAGGGGGAGCTGACGCACTCCTCATCTGTCAGCGTTCCCAGCATCCCTTGTTGTTCCTTCCGCATTCCTCAGCGTTCCTGGAGTTCTTTAATGGCCTCATAATTCAGTCAAAATTTGCCTCCCCATTTAATGTGGTACCTTTATCTCCTACTTGACAGATGCAACTGTCTTTTGGGCTGCAAAGGTCGGCAGCAGGTTACACTTAAAGGTCGAGCACCCACCTCAACCCGGGCCGGCCTCAAACTCATGACCTACTGATCAGAGAGATCTTATGCAGCTGATACTTAGCCAGCTGTGCCACATTCCCAGTTCATCAGAGCTGGGATTTGAATAAGAGCTGGGATTTGAAATGGCCAATGTCTCTTTAGTTTCAGCCTCTGATCTCACTTTATAGGGTGATTTCCCTCATTGTGAATTGCTGAAAGCAAGAGGGGTTTCCCTCACTTAGAATAAAAAAAAAATAGCAAAGCTACAAGTGGGGTTGATTTTGGCTAAATAGTGAGCATTAATTTCATGATTTTCAAACTATCTTCAATAGCAAACATAAGAATAATTTATCTCTCTGAATAGCCTTACAGCAAGAAGCCTAAATCGCACATGTTCAGACTACGTACTGCTGTTTTGAGGGGGACAGACAGCCCCCTTCCCTCCCCCAAACCCGCTCAGTACGGTTCTAATTTTACTTTTTTAAAACACAAGTTTAACAATGGTTGCTTTAATTCGCATTTGTGGGCTCAAAAACAAGTAGCAAGTTTTCTGTCCTCAGAATGCATATACGGACTTTATTTCTTCTGTTGTCTAGGGAATGAATAGTCTTATTATCTATAATCTGCTAACCCGTTATTTTAATAAGGTTTGTACATGTGTTTTCCATTTTGGGGGGGAAAGGGTATTGACCATAAAGTTTAGCTCAGAATAAAATGAAGTTACAAGTACAAAACTTTATTATGGTCACTGACCAGCACAATGCGGGGAACAAGTGCCCTGAGAGGAGAAGGACAACTCCCCAGTGAAGCAGTTATTTAAAAGTAGATTAGAAGACATTTTAAAACACAGGATATTGTAACAGGTATGGAACCAAAGAGGGTGGGGGAACCAAGAGAGAGATTGATAGGAGGGGTCAAAAACACTATGGGGGGGCACTAAAGGGGAAGGGAGGGGCACATCGTGAGTCTAGTAGCATTTTGGCTGTAACATGTTGCTCTAAGAACAATCCCAACAAATGGTTTGAGTCCAGGTTACCTATTGGACTGCCTTCTTCCATATTCTAATCTGTCGTATACACTTAGATCTTCTGTGGGACATTTGCTTCAATCAATCACAATTTGGCTGGGAACTTGTGAACCAAAGGACTTTTTCATCAACTTCCTCCAAATTGTGGAATGATCTATTGGGAGAGATTCAATAGCTGGACACAGTATCTGTATTTAAAAAGTGCTAAAGACAAATCTCTGCAAATCCAGACGATTTTTGAATTCTGAGTTTTAAAATTATGAATTGTTGCTTTTAAAACTGATGTTAAACTTTTTTTTTTACTGATTGCACATTTTTAATTTGTGTTTTCAATTTCAATTGTGGTTAACTGTTTCTTTATTTAGTGCTATTATTATTACCAGTCGATCATCTGGAAATCCAAACTCTGAAATATTTCATAATCCAAAATTGTCCACATGTGTGGCTGAGATAGTAACATCATTGCTTTCTTGTTGTTCAATGAAAACAAACCTTGTTTCATGCCCAAAATTATTTTAATCACATAAAATTTCCTCCAGTATATGTGTGTGAGGCATTTATGAACCACAAATGAATTTTATATTTAGACTTGGGTCCCATTGTGTACAAGTATGGAAATACAGGTATCCCAAAATCTGGGGGGGATCCAAAACACTTCTGGTCCCTAGGAGTTCAGATAAGAGATCAACTTGTATCATCATCATCATCATCTTCATCATCATCTAGCATTACTGAGAACTGAGATACGAAAGAACGAGGCAGTGATTACAAGTATGAACTTTTAAATTTATGTTAAAAGTAGCATACCTTGAAGGATTGTTGTAATGGCCACATGGCAGAATATATGAGATATGCTTGCCAGATTCCATAGGGCTATTTTTTTCCTTTATACTTTACTAACATTCATTTGTCTAACTAATGGGCATTCATTGCCTCTCAGAGTTTTTAGGGGGGAAATATCTATGAAAGCAAACCCCAAAGGCTCCTTGTGTTCCAATTGGGTATTTGGTGAGACTGTGTTCTCTGAGTAACAAACAGAGTCAATTCATTATAACTTGGAGAAGGTACGACTGGAAGGCAGATGAGAGATGATGTGAACTAATGAGAGAGTAATACCTCTGTGAGAACCAGATTTAATTGCATTGTTTCCACTATTTTCCAGCATAGCGGTATCTCTGGCTCAAGTAGGAATTCTTCCCGTTTCCTTTCTCATTGCACAAAATATGCTAGTTTTTCCATCT
Organism: Anolis apletophallus; assembly: GCA_030556195.1. Lineage (NCBI taxonomy): Eukaryota > Metazoa > Chordata > Lepidosauria > Squamata > Anolidae > Anolis > Anolis apletophallus. The sequence continues at coordinate 79,093,768 of JARBWK010000008.1, forward strand.
CATTTCCCTTTTGCATCTAAGGCACAAAATGTGGAGGTAAAGTTTTCAGTTTTCCAATGCTCCATTTTGGCCGGACAATGTGAATGTCTGAGTTATCATGGTGGCATTGTCTAATTATGCTTTCAATATCTCTTTATTACAATTTTTATACTTGGAGCAAGGATTGTGAATGCATGGCCCTTCACATGTTGTTGGATTGCAGCTCCCATCATCCCTCACCATTAACTATGCTGTTTAGAGTTAATGGAAGTTGCAGCTCCACAAAAACTGAAAAATCACATAAACCCTACTGCCAGGGCCTTTCACTCTAAATAATTTTAGCACTGTGAATCTATTTTAACTGTAATTCTTATGGAGTGATGGGACAGATAATCTGGTGAAGCACTTTGACTGGGAATCTTAAATAATCCTTCCTAAACTGCAAATTCCAAAATTCCATAGTAATATACTGTATATGCAACAATAAGTCAAGGAATTTTATTCTAAAAATTTACCCTTAAAACTTGGATAAATAACAGCCACTACTACTCCTTTCTCCTCCTCCTTTCCTCCTCGATATCTCATTTTTATCTCTGTGATTGAGATGGAGTTAGAAAACAATGCAATTTAAAATCTGCAGCATGTAAATATTAAAATATAATTAAACATATTAATGGGTTAGAATCACTTAAAACACTTTAAAACAACAAAAATATTATACAGCACCCTCCTGGCTCACTCTTAACAACTTTATTCTTTAAAAGCCTGCCTAAATAAAAAGGGTTTACCCTGCTGCTGGAAGGACACAGGGAGAGAGGCATTCTAGTCTCCCAGGGCAGACACTGAGAAGACCCTCTGACATGTCCCCACCAATAGTAATTGTGATGCTGGTGGGATTGAGAGAAGAGCCTTTCCTGATGATCTCTGACCCCAGGCAGGTTCATGTTGGGAGATACAGTATGATCTGCCAAATAACCTGGACTTATAGTCCAGTTGGTGAAAACAAGGCTTGGGGCTGACTGTAATTCAGATCACAAACTTCTTATTGCTCAATTTATAATCAGACTAAAGAGATCAGGGAAAAAACACAGACCAGTTAGATATGATCTCACTAACATTCCTAGCGAATATGCAGTGGAGGTGAAGAACAGATTTAAGGGACTCGATTTAATAGAGTCCCAGAAGAACTATGGACAGATGTCCACGACATTGTTCAGGAGGCGGCAACAAAGTATGTCCCAAAGAAAAAGAAAACCAAGATGGCAAAATGGTTGTCTGCTGAGACACTGGAAGTAGCCCAAGAAAGGAGGAAAGCAAAAGGAAACAGTAATAAGGGGAGATATGCCCAGTTAAATGCAAAAATCCAGAGGTTAGCCAGAAGAGATAAGGAAGTATTCCAAGCAATGCATGGAAGTAGAAGAAGAGAACAGAATAGGAAGGACAAGAGACCTCTTTCAGAAAATTAGAAACATTGGTGGTAAATTTCAAGCAAAAATGGGCATGGTCAAAAACAAAGATGGCATGGGCCTAACAGAAGTTGAAGAGATCAAGAGAAGGTGGGGAGACTATACAGAAGACCTGTATAGGATGGATAATAATTTCAAGGATAGTTTTGACAGTGTGGTGAGTGAATTAGAACCAGACATCCTGAGAAGTGAGATTGAATGGGCCTTAAGAAGCATTGCTAACAACAAGGCAGCAGAATCCCAGCTGAACTGTTCAAAACCTTGAAAGATGATGATGTCAATGTGATGCATGCCATATCCCAACAAATATGGAAAACACAAGAATGGCCATCAGACTGGAAAAATCAACTTATATCCCCATACCAAAAAAGGGAAATGCTAGAGAATGCTCAAACTTTCATACAGTGGCTCTTATTTCTCATGCTAGTAAGGTAATGCTCAAGATCCTGCAAGGAAGACTCCAGCAATACATGGATAGAGAGTTGCCAGATGTACACGCTGGGTTTAGAAAAGACAGAGGAATGAGAGACCAAATTGCCAATATCTGCTGGATAATGGAGAAAGGCGTGGAGTTTCAGAAAAACATCAACTTCTGTTTTATTGACTATTCTAAAGCCTTTGACCACGTGGATCATAATAAATTGTGGCAATTTATTCTTGGTGGTATAGGCATAACAAATCACCCTGTCTCTCTCCTGAGGAATCTGTATAATGACCAAGTAGCAACAGTAAGAACTGGCCATGGAACAACAGACTGGTTCAAGATTGGGAAAGGCATACAGTAGGGTTGTATACTCTCACCCAATCTAATCAACTTGTATGCAGAACACATCATGTGATGTGCGGGGCTTGATGAATGCAAGTCTGGGGTTAAAATTGCTGGAAGAAACATTAACAACCTTAGATATGCAAATGATATCCCTTTGATGGCCAAAGCGAGGAGGAGCTGAGGAGCCTTCTAATCAAGGTGAAAGAAGAAAGTGCAAAAGCTGGGTTGCAGTTAAAAATTTAAAAAACCAAGATCATGGCAACCGGACTGATTGATAACTGGAAAATAGATGGAGAAAATCTGGCTGTAGCTCTTTGGAACAGTTAAAGCTTCCAAACATTCTTCAAAAGCAGACCTAAGTAGAGTGCATCCAAATGGAATATAACTAAAGCATGTATGATCATGGCCAGATCTGGCATCTCAATAAATGAGTGCAGTTGGTGCACAGGCTTTAAATGTGTAAAGTCAGTCCTGGCCACTGCAGAAACCTGGGCCCCCAGTGCCGAATATGGGAGAACACCCAAAGTGTGGACCTGTGTCTTCAGGGACTGTGTTACGCCCTGTGTTCTATTTCTCTATCAGGTTATTTTGAAACTGTTTATTTTATTTTGTTATTTTATGTATTTATTTTGCTTCTTTGTATTTTATTTTGCTGTACTGTAATTTTGGGCTTGGCCTCATGTTAGCCGCCCTAAGTCCCCTTTGGGGAGATGGTGGTGGGGTATAAATAAAGATGATGATGATGATGATTATCCCTGTCCAGCACAGTCTGAATCCCTATTCCCTGATCTGCCTTCTGTCTGATCAGGAGCACTTCTATCTTGTTTGGATTAAATTTCAATTTATTTTCCTTCATCCAGTCAATTACTTTGGGTGGAAAGGAATACCATAGTAGAGATGGGTATCATCTGCATTTAGATGACACTACACCCCAAAACTACAGACCACTGCCATGCATATGTTAAATAGTATGGGGAGAAAACAGAGCCGCGATGGACCCCACAGGCCAATGGCCAGGAGCTCGAACGGGAATCCCCCAGCACCACCTTCTGGGTTTGCCCCTCTGAGAAGGAATGGAGCCACCATCTGCAGTGGTTCAGCTGGGTTAAAACTGCTTTGGCCCCATTGTACTGTCACCTTATTTTCCGTGTCACTGCCACCGCTACTAGATGGCCACAGAACTCCATGAGAGATCCTAGCAGTTGAAGGCAGTCTGTACTGATATTATCAGAGGCACCTGTATGACGAGGGAGACAGAGGAGGCCTAAATAGAGGTAGTTGACCTACAAACCCCCTTGGACCTTATCTGGATTTCTTTCCGAAAAATGATGCTACAATTGGCCACTGTTGTCTGATAACAGAGATTTATCTGAGAAGCATGTTACATATTTTAGTTAAAAGATCAGAAATTGTATTGCCAAGTTCTTCAAGAATATATTTATTTTAATGGTGGTGTGTTTTAATTATGCGGTACCCTGTCTTGATCCATGAGAAGAGGTGGGAAATAAATAAAATGTATTATTATGTATTTGTGTCCTGAGAGAAGAAGAGAAGGGGGTGTGTGAGAAAGAAAGTTCCACAGAATGACATCGCTTTCACTGGGAAATCTCTTTTATAATGAACCCTCTATTGCTGCCCTCCCTTCTTCTCTTTTTAATTATGAAAACCTGTGCGGATTAACAAATGAGGAATGAATTAGCTTTCCTTTACATTTCAGATTTCAAGTTAAAAGTCCGAAATCAGTCACAAATGGTGACCTCTTAATAACTTCAGGGGGTGGCAGTTTTAAGACGTTGTGGGGAAAACCAAAACCTTTAAGCCAAATTATTAGAGTGAAAGATTTTGTGACATTGCCCTGTATAGAAAGTTTAATGGAATAATCCTGATTGAAGACAAAGAAGAGTCTACTTGCCTCTTGGAATTCCAAAAACGATTGAACTGTTTCTGTAAATAATGTAGGCTGATGGGGGTTTTTTGGGGGGGTGTGTGTGTGTGTGTAATGAACAATTTTAATCTTACTTAACAAAAATGATTTTCACGGGGCAGTTCAGAGGATCTGCATGTAAGTTGTTTGAGTAAACCAAATTCCACTGCCCTGTCTTTTGGCATTTCTTCAGGGGTATGCAAATACTTACAAACTAGCGGCTGAATGTAAAGGTTGAAATGACCAAAGCCATGGAGTTAATTAACTGGATTTTTTTTAAAGATTAAAAGGAAGCAATGTCGTATTCTTTGATTCTTTTTTGCGTTAATTTGAAACAGGGCTAAAGATTAGTGTGTTGAATTCATCATAAGTTTACAAGCCTAGGGCAGGGACCAGCTTTCATTTGTCTCTGACAATTTGGACCCATTTGAGTTATTGCGCTCTATATAACAACAAAAGAAGTTTGGCATAGTGTATTCTTTTAATTTTGGTTGGTGTTCCTCTTGAAAGCAAAGAGGACTTGGAAACTGTTAGCAAAACAGATGCAACAAAAGCAACCTTTAAAGCAAATAAAATACTGAGCATCGTAACAAATTGGCTGTAAAGTTCAGAAAGAACAGTGCAATTATCAAGTAACCACTTCTATTCCGTTCAGACTTCTGGAAATATTTCCATTCCATTCTGTGGGAGAAGGAACAATTAGCCACAGTGAAAACAGACGTTGACAAACAGATATTGGATTTGACTCAGTCAGAGTCTGATTCAGATTTGAAACTTGGTCCAATTGACTATTTAGAGAAATACAGCTGCAATTCAAATTATCACTCTCTTTTCTGAATGACAATTTTAACTTTGTGAGAAGCTAAACAATTTTCTCTGTATTTAATAATTAATAAAAAATACAATCACCTTCTCTGTTTCTTCTAGGTTCACAATTAGTACAGGATGTGCATGTTTACCAAGAATATGTTTCCAGGACAGTGTTTTCTTATATTTTTCAACTATTTGAGGACAAAATGACTTTTTAAAAAAGTTATTACTTTATTCAGTGATTGCCGGGTCTCCTTCAAAGTGTTAGTTTTGACTTTCAAGGCCTTACATGGTTTGGGGCCAGTGTACTTGAAGGAGCGGCTTACCCCATACGTGCCCAGAAGATCACTGTGTTCAGAGGGTCTGAACATGCTTGAGGTCCCAGGTTTGAAGCTCTATAGGCTTTCCAGCATACGGCAGAGAGCGTTCTCGTTGGCTGCTCTGGTCCTGTGGAACTCACTACCAGCCGAGACACGGGCCCTGCAGGACCTGATGGCCTTCTGCAGGTCTTGCAAGACCTGGCTGTTCAGGCAAGCATTTGGTGACTGACCGGTGCTTGAACTGTTAATCCCCCGCCTAGCCGTGCTGCCACTGTCTTTTATCACAAACCAGCCTCGCTCTGATTCGCGTGATTTTATGTGATTGTAATTGGTTAGGATTGTTTTATGGTATTTTATGATGTTTAGATCTTGATGTGTTTTTATATGTTTGGAAACCACCCTGAGCCTCAGGAAGGGTGGTTTAGTAAATCGAAACAATAAATAAATAAATAAAAGGGTATCTTTCCATTTTTTAAATTCATAATGAAGTGATACAGGGTGTGTGTATGTGTGTGTCTTATGCATGAGTGTTTCCCATTTAGGCTTGGAAGCACTTCTTTGAAATTGATGCCTTAACAGTCTCTATCATTCTTTGCATTTGGTTAAGGGTTCGTTTTAGGCTTTTCCTCCTACACACTGATTTTCTTCATTCTTGGTTTTCTGTCAGGACTGTGGCTTTTAAAAAAAATGAGCTGGTACCAAATGCAAAAACACGTGGTTAAAACTATGCTAGTTTCCAGGACAACAAAAGATCTGTAATCCATGCCACTAAATTTCATGATCTGGAAACTGTTAGGTTACTTCAGTGTCTCACTCAGTCACTAGATTCATTTTTTAATAGTGCCTATTGAGCGACATGAATTGTTCGGCTGTTTTCTTCCTCTTGAAATCCCATATGGACCATATGTTCTTCACTGTAGCCTGATATTTGAACCACATTCATCAATTTTAATGTTACTGCAAGATAGGGAAATCAAATTTAATTCCCCCCTCCACACACGCACATTTTTCACATATGATGTACAGTAATGTCTTATTTTATTCTGTTTATTCTATGAATTTTATACTAGCATATAATATAAGGCAGTTAATTCAAACTTTTCAGTGCTGCCTTTCCCACTGCTCAAGGGCACTTGCACTATATTAAAAACTAATAAGCTATACATAAAACAATTAATTAAAAGGAAATTAATCACAACCAATTTTATCAGCAGCCGTAGAATAGCTTAATGTCTCTTAATCCAATCAACTATAGAAGTAGCAGATGGCAAAGAAAATCATGAAAAAAGGTGTCAGCCCAGTTTTTATTCACCAAACGCCTCTATAACCGAGTGGGCTTTTCAGAGATTCCAACATTTCAGTGAGGAGGTCCAGAGTCACAACTCCTCCAGAAGCTCATTTCCAATACCAGTTCTGATAAAGTCTTTACTCCTTCCTGCCACCACCCTGGCAGTAACTGTGTGTGTGTGTGTGTGGGGGGGTCCTTCCTGACATTTCAGAGAGTGATTGCCAATTAAAATAAACTCTACTAAGCTAGATAGATTCCTGTTTCTGACTCAGTATAAAGGCAGGTTCATATGTTTGTCATCATATACCCCCGTCAGTTGTTCGATGAGTGCAAATCCAAAACAGCATCACCAACACACCAGAAGAGAAATCAGAAAGCTTGAGAGAATCCCAAAGTTTGCAGAAGCATAAAAGTTTCCAGAAGTATTAAAAAATCACTAGCAAAAATAACTAAGGTCCCATCTATAGTGACCATTTAGGTCACGCAGCCTCAAACTGCGGCCACCCAGCTGTTTCGAACTCCAAACCCTGATCGTTGAACAAGTTAGCTAGGACTTCTGGGAGTTGGAGACCTAAACATCCGGAAGGCTGCAATGTGAGAATACCTGATTTAGGTCAATATAGTTGATAATTAACCCTGTGGCAGCTAAATGCCCCACAGTGCTGATCCGCATTAACCCTGGGCAAAGCCGATCAATAGGAGTCAGGTTGTCCCCCAGTTATGGACAGTCCAGGCTGTTGCTGCAGGTTCCTAAGCAGAATCGATTGCAACAACGATCTCATGATCCCAGGATTAGGCAGTCTGGGTACATGGGATGGCTACTCCATCCCACCCCTTGTGTCCCTCTTTCTATTCTACTTCACAGGACATGAAGCTCAGTAGTAGGAAAGAGAAGCTCCCAGGATCATAGAGGTGGCCATGTCACTGCTATAAATGCAATGTGGGTGGGGGTTTACTGACAACAATGCAAGGAAATAGGAGCAAGCAACTTGAAATAAACAATGCTGTTGTATTAAACAAATGAATCGCAACATGCATATATACAACTAGCAAGTCATGGTACTATATGAGTGCACATTACAACATATGAACGGGGGAACATATCCCCAAAGCGTACTCACGCTTAAGAGCCCACAATAGGAATACCTCCGCAAATAATAACGCAGCCCAAAAGGCCAGTCTCTTTCCCGTAAACGGGGGACCAAAGTCCAAATCAAAGAGTGCCAAGGGAAGGGCGGAAAGATGTAAAGGGAAGATCCATGCAGAGGGGGGACCCTGGAAACCCCCTCTGCATGGATCTTCCCTTACATCTTTCCGCCTTCCCTTGGCACTCTTTGATTTGACTTTGGTCCCCGTTTACGGGAAAGAGACTGGCCTTTTGGGCTGCTTTATTATTTGCGGAGGTATTCCTATTGTGGGCTCTTAAGCGTGAGTATGCTTTGGGGATATGTTCCCCCGTTCATATGTTGTAATGTGCACTCATATTGTACCATGACTTGCTAGTTGTATATATGCATGTTGCGATTCATTTGTTTAATACAACAGCATTGTTTATTTCAAGTTGCTTGCTCCTATTTCCATGTCACTGCTATAGTCAGCAGCAAGACGGGGGAGGAGTGTTGGCAGTTGGGCCCCTGTCCAGCTGCACCAAACCATTTTCAGCATGGCTGGGCAGTGGTGACTCCCTACTAACATTGAGATGGCTTAGGGAATTTCTATTGGGCCACAAAGCAGGGCTGATCTGGTATTTCACATGCTGGATCATGCCTGCTTTTCTTGTCAGAGTGAAATTGCTCTAAGGGGTTGATCTCCCCTCTTACTTGCTGAGTGTGTATAAAATGTTAACTACTTTGCAGGGTAGACATGAAGGAAAGGGAAAAGAAAAAGATGAGAAAGGGGTGTCTGGAAACTAGAACTGGAACAGTCTATCCTTTTTGCTGGCTCCACTTTGAAGTCATAATCATCTCAATACATGGAGCCAATTCCTGAGCTGCAATTCACTGTAGCATTTCCCACAAAAGAATCCATAGCAGTAGTTCTGTGGTCTTCTTTCTGAGGCAAGACTTTCTATGCCAAAGTCACATTTGTGTGGGCTTTCCCAAGTAGAACTAATTCATAATGAAGGCAAACTATTTGACTGGCAGTGTAAAGTTTTGTTCTAACACAAGGAAAAGAAAGATTGTTACTCCTAGTGTGTTTTTCAGGTTGTTGTTAACTGGTACTAAGTCACCTTTGGCTTTTGGTGACTCTATGAATTAGATACCTCCAAGTCACCTTATCAGCAGCCATCTAAGGGTTATGGCTTTCTAGGTTAAACCTATTCACCTGTAATGGGTTTTTCCTTTTCTCCTATTTCCTTCTAGTTTCCCAAGGGTGGTTCTACACTAGCAAAAAAAAGTGGTTTGGAGCATGAGATGGTTGTTCTGCAAAATAACCAGCTGCAGCTGTCTGGACTGCCATAAATCAGGGGGAAAATCAGACTATTCGTGCAGAATTAGGTTTCCCCCCCCAAATTGGAGTAATCTGGGATGATTAAGTTGCTTTTCCTAGGTTAATGCAGATCTGCCCACATGTGGTTTGTAGCTGCCTGCAGGCTGATCCATCCTCACACTCAATCTAAATGATCAGTCTAGATCAGGGGTCCTCAAACTTTTTAAGCAGAAGGGTTGGTTCACGATCCCTCAGACTGTTGGGGGGTGGGGGAAGAGAACTAATTCCTATGCATAGTGGACATATCTTATTTGCAGTGCCAAAAAAATTGAAATAACAATACAATATTTAAAATGAAGAACAATTTTAACCAACATTAACTAAAATAATGTATTATACTAAATTAAAACATACCTACCTTAAAAATAGCTGTAAAGTACTTAGATATGCTTCCAATGCAATATACTGTTTAATGAGCTTCTACACGATGCTCCGGAACGCCCCCTCTTGAGTAACTGAGCTAAACCAGCCCCTTGGTTTACTGAGGAGTTGGCAGCGATGAAGCGAAAGAAGAGGAGGCTAGAGTGCGTGTGGTGCCGGAAGCATAGCAGATCAGCCCAAGCACGCCTGGGTGCGTTTTTAAGGACCTATGACGTGGCAATAAAGGCTGCAGAAAAATCCTTCATTGTGGCCAATATTGCGTCCGCAAAGAACTGTCCAGCTGAGCTGTTTCGTGTTGTCAGAGGGCTAATAAATCCGCCTCAGAGTGAGATCCCTGACAACTCGGCAGTTCGCTATGAAGCATTTGCTCAGTTCTTCATGGACAAAGTCGCTCTGATCTGTTTAGACTTCGACACCATGCTATTGGCAGTCTCTGAGGATGTAACATGAACACCTGTCTGTCTGGTTTTGATGGATTCATTTCAATTGGTTCAGCTTGAGGATGTGGAGAGGATCCTTGGAGAGGCAAGACCTACCACATGCATCCTAGACCCCTGCCCATCCTAGCTGATAAAGGAAGCCAGAGGGAGTTTGGCAGAGTGGGTGAAGGTGGTGGTTAATGCCTCCTTACAGGAGGGCAAAATTCCAGTCAGCTTAAAACAAGCTGTTATAAAACTGCTGTTGAAAAACCATAACTGGACCCCACTCAATTGGTCAACTATCGGCCAGTTTCCAATCTCCCCTATTTGGGCAAAGCCATGGAACGTGTGGTGCCTCACAACTCCAGGGGTTTCTGGTAGACACTGATTATCTAGACTCAGCACAGTCTGGCTTTAGGCCGGGGCATGGAACTGAGACAGCCTTGGTCACCTTGGTAGATGATCTGCAGGTAGATGATCTTCTAGACAGGGGGAGTGTGTCCCTGTTGGTTCTGCTGGACCTCTCAGCAGCCTCCAATCCTGTTGATCACGGTATCCTTCTGGGACACCTTGTAGATATGGGGCTTGGAGGTACTGTTCTACAATGTTTCCGGTCCTTCCTTTATCTTGTGGAGTCCCAGAGGGTTCAGTACTGTCCCCAATGTTGTTTAACATATACATTAAGACACTGGGGGAGATCATCCGGAGTTCCAGAATGCAATGTCATCTCTATGCAGATGATGTTCAAATCTGTCACTCCTTCCAATTAAAACTTGTGCACCAGCTGCACTCGTACCTTGGGAAGTCTGATCTGACCACAGTGGTCCATGCTCTTGTTACATTCCGAGTAGATTACTACAATGCACTCTATGTGGGGCTGCCTTTGAAGACTGTTCAGAAACTTCAACTAGTTCAGCGGGCAGCAGCCAGGTTACTCACTGGAGCAACATAAAGGGAGCATACCACCCCCTGTTGTGTCAGCTCCACTGGCTGCCTGTCCAATTCTGAGCACAATTCAAAGTGCTGGTTTTGACCTTTAAAGCCCTATAAGGTTCTGGCCCAGCTTACTTGTCCGAAACTGCTCCCAATCCCACCCTCGTCGCAAATACGTTTGGTGGGGACGAGAGGCAGGGCCTTCTCGGTGATGGCCCCTCGCCTGTGGAACTCGCTCCCCATTGAAATTAGGTCAACCTTTTCCCTCCTTTCCTTTAGGAAAAAGTTGAAGACGTGGCTATGGGACCAGGCATTTGGTTAGATATTGGGTAGTAGGTGGACAATAAAATGATGACAGTGCTATGAAAACAGACTATGGACTGGCTTCGGAAAAACTTGTGATACAGAACTCGGACTATGTACTTTTTAACAATTTGAATTTAACAGGTTTTAATCTGATTTTAATGTATTATTTATGATGTAATTGTTGTTTTATTGATTGTACATGTGGCATCGAATCATTGCCTTTTGTTAGCCACCCTGAGTCACCCTTCGGGGGTAGAGAAGGGCGGGTTATAAATAATTGAAATAAAAAAATAAATACATACATATTATTTAACCTGCTATTCCTCAAATCCTATTATTAATACCCTTCCCCCGTAATCAAACTCTCCCAAACCAACTCAACAAGGTCATATTATTTCATTAACTGTTTACTTCTAAATACACTTCCCCTTTAGTGCCCCCCACCAGTGTTTTCGACCTCTCTCATCAACCACTCCCCTCCCCTTTGGTTCCATACCTGTTACAATATCCTGTCTTTTAAAATATATTTTTATACTGATTTCTAATCTAATTTTAAATAACTGTTTACTGGGGAGTTGTTCTTCCCCTCTTAGGGCGCTTGTGCCCGCTTTGTGCTGGTCAGTGACCGTAATAAAGTTTTGATTTACTTCTAAATACTTAATATTTTAATGCTTATCTACTCACATTCTATCTCATAGTTTTTGTTTAAAAATGACATCTTACCTAATTTTTCAGAGATAGCCCCCATTAATTTTTTCTCACCCCGCTTTTTCAGAAATATGTCCTAGTTTCTCTCTTGTGTATCCATTGTTTTCCTCTTTTCCCTCAAATTATTTCATTTGCTGCAAATTCCTTTTAGTACTCATTTTTTGGCATGGAGCGGCAAGAAGGGGATCTTTACAGTAGACACCTTATTGTCTTTTCCAGTCAACTCAGGGAAAAACAAACTGCGGTAGCTTTTCCTACCTTGTGGTCTTCCTCATTAAGCACTCTTGCCAGTTTAAACACACTCTGATATCACTTGGCTGCATGTGTCCTGTTGTCATCTGTGGAATGGTGAAGAGTAGGAATCAGCAAGACCCACTCCAATTTTGTTCCGTGACCAATCATTTTTCTCTGTGTACAGGTTTTAAAAAAATAAATTACCATTTTAATCCTTCATTAAGATTTCCCTTTTAAAAGACACACACACATTTATTAATATATGTCTATGCTTTCCTACAAGATCGCAATATGATTGCAAATATAGACTTGATGTACCCCATGAAATCAGGAACAGATGTTCCCTAAATCTCATTGTTTTTTAAAAAATATTTCTAGTAATTAGTACCATACAATAAATACCATATTTCCTATCGCACTCCTGAGCATTGTGATTGCCAGTTTGTGATCTATGAAGTCTTATATCTTCCTTAAGCCCTATTACTCCATATAAGTTCCACCCTCCCCCTTCCAGGACCAACAATATTACTGCTTGAAAGGGAGCCTTGAGCAAATGTCTTAGCTAAATGGCCACCAATCTCTCTTGAGGTTGACTGTCCAAACTCAGAAAAAGATCTGCTTAAGACTCAAAAGTCTTGTCAGCTCCAATTTCAGACACTGTAATTTCTCGATCACCTGCTCGGTGTGATCATTATTTCTTTCTGTCAGGTCCTTCCTCCTTTGAGAAATGTATGTCTGTTTCTGTCATTTAAAACAATCACATTTTTCTCTTCTTCTTTGGAAACTCTGAGCAAAACCATTAAAATAATCTATTTAGCAATACCTCATTACCCATTTAAATAAACCATCCCATGTCTATTGACAGTAATTATGCAAAACAGTTCTCTTTTTACATTTGTTTATAATATTTAGTTTTGATGTTGTATTTAAGAATGCTTGAAGTGCATTAAATATGGCACGTTTGTGCACCTGGACATTCTTTCAGCCTAAAATTCAATTCCGTGTCCAAAACGTTCTTCCAGTAGCAAGAAGTGCCAAAGGCAAAAGGGCAGGACCAAAAACTAGATGTGTAGTTTCACTCTTTCAGCCTGTAGCTAACCTTTGGGGAAAATGTTGCAATTGTTTGAAATAGACCAAACTGTGTAGAAAAACCAAATCACCATAAAGTAAGGGTACTATGGGAAAAGGTGTATCACCTCCATAGGAACACCAGAGGGACTGAATACAACTATATGGAAGGCAAGATCCAGGCCAGTGCCTGCAATTCCCTACATCATATTCCCGTATTTCACTGAATCAAAGATATTTATTTACTATTATTTATTTATTTACTTTATTTATATTCTGCTTTTCTCACCCCGAAGGGGACTCAGAGCAGATTAAAGTACACATACTTGCAGGCAATCCCCGCAGTTCAACATATGACATATAGACATATGACATTTATCATGGAGGACGCCCAAGATGTCCAAGGACGGGTGGGTTGTCTAACCCGTGACGGCCTCCGGCGCATGCTTCTTGAGGATGGTCGGCCGAAGATCGCTCGGCAGAAGATCGCCCTCACTGACCCCACTGACCCTTCGGATGGCAGAACAGTCAGCCGACTGGAGATCCCAGTCCTCCAGGATACATAGGGCCCTAAGGAGCAGTTCCCCACAGAGGCCGCAGCAAGTGCCCCCAGGATCCTCCTGCTGACCAGCTTGACCCCCGGGTATACGCCGAGCTGCTCGAAGAGTATGCTAGGCTTATGGACCATGTCAAGGAATTTGGGGATAGGTTCGGCGGCCTACTGGAGACTTTGGGGATCCCTACAGCACAGATCCCAATTCTGAAACAGGAATCCAGCAGCCTGGATGACCCCCCCGCGAGTCCCCCTCATAGACCAGGACTTTGCGTGGGACCAGTCGTGGGACTTCCTCACCAGTACCATGGAGGTGGACTGGGAGAGGTCTGCCCCTATAGCTGAAGATACTCCAACCACCTCTACAACCAACTCGGACAAGGTCCACCTGCGGATTCTTCCTAATGAGGACCTGGGAATGAACCGGGAGAACCGGGAGAAGACCAACCCGGTGCTGGAGATGAACCATCCGCCGTGGAGGACGGCGCCCCTAAGAGGATAGTGAGTGCTGAGGATCAGGACGACCCCCAGACCAGCTACTCACCTTCTATGGAGGAGCCATCCGGAGGCCTTGAATGCTGACCGAGGTGCCCTGCAGACCCGCCAGTGTTGGTAGGCTCGTTGCTGGCCAAATTCGACATTTTGGCTGTCCTGGCCCGCCGCCCTGGAGGCCTGCTGCCGCCGACGTCGCCCCGGGAGGAGTTGGGGGAGCCTCCTTGAGGAGGCGAGACCCAACATGGCGTGCATCCTTAAAGACGCCCAGCCGTTCCATGTGTTGGGGCCTCAAGAAGAAACTCCACCTGGAAGTGATCAACCACCGGAAATCCCGCCCTCGGAGGACTTCGCCCCTGGGGTTGACTCGGCCAGGGAGCAACGAGGCCCCCGGAAGAGGAGGAGGCGGCGCCGGAAGCGGAAGGAAGGCGCCTATGTTGCTCCACAGACTATGGACGGGAGGACAGGCCCTCCCCCCTGCCGGAGAGACCGAAGGGACCGAGTTCTTAGAACGGGTCCCTCTGCCGACCTGACTGAAGAAGGACGATCAACATTGAGAACGGTGACGGCCCGGAAGACGTTCTCAACTAGGACGTTCTGGAGCTCCTGCTATAAGCAGTCGAAGCTCCGAGGGACTCACCGGGCTACCGTAAAAGACAGGATGGACACCGTGCGGACGGGCCGGGACTTTCAATGCCCCCCACCAGCACCCTGGCCTCGACGGTCCTGCTGGGACATCCCTGCCTGTCCTCTTTCGATGGCAGGGTGGTGCCTTAGTGGGCATCGCCATTGACACTACCCTACTCCTCCTCCCTTCTCCACCCTTCTGTTCTTCCCTCTGTGTATTATGTATTATGTTGTCTTGATGTTGCCGTTGGCACTCAACTGCTGTAAACCGCTCCGAGCCTTCGGGGAGTGGCAGTATACAAGTTTGAAGTATAAATAAATAAATAAATAAATGAAATCACAGTACAGTACATACATTTTTTTTACATATTACACACATATAGACAAACAGGGGCAAACTTTCTAGCCACCAGGGGGAGCTGACACATTCCTCAACTCTCAGCGTTACAGTTGAATTAATACAATTGAATTAATACAGATACAAATGAATTAATGCACAGCTTATTTTTGAAGTTTGAGTTTTAGGAAAAAAGAATTTTAATTGCGTTTTTTAGAATTTCCTCTGTAGGTGCAATGTTTTTTGTTTTATTTGAATGCAGCTTTGTGTGCAATCTTAGCTGTGGGGTGAAGAGAGAGTGTGATTTGTCTTCCAACCCCTCGAAATGACGAGATAGACACAAATATATGGATTTAAAATCTGGGCAACTTTTATTTAAAGTTACCTAATTAACTTTTAACTCAACTAACTTTAGGTGTCAGTTCAACTTGGTGTGTCTAAGCTGAGGTAGCGTCTTCTAAAGTCTACACCTCAGCTATTCAGGCATAATACCTGGGTCCCCTGAAGATTTAATCCAGGGCAACCCATAAGGGAATCGTCCGGAGAAATCTCTCTCACCTTTTGAAACGAGACTCTCCCCGCGCCTGTGCCATTCTAATTCACCTCACCCCCTAAAATTAACCTTTAGGTGAGTGTTTGCATAAGGGCCCACATCCTTAAGGGGTGCCTTAAGTGTATACCAACCTTTGTATTACTAATCTATTTACGCTAACCTAGTTACAAATCGACCATCCGTCTAGCCCCTAAAGAACAGTATAGGGTAGGTGAAAACCCCTTCCTAGAACATAAGAAGGAAAGAAAAAATTCCTACCCGTCCCCAAATAGCGACCATTATTATACTGTCCTATGGGCAGGAGTGATGGGCGATTCTTCCAGAATAAGAGAGAAGGGGCTGGCATCCAACAATGCCAGCCCCACCTCAGCCACTGGAATGTTCCGCGCAAGGAACCAATCTCTCTGTGGGGATGAGACAAAATTGCCCCACCCCCCAACACATTGGTGGGTGAAGTGTAGAAACCAGCAAGTCAACAGTCTGCATATATATATACAGTATTGACTATGGTTCAGTTGGGGAAGCAGCTGAAGCAGGAATCGTAACTTAGCAAAAATACTGCTAAACAGCTGTCTGTAGGGTTGCCATATGTCCCTTATTCTAAGGGACGTCCCTTATTTCGGCCCCAAATTTTGTGTCCCTTATTTTCAGCTCCTGTAATGACAGAACAGGTGGCAGCAGGAGGCGAGGCTGGGCCAGTACATATACACACATACTTCCATCTTCCTCCTCCTCCATCCTGCTACCTCTTTTTGCTCCTCCCGTTTCCTCTCACCTCCCCGCACGTGGCAGGGAATTGTAGTCCAAGGCTGCCTCCTCTTGATTGAGAGGCGTGCATGGCCCTTTTGGGTGGGACTCCATTTCCCAAGAGCCCTCGCTCCCGGGGGGAGGAGAAGGAGGAGGAGGAAGAAAAGGAAAAGGGAGTAGAAGACCTGCCGGTCTTCATGGCGGCGCCAGTGAGCGGTCTGAGGGAGCTGCAGGCGCAGCGTGGGGAGATGCGGGCCTGCATGGAGCTGCTGATCATGGAGACCCAGAGCCAGGTCTGCCATGCCCTCGGTCGCGGGGCCGCCTTCACCATTGACCACTGGGAGAGGAAGGAAGGGGAACACCTGCCAGGCACACAAATCACAGCCACACTGGGGCTGAGTGGTGGGTGGGAGTTTCTGGAGGGCTTTTGAGCCAGATGGGCATCTGTCAGGAGGGCTTGAGTTGTGCCTTCTTGCAGAATGGCCCAAGTATATGATATTGCCCTGAATGCATGTGAAAGGAGGCTTCTGTTAGACCCCAGTCTAAAGATCAGTCTAAAGATCAGTCAACAGTGTGATGCCGTACCTGAAAAAGCCAAGGCTGCATCAAAAGGAGTATAGTTAGGGTTGCCTAACGTTTGATTTTCAAGTTTTTATGAAGTGTCCCTTATTTTTGCAAAAAATCCCGTATTTTAGGTAAATGTCCCTTATTTCTTATATCAAAAAGTAGGACAAAATAGTGGGGACATAGCAGAGTCATTTGGGGCTTTGCAAAACAACAACAGCAACAACAATCTTGTCATCAAATGTAAGGGGCATCCCATTTTTGAACCCCCTTCAATGGGAAAGAGTGTGGTTAACAATCAATGAAATAATGTAATTGTGTTTAGGCTCTTTTGAGTAAGAATACACTCCACAGATATTTAAATGATGAAGGCTTTTTCAATCTATAGTTCTTTCCCAAAAACCACAGGCCAACTATGTAGCCTTCCCAGAAAATAGAAAAACCATACTGAGCTATATATGATCAAGGACATTCCAACAAGTGTGGCTTGGAACAAGGAATGGTACTGCTTAAAATATTAAATTAACCTATGGAACTATTAATTATATCTCTGGATTGCTGTGAGTTTTCCGGGCTGTATGCCCATATTCCAGAAGCATTCTCTCCTAATGTTTTGCCCACATCTATGGCAGGCATTCTCAGAGGTTGTCAGGTATATTGGAAACTAAACAAGGGAGGTTTTGATATATCTTTTGAAGGTCCAGGGTGGGATAAAGAACTGTTGGAGGCAAGTGTGAATGTTGTAATTAACCACTTTGATCAGTATTACAAAGCCTTCCAGCTTCAAGGCCTGGCTGATTCCTGTCTGGGGGAAATCCTTTATTGGAAGGTGTTAGCTGGTCCTGATTGTTTCATGTCTGGAATTCCCCTGTTTTCAGAGTGTTGTTCTTTATTTATGGTCCCGATTTTAGAATTTTTATTACTGGTAGCCAGATTTTATTCATTTTCATGGTTTACTCCTTTCTGTTGAAATTGTCCACATGCTTGTGGATTTCAGTGGCTTCTCTGTGTTGTCTGACATTGTGGTTATTAGAGTGGTTCAGCATTTCTGAGTTCTCAGATAATATGCTGTGTCTAATAAACAATTCTATCAGAATTGCCTCTGAAAAATCCTGCAAATCTTTTGGGATGACAGGTGGACAAATGTCAGTGTTCTGAAAGAAACAAAAACCACCAGCATTGAAGCTATGATCCTCGACCATCAACTTTGCTGGACTAGCCATATTATCCGAATGCCCAATCACCATCTTCAAAAGGAATTGCTGTAATCTCACCTCAAGAACAGAAAACAAAATGTTGGTGGACAAGAAAACATTTAAAAAAGGGCCTCAAACTAACCTTAAAAATTGTGGCATAGACATCAAGAACTAGGAAACTTTGGCCCTTGAGCTTTCTAACTGAAGGTCCACTGTTACCAACAGTGCTGTGGTATTAGAAGAGGAACAAATGGAGGGAGAAATGTGTCAAGACGAAGGCACGTCAAGCTAACTCTTGTTGGGACCACTTTCCATATGGAAATTGATGTCATCACTGTGAAAGAACATGTGGCTCAAGAATAGGTCTCTACAGTCACCTACGGATCCACCACCAAGATGCTACACTTGGAAGGCAACCATACTTCGAAGGCAGAAGGCAGTTCCACCTTGTCTCCTGTGCTTTACTAATAATATAATATAGTATATTGTATATACATATAATATTATAATGTAATACAATATAATGCTAATAATACAATATTCTAATTCTAATCATATATATTTATATTGCATGTAATATTACTAATAATATTACAATATAATGGTATAGTACAATATAGTAATATTTAATACTGATATTGTACTATGCTAATAATATAATATATTGTGTGTGTGTGTATATATATATACTCTGTGTGTGTGTGTGTGTGTGTATATATATATATACACACACACACACACACACACACAGTATATCTTGTAAGCTGCTCTGAGTCCTCTTCGGGGTAAGAAGGGCGGCATATAAATGTCGTAAATAAATAAATAAATAAATACTCAGCCATGAATTATAGCCTATGGTGACAACAGAGAGATAAAACACTATTAAAACAAAATAAGCCAAACATATAATTAAAATGCAAGTTATAATTTACTGATAAAATGCAAATTAAAATTCACAAGTTAGTTCTCTGGCTGAGATTTCTCAGTATCCCTTCCTAAACTTCAAGGTTGCAAATAGAAGGTAAAATAGAACCATAGAGCTGTAACTGTGTAGCACAAAAGACTCCCAAGTTCAAAGCTTAGGTTTTTCCAGGATGTGGATTTCTTTTATTTGTTACCATTTGCTAACAGTTAACTTCACAAAGTAATTTGTGCCATTTGTTATGGACTTAACCACATATTATACCCTTTCCTGTTGTTGCAACTGACTTCTGTCTGCTTTTGTAACCTTTATGTAAGAACATTCAGGAGGTCTATGAGTTCTACGTGCTGAACAGCATCTTGCTTTTTCTGTTTCTTTTTCAGTTGTAAAGAATATACCCTTTCACTTGGGAAGAAGAAAGCCCACCCTTACTACAATAGGCTTGATTTAGAAACTTCTGGGTTACACTCCATGGAAAAACGTGAAGAGTAAATATAATTTTTATGATGGCCCTAGCGATTTCAGTGTGGTTTGGCTGCAGCTGAAGAATATGAATGGAACAAAATAAGCCAAACAATCTAGAAATCAATTTTAATGCTTGATTTGCCTTTTCCTTCTGGCAGGCTAGAAAGGCTTTCACCTTCCCTCCCTCCTTCCTTCTTCGCTCTGTGCCATGGAAACTTATCTCTCATGCGGGACTCTATTTAAAACTAGACCGTTCTCCAAACCCAGGCTTGTCATTCTTCCCCAGACTGTAGCAAGTTGGCTGCAAGCACTATGTGGTATTTCCCTCAAGGTGAGCCAGAAGTTGATATTACATATGTATGTTGTTTTCTTATGCCTGGTCAATTTTTCTGCTTCTGTATGCACAAACCACGAGTTCCTGGCACTCTAGTCCTGAATTCACTTACCTGGAAGAAAGTCCACTTTACTTTAACAGAATTGACTGCCAAGTCATTCTGAGGAGTGCTATGTCTGGCAAGGTCAGAACTGGCCTTGGTAAAAGAGAACTATTTCACCCAAACTCATAAAATACATTGATTCCTTCTACTTCTGGTTTGGATCTGCATTGTGGATATGATGTAATTCAATCTCTTCCCCTGTTCACTAACCACTAAATAATCAGTACATGGGATGGTGGCATTGTCTTGTAAACAAAAAAAGGACCTTGGCCAGGGGAGCTTTTGCACAGTTAAGCTGCGCCCATACCTTGGAAAGTCTGATCTGGCTACGGTCGTCCACGTTCTGGTCTCATCCCAAATAGATTACTGCAACACACTCTACGTGGGGCTGCCTTTGAAGACAGTTCAAAAATTGCAGCTAGTCCAACGGGCGGCAGCCAGATTGCTAACCGGAGCTACATTCAGGGAGCATACCACCCCCCTGTTGTGTCAGCTCCACTGTCTGGCTGTCCACTTCCGAGCTCAATTCAAAGTGCTGGTTTTGACCTTTAAAGCTCTATATGGTTCTGGCCCAGCTTATTTTATGCCGCTACGTCTCACTTCGTAACTTAAGATCAGCCGGGGAGGCCCTGCTCTCACTCCCGCCAACTTCTCAAATGTGGTTGGTGGGGATGAGAGAGAGGGCCTTCTAGGTGGTGGCTCCCCGTCTGTGGAATGGGCTTCCAAGTGACATACGATCAACCCCATCCATCCTGGCATTCAGGAAAAACATGAAATCTTGGCTCTGGGACCAGGCTTTTGCACATTAGCAGAATGCAGTACTTTGGATTGGAACTGTAATTGATAAGTTGATGGTTATGCCTCAATGTTTATGTGATGGACGGAAATCTGTTTTTAACTTACGTGCATGTGTATTATGTATTAATGCTAATTGTATTTTAATTTTGAATTTCTATGATTTTATATTGTATTGTATTTATATTGTGTATTGGCATCAAGTTGTTGCCTTTTGTTAGGCCGCTCTGAGTCCCGTCCCCCCCTCGGGGGTTGAGAAGAGCGGGGTAGAAATGATGTAAATAATAAAATAAATTAATTAATATTTCAAGGAGAAATCTTACACACATTTTATATGGGGAGAAGGCCTTTGTGATGGGTTGCTTGGCAATGCAATAGTAGAAAGGGATTTCTAATGTAACCACTATGTTATAGAAGCCTTATTTCACCTAAGTGTTTCATTTCACATGAATATGTTGTTTATTTTGTATAAATTGTTTGCTGACCTTGAACTGGTATTCATGTTTTGGTGTAGGAAATGATATTTTCCGTGATATTTCTAGATCTGGAACCTTTCTTCTCTCCGGTTGCATGGTTGTCTCTGCAGATGTCAGCACAGTGCATCCGTGATGGCCAGGAGCTCTCCTGGAGCTCTGCATTCTAAAATCCCTTTCCTGGGATCCTCGCTAGTTCTTATTTGACAAAGCTAGAAAGGCACCAAACCAGAAATATGATTTTCTACATATTACATAACTTCTTTCCCTTGACTGGTTCCCACAGACTGGCAAGAAGCTGTTTTATTGCTGAAAATTGTTCTGGGTCTTCGTTGGGGAATAATACCTGGAAAAGCTCTCATTTAGAGCCACTTCCACGTTGAATCAAAACCAGCTGTTGCCTTTTTTGACAAAATTATTTAAAGGTGGTTAGGGGAATACATTTAACACCACATCACACTTTTTCCAGGATATATTATGAGTTCTACTGTGCAGTTCAATTGGATGGATAGCGTTTTCTAGCATATGTACAACGTGTTTTATTTTATAATCTTGTAGTGGTTTAGAAAATGGAGCCCCACAGGTTTTCCTTCCGGAACTATTTTAAGTACCACCATATTCTTGAGAAGGAATGTGATTTTTTTCTATGAGATCCATGTTTTCAAAGATAATCATTATTATCAGGTTCTCTGTAGCTGGAAAGGAAAAGTCTGTTGCCCATGTGCTGAGGAGCTTCAGTTCCAAAGAATATATAAACCAAGACTTAAAATGCTGCTACTATAACCTGGTATCATCTGCCTGAAAATATGGCAAGATAGTATGTGAAAGACTATATATCATTGAGAGGAAGTGTGGTCATTAGCCTGTCTTGAATGCAATAGATGCTAATACTATTACAGAATGCAGATACCATCACAAAAGATACTTCCTTTAGCTTGAGTTGATTTCACTATGCAATTGGGTCTTGCTGATGTGCATTAAGGGACTTATCTTGAACTGTTATCTGACTTTTCTTGATGCACTTTAAGCTCTTTAACATGCGCTGCAGCATGCTTTAGTGGTCTACATCAGTCTTTCTCAACCAGTGTGCCGTGGCACACTAGTGTGCCGTGACGGACCTCCTGCTGTGCCACGAGAAATGTTCTCTGCCCCCCTTCCTTCCCCCCTCCTGCCAAACTCCTGCTGCTTGGGTGAGGAGGAAGGGCCGGGCAGTGGCAAAGAAAAAGAAGAAGGGACCGGGGCGCCGCCTCCTTCGGCCGTTTCCCCAGCCAGCCTCCAATCCGCCATGACTCCCACTATGACTCTAGCCCCTCGCTCGCTGAAGCCGCGTGGAGGAGGGGCCCCACCCACTGAAGCCCATTCACCGCTCATGCTCCTCCTCTGTAGGAGAGCTGAAGCTGGGGGGAGGGGGTGGGGCATGGCGCGGCCTGGCTCTGCCCCCTCCCCCGGCTTCGACACTCCCAGCAGCTGCTCCAGCCTTGAGGGGACAGTGCCAAGTCAGCATTGTGCTGGCTCTGGCCCCGCTGGCTTGGCACTGCCCCCTCAAGGCTGGAGCAGCTTCTGGGAGAGATAAAGCCGGGGGTAGGGGGCGGGGGCATGGCGCAGCCTGGCTCCGCCCCCTCCCCAGCTTCAGCACTCCCAGCAGCTGCGCCCAGCAGGCCACCAACCCCAGCCATTCTTTACTGTGTTAGAGTGTCATTTTGTGTCATTTTGGTTGGTGGTGTGCCCCCGGATTTTTTTAATGTTAAAAGTGTGCCGCGGCTCAAAAAAGGTTGAGAAACACTGGTCTACATTACTTAGCTACTGCAATCTGAAGCTAGCTTCAAACTGCATTATATGGTTAGGCCCTTGGAGTACTGAAGTACTAACAGATGATCTCAGGGTCTTTGATTCATCTTAAATATTCAATTTGTAAGGGCTCCAACATTTGTACTATGGCTTAAAGAGGTTCATAAACGGGAATATGGTGAATTTGAGTAGGTAGAATTTTGAGTCTGAGTTCACGTTCTCAGTCATCCATAAGTCCATGGAAAAACCAGTCCATGCAGAGAGTTATGTAAGTATGGATGGGAATTACTTTTGTTTGGTTCACAGTTATGAGATCGTCCATTTTGCATCCTTTGTGATTGCCGGTAGAACACAGTTCCTTCAAAATTTATATTTTAGAAAGACTTGTGATCCATTGTATAGAGCAGTTACAAATAAAACAAATGTGCATTCGGATATGGGTGTAATGAAAAATGCCTTTACAAATGTGGGCATTTGAAAAATATGTGTGAACATGCATGCATACTTTGTCACCTCTTTATTGTGAAAAGCTTTTCTCTCAGCATCTATATGAACATGGTTCTCTTGATGCTAGAAATATCCAGTTTGGCTGGTTCCGATGTGGAAATTACATTTCAGAATTATTGTGTTTTGGGAAATATGTATTTCTATATTTGCAATTGTCTTCATATCACAATAGAAAGAATTTGAATGTTTTTAAAGAGAAAGAAAAGCATTTTCATTATTATGAAAAGAGCATGGGAATAATTTAACAAGAGTTCAGCTCAAGTTGAAGAAGACTGATGAAGAAGGACCTATTGTTATTAGTATCTTAATAAAAATACAATTACAATCAGATGCAGCAGTGCTTAGCTTAAATATTAAGATAATTTCTTTTCACAAAAAACATTTTAATGGTGTGCCTGGCATATCTATGTGTATTCCTCAGGACAAAGTGTCACCAGCCTACACCATATTCATTACACATCATGGTACTTGGAAAGCTATCAAGTATTCTAGTTACAAATCACGAATAAAAACGTTCCAGATTTATTCATGTGCTTTTCCCGAGTCTGGACCTGGTTGTGTCACTTGCAATGATTTGAAAAAGGCCAACTTGATTTCTGTGGGTTGCCAGGTTCTGAGTAATGCCATGTCGTGCATTCTACATTTTGAGTTCCAAGATCTTTATTCTGCATTTGTTGTTCCAAGTCGTGAATGTGTGCATACCCAATGACCTTCAGATTTTTGTTCTATTTTTGTTTGCTTTTAAGCCTAAGCAAAAATAATAGGTTTACTTTTAATCAGAAATCTATCTAGCACTGGAAAGGCGATGAAAAAAACCCTCTTATCTTCTTCCCTCCATAATGATAGATCTGAGACATTGGATGACATCCTGTTAGTAGCTTACATACACATATGCCTCCTACTGGGTGAGCCACATTGTGGTGGTGGGGCAGGGGGGTATTCACTAGCTTTTATATCTTGCCCTTCCCCACTGCATCTATAAAGCCCAAGAAAGGCAGCATTTAATGCTACAGAGCACTGGGAGGAGATAGTGGGAAGAGTAAATGCAAGCTATGAAGATGTAGCTGTTCTGGGCTCCAAGGGGGCGCACTTCGCCCTTGTTCCTTACCTTCTCTGGCCTGAGACTAGCCACATTTTCCCTGTCTGAATTACCTTCCCCTCTCTATTTCACTAATGGTAAGCAGCAAAGGTGCCCCCCCCCCCCACTCTAAGATCTGGCAGCTGACAGGGCACTGTGAGGACATATAATTGCTACCTGAATGTTGGATCTTGGCTATTGGCTACAGAGACCCTCCTCACATCAGACAGGCGGCATATGTCGGTTCAGCCCTAATTGACCCACGGAACTCTCCGGCTCCCTCTCACGATGAAAAAGAATTTTCAGTAGGGCTCAGTGGATCAACTAGCGTGGAACTGGTGTATGCCACCACTTCCCATGTTGCACCAGAAGAAATGGGGGGAAGCCGCACAGTCAGTGCTTCCCTGTGGGTTCGACTTGTAAATCTGATTTCTGATAATCTGCACATCTGTGCAAGGAGGTGATTATCTGAAGTGCTGGTGATTCTTTAAAGAGCAAGAATGTAGAAAAAGAGAGGTGTAGCAGAATCTTGATTAGTGATGATTACACCTAAGTGGAACCCAAGATGAAACAACCTAAGATAGTACCATTCCTAATAAATAATACAAATATAGAATACAATTAAGTATTTGGTACCATGCTACTTCACTACATCCCAGCAGTGATGTTGATCTGCCTAGAAGGTCTAGTGGCAAAGGACTTTTACAAGTAAAACAAGCAGTTTTAAAAGAACACACCCTGGCAGAATATGTAAAGGAAAACCAAGAACCTGCTGTAATTGTGGACACTAATCGGAAACTTCTCAAAGCACAGAAAAGAATAAGTAGAATAAAAATTCACTACAAATTCAAGCTGACAGCTGGCACAACAAAGCATTGCATGGGCTGTTCCTTGACAAAATTGAAGGAAAAGTTGATAAGGAGAAGACGTGGTTATGGCTCATGAATGGAACCCCGAAGAAGGAGACGAAGGCCTGATTCTTGCAGCCCAGGAGCAAACCATCAGAACAAATGCAATTAAGGCCAGGACTGAAAAATCAGCTGATGACTCAAAATGCAGACTATGCAAGGAAGCTGATGATACCATTGATCATATTCTCAGCTGCTGCAAGAAGATCACACAGCTGGACTACATACAGAGGCACAACTCTGTGGGCCAAATGATTCATTAGAACTTATGTCACAAGTACCACCTACCAGTAGTAAAAAAACTGGTGGGATCATAAACCTGCGAAGGTAGTGGAAAATGAACACGAAAAAAATACTGCGGAACTTTCGAATTCAGGCTGATTACACAATACACCAGACATCACGATTGTGGAAAAGAAATAAGTTTGTATTATTGATGTCGCCATACCAGGTGACAGTCACATTGAGGAAAAACAACAGGAAAAACTCAGCCATTACTAAGACCTTAAAATCGAACTGCAAAGGCTCTGGCATGAACCAGTACAGCTGGTCCCAGTGGTCATTGGCACACTGGGTGCCATGCCAAAAGATCTCAGCCGGCATTTGGAAACAATAAACATTGACAAAATCATGCTCTGCCAACTGCAAAAGGCCACCTTACTTGGATCTGCACACATCATTCGAAAATACATCACACAGTCCTAGACGCTTGGGAAGTGTTCAACTTGTGATTTTGTGATACGAAATCCAGCATATATATCTTGTTTGCTGTGACATACTGTGTTTTTGTGTCATAATAATAATAATAATAACAACAACAAATTTATTTCTAGACCGCCCTTTCTCTCCGAGGGAACTCAGGGTGGGTTACAGACAAAAGAGGCAAACATTCAATGCCCCAATAATTGCAACACATCAAAAAGAATACAAATAATACATAGCAATAACAGAGAATTTATAAAAAAAAGAATTAAACATAGAAATGGAAACAAAATGAAAATAATCCAATAATCCATCTCAATAATCCAACAGCGAAAGTGCTTTTGCTGTGCAGATGATTACATAGGAAGTCTTATAATCAGTTTGAGGCCGGATGGTAACTGTACCACAAAGCACTGATGTGTATTAAGGGCTATCTTTTACACTTTTGTTGGATTTTGTTGTCTGGCCACTGCAGTTTGAAGGTATCTTCGAACTGCATTAAATGGTCAATGTAGATGGGACCTCTACATTGAATGAAAGTGACACATCACTTTCATTCTCTTTTATCAAGACTTGTTTTAATTATAGTTATAGATTAACTCAACTATTGCTGCAGAGTTGCCTGGCACAGTTGGCATATGACATCATTGCAAGAGACCTTTTTTCTTGAAAGTTTTCCAACTGTAGGCTGTTCTTCTTAGAAATGAAGTAGATGGGTTTTTTTGCAGCCAAACGAAGATGATGTTTTTAAAACAGAGCCAATTAAAACAAGATAGTATTGTGGAATAATTCCCATGAAATGACCACAAAGGGAACAAACACACAATGAAGACAGGTTCCCATTGAATACTCCACACATCAGTTTCAGCAAACTCTCAACAATTGTGAATATTTCAACATTACTTCTTAGATATATGACAATATTGGATTTCAAGTAATCCCAAGGCCAACATTAATTTTACAGATTTTAATTGTTGTTTACTTTAAAAAAAGAATTCAGGAATGTTTTTCTTTCTGAGCCACTATGACATGCTGCATTGCAAATTAAATACTAGATGAAGTCAATGCAACATGAAAGGGAGTCTTCTGAAATCTCATAATCATGAGCTGAAGTGTCATAAAGCTGCAACATGATACTCTATAAAATTGTGCAGAGGACTGTATTTGTAATTAACCTGGGTGATTTCTGTCAGCTTATTTAATTTCAGTAGGGAAAGACGCCTGTGTATATCCATGTCATATGAAAGATTACCCTGAACTAATGCAAGTGGCATTACTATTAATTGCATTACAAAAAAATGGTTTCTTAAAAAAGTCCAAACACTATTCCATATTTGCTGAAAACCTTGTAATGTCCTTAACAGTGCAAGTAGAAGGGGAAATGTTATGTTTTCCATATTGCCACATTATTCAAGAACTATAGTAAAAGAGTTGGTAACAGAATGAGAATTATTTTTCTGCTTGTTGTGTATTATTGAGTTTCTATCCATTGCAATTACAGTATCATGATGTAATGATGGTAAAAGCACACCTGAAATTAAATGCCAAGTTCAAACCTTAATAATAAATCCATATACTCTGGTTTCTCTTCAGAACATATAAATCCTTTTCATGAATGCCTGTGATGTACTTTGCTAACCAGAATGATCTTACCAAGCTAATATACCGCTGAGATGTTATGTTGCATGCTGGGATGCTTGCCTCCAGCCAATGAGGAGAAACCATGTGGGGAGGGGTGGGTTTCAGCACAGCAGCCATTGTTCTTTAAAAAGGTCCACACATGCCTCGTGGACTCATTGCGAGCAGGGGACACGAATGGGAAGGGACTAGGCAGCTTGGGTGGTAAAGGGGCCATGCCACTACTTTGTAAGGGAACAACAGGTTGGGAACAAATTGGGAAAACTGGCTGGAAGCAGGCCCCTTGCCTGCGAAGCTTCCTTGTGTGTAGGGAGGGAAAGACAGGGCAGGGCAGCTGGGAGAAGTGTTCTTCTCTTGCCTGCCACTGCCAATTTTCCTTTTTGAAGCAGTGATTTTAACTTTCAACAGACCTCAATCCCCTTTGGGTTACACTTTGGATTTTGGGATCCCAGAAAGTCCCTTTGGAAAGCCCATTTTCTGCTAATAATTTCCTTGGGGAACCACACCATACCACTTTGGAGCCCCCTTTGTCTGTTTTGGGTTTCACGTTGTACTGTGACCTGTCTGGCATGGGAGGCCCTATCAGTGGCTATTATGCCACCGACAGCATAGCTCACAACTTCATTAGGGTACGCAAGCCTCTCCCCCACGACAAGGGGGCGCCAACGGAGAGGAAACGAGAAATCTCTTAATCTAATCATTTATTTGGGGAACCACACCATACAACTTTGGAGCCCCCTTTCTCTGCTTGGGGTCACACGTACTTTTGGAAACAAGAAATCTCCTATAATCTGCTAATAATTTCTACCACTGTGGCAAGTTTTGTCAGTAGCAGTCTAAAAATGAAGGAAAGGGAATCCTCCAAGTTTTGCCTGTCCCATCTGCAGTTTTCCGCACATTGCGCAATTGCGCCCGCCATTAACAAAGCAATTCAGACATTTCAGAAAATTCTGACATTTTTTGGGAAAAATTCGGAAATCACTTCAGAATCTAATTGCCAGTGCCCCCTACATCCGAAACGGGTTTTAAACCATTTTTTCCCTTGATCAAACAAGCCTCATAGCCACCCATTATCCCAATCTGGGAATCTTATGACACTCATGTCTCTAGAGGCTAGCACATCAGCTACCCTTTGTTCTCCATGACGCAACCCCATATTTTTTCCCAATCATCTGCCCTCCCAGAGGTAGACACAAAAAGACTGCAGACAGATCCTGGTACTTGTGAACCAATGAGATAACAGATCCTGAAAGTTCACTGATCATCTCTGTTTTTCATGTTCCCAAATGTGTGTAATTCTCTATATATTGCTCATACTTGTACTTGGAAAACACACTGGATGTGGGAACTGCTTGTCCCCAGCTCTGACCAGGGCTGAATAAATTGATTTCTGATCTTGCCTTCAACTTTTGTATGTTTCATTGGACCAGTTAGGACCTGTAGTACAGCAGGAGGACACACAATTTCGGACAACTGAATATTTAAACAAATCTCATGGAGAAATTAGGGATAATTTGGAAGGTCACCAGGAGCAATGAATGGGCTTTGGGTCACCGCTTCAAAACCAGTACTGTGGTGCAAGCTAACATTTGTAATTTCACAAACTGTATGGATGTTCCTTCACTTGTCAATTATAATTTACACGCGTTCTTTTGATATACAACATTACATGCTCAGCCTTTCCAGTTGTACCCAGGGCATTAGGATGGGAATTAGGAATTCATAACTTATTAACTTGGGTAAGATTGGAGGCAATATGATATCATTTTAAATTTGAGACTTTCAGACCTCTATTTTCACAAGCTTGGAGAGAAGCTTGTTTCTCTAAGCTATGGATTTGGATGCCTCCAAGGCAATCATTCTGTTTTAGAAAAAATATTTCTCTGGCTGGTGCATCTGTAGGGCAAAGTGGAATGGCAGAGTTCTCCAGTCATCTTTATCATGCTTGTTTCTCCTCAGAGATTAAGGTGGAATTTATTACAGCATGTGATACCTTCCAGCTTGTTTAACAAAACTAGCTGACGCAGACGTAAAAACATTAATTCTCTCATATAATTAGTACTGAATAGTGAACTGGATTGTGATTATATGCCAAATTTCCTTAGAGGGCTTAAATCCATTCCAAAAAATTCTTTTTCATATTAGACACCCTCTTCTTGGCTATTCACATGCCTCCCACTTTCAATTTCTTCTGAAGAAGCCTTTCCTTCTGAAAGCTGGATTGACATTTTCTTAAATAGTAAGGGGAGGAAATAACCATTCCATAATATATCCTATCTAGTAAACAACAGTCCCTCCTTTTGTTGTCTCTCTTAACAGTTTTAGAAAATTCAGTTAAATGGAATCCTTTTCCAAAATATGCAAAAATAAAAGAAACACATAAGAGACATAGAAATGGAGATAATAACAACATCACCTGGTTATGCTCCATTTCAATGGTGGGGAAGACAAACCAGAAAATAACTCTTGTCCTAGCAATATCTCCTTGAATGGGCAGGACTTGAGCCTCATCTATCTGCAACATATTTAGTCAAAATCTACACTCTAGGTTGGCCTGCGGGTTTTTGTAAAGCTGAGGGCTCTCATTGCTACTAGAGACCTCATCAAATAGCCCTTTGTAAAGCAGGGGACAGTGGGGGAAATCATGGGGCAGTGTAGGGAACTGTCTTCCTATGGCCCCTACCATCAGGGTCTATGGAATTGCTTTCCACAATGTTTCCCTACTGCCTCCCACTTCATCTTTGGCTCTTCTGCCTTTTTTCTATGAGGAGCCTGGTGTACATTCGACTCCTCTGGGTTCCGCTGCCACAACACTGCTGGCATGGAGCCCCATAGAGTCCTGCCAAAAGTAGCCCTGTGTTATGTGATGGGCTCTGGAGGACTCCGTGCTGGCAGGAGAGAAGCAAGGAGAAGATGCTTCTCTCCCTGCATGTGAGTTCATAAGAGAACGAGCTCTTAGGGAAAGTGAAGATACAACAGTGTCAATATAGAGACACTCCGTGTTAGATTACAAAACCTGGTGCTTCTCCAGCACATGCAGTGAGTGCTTTAATTTCTACTTCTCTTGTAACAACAACAAACACTTCAATTCACATTGACTTTTCAGCTTGTAAACATTCTAGTTCCATGGGCTCTTCTTGCCCTTCTCTGTAAAAAAAAGGGCTCTTCTTGCCCTTCTCTGTAAACTGAGGTAAAAGCAAGCTCTGATAACCCTTTCTATGTTGTTTTTTTTCTCATTAATACTTTTGCCATTTGTAATATTGAGGGATATGAAATTGTTCCAGGACAACAGCACTGTCCTGTCAGAGGTGATACTTCTCTTACCCACTTTCCGAGAAAGCAAGAAATGGAAATAGAACGAAATGTTGTAATAGGTGATAATGGGGCAGCAGGATAAATACTGGATATATGCTGAAGCTGGGGATGATGCAGTTTTTGGAGTTTATTGGTCCACACCCCAGCAAACCTCCAATCTTCAAGGGAAAAAGGAAGAATTTGAGGGCAATTGCTTTGAAATATAAATGTATAATTTGGCAAGAATTAGAGCAGATTCACTGAAAATAGAATATATTTATATGCCCATTCACCATTCAATAAACAGCCCAACCAAAAAAAGTTCTTTATGTCTTATTTTTAGGCTTCTTCCTGGGGTTATTTGGAGTACATAAAATTGCATTGGATAGACCATATCAGCTCTAGTATCTTAGATATGATTATCATGATATTCTATGGGCAAACAGATGAAGCCTAGCATATGTCATATGTTCTGTATCTCACAGACTAGAGATGATAGGGGGAAACGAATGCCATTTTTTGGAATCGGCAGATGAAATATATCCAGGAACAGGTCTTAGATTTGAGACACCAAAATGTGTGTTGGACAGTGTAATTGATTCAATGGGTTTATATCATACCGTTGCAGTATGCATGCTCTTTTAAGAGAATATTGTAAGTTAAAGAGCAGGTTTTCTCCTCTCTTCTAAGATGATGGTTTGAATTCTGAAAATGGAAGAAACAAATGGAAACAACAGGAAATGTGAGGCCATGAGGTGGCTTATGAATGACAGATATGGAGTGGCTGGTGGTTGTGAAATAAACAAACTTAGTGGCATCTTCCTTAGCCCCTTATTATCAGATGCTTATCATGTTTCTTCATTTTTGGCAGCATCCACCATATTTTACAAGTTTAGTAATTGCGCAAAAGCAACTGAAGTACATTCTGGGTATGTGGTGAACTGTATTGTTTTGCCTTTTACATAACACACTGAAAACATTAATGGCCATATTGTGAAATCCTTAGTCATGCTTGTTTTGTCAGGAACTTACATTGTGAGTAGCTCTTCTTTTCCTCACTAGAATTTCATGCCGAGCCTCTGTTTTTTAGTATGAAGGAATGTGTTCTGGCTGTAACCAGCCATGGATCTCCCCCTCCTTTGATCTCTCGCTTTCTCTCCCTCTCTTCACACAGTGGTCGGTGGTGTTGCAATTGCAGATATGAAACAGAAGATTGCAATTAACTGGAGGCTTAGATTGGAACTCTGTCTTCAGACTGAATTTATTGCAAGGATTCCAGTTCAATTTAAAGTGACATCAGTGCGGTAAATATGCCTAAACTAATTATGAGTGAATACTAAGTAAAGATGGGTAAACATAGGCATTTCTCATCTGAAAATATTCTCATGGGCCCACAGAAGAGTGGCCGTCCAAAGTCCATGATGTCATGTAGGCATCAGATCATTCTAATACACCAACAAGGCCTAGCCCCTTAGACCAGGGCTTTTTATACTTTTTCAATTCATGATCCCTTAGTTTCTACCAAATAAAATTTTATGTATAGGTATATAAAATAGGTAACAAAATCAAAAATTCACTGACAATGAATCTGCATTTGCAAGGCTTGCTAAACAAGCTGATTTTCCTCTTTGTGGAGAATAGCTGAGTAATTTTTTGCAGAGCTGTCTGTAAATTCTACACATTGTTGCTAACAGATTTATGCAATATCTGAAACAGACACTAGGTGGCATTTGGAAACCTTTTACTTTTGCCAATTTTTCTGTGACCCCAACATTGAGCTAAGGGACCCCATTTGAGGTTGGGACTCACTGTTTAAGAAGCAGGGATTTAAACCATTTATTCTGCATCTCCTTAGTCTGGAAAACTGTGGGAATACCCACCCCTCCCCCAAAGTCATAACCCCTCCCCTTTTAAAATTAAAAGTACTTAACAGCCTCAATTGGAAAGCTGCAGCTGCTCTCCTGGCGAATAGAAATGATGCACCAGGAGCAAAAATAGAAAAAAAGAAAGAAAAAAAATAGAAAAAAACTTCGGAAACCATTTTATCCGTTCCTCCCTTTCCCAAATTTGGGAAAGGTATAAGGGCTATATGTATACTAAGACACCACTATGGCTGTCACCCCTAGAGGCAAACCAAGGGCGACTATTAGGCTGGATTGAATGGCCAAAATATAAGGATATATTAGTGCAAAAAGAAGGTACTGCTGTCATGAAAACATTTGAAGAAATTACTAAAATGTATCGCAATGTGTTATGGTTACATTATTTCCAGATGAGGGAAAGCTTCAACAAAGATAAGGCTAAAGATTTCAGTGTTGCAGAGGGACTGTGGGACGTAATTCTTAAAAGAAAACGATATCTAAATCCTACTCCATGATATTAAACTGGGTAACAGAGGAGGAAGTAGTTAAGCATTCGATGATAAAATGGGCACAAAACATTGGAAGACCCATCCAGTTAAAGGAATGGGAAAAGTTATGGACAAAACAGCTCAAAATTACATATGCAACCGACTTAAAAGAAAATTGGTTGAAAATGATACACCGGTGGTACATCACTCCAAAGAAACTAAATATAATGTATAAGAACACTGATAGTAAGTGCTGGAAATGTGAAAAACAGGAGGGCTCTTTTTTTCATATGTGGTGGACCTGTCCTAAAACTAAAGAATTTTGGTTTTTAATTCATACTGAATGTAAGAAAATGTTAAAAATAGAATACCATATGAAACCGGAGTTTTATTTGCTTGGACTTATAGATAAAGACAATTTTAATAATGATAACATAGAAAAACTCTTTGTGTTCCTGGCAACAGCAGCAAGGATTTTATTTGCAAAACTGTGGAAGACGAACCTCATACCGACAAAAGAACAATGGATAGATAAAATATTAGAGATAAAAGATATGGATGAACTTACCTTTTGGTTATGACAAAACAATGGCAAAGGGAACAATAGAACAGACTGGACAATAGTTATGGATTATATTTAAAATACTGAGTGAAATTAAAAATGCTGTAAAGTAAATATTATGATATAAAGAAGAGCATGAGGGATGCTCCATTTTAATGAAGTATAATGTAAAAGAATCGATATTTCTGGTATGGAATGTGAGCGGAAGTCACCAATTTCCCCTTCCCTCCCCTACCCTGATATATGTATGTCTTGTGATTTTATGTATGTTATGTTATACTATGAAAATTAGATAATAAAAAAATACTTTAACAAAAAGAAATGATGCACCAGGAGAAAGGAAAGGGGAGGAGGAAAATCGCTCGACCCCTTTCTCCTGGTGTGTCATTTATATGTGTCAGGAGAGATGCTGCAGCTCTCTAATTTTATTTTATTAAAGGGTTTTAGGGCTTTTGGGGAGAGGAGGTAGAGTTTCCAAGTGTCCTCCTGAGCTAGTCCCAGAAGGACATCTGGACACCCACCCCAGAAAGCAGAAACTTGGTTTTGAGTTCTTTTAATCACACAAACCTTGCTTGAATGACAGAGAAACATGATGTTTGCTTTGGGGCCTTTATCTTTGAACACTTAAAGAAGTTGAATATTGAACATACTGCCTTGGATTTCTCATGTTATTGAATGTATTAAATGATAAATGATGAAGTGAACGAATGTAATTATCAGTTCATTTCTATTTGGTTTGAGGAAAATAAAGACCTGCATTTGGGGGCATGAGGGGGAAAATACTAGGCAGCTCCATTTGCTGTGGGGCGGAGGACGGCATGAAGTGAGATGGCACAGTTTGCAGTGTTTGTGTGCAAATCTCCCATAGAATATACTCTATCTAGATCTTTGACTTGTGCAAGTCCCACTTCCACTTAATGCTAGTAAGCGAAATAATATGTTGTTCTTCACTAGTATAGTACAACTCATTGTCTGTAATGAACCCTTTCATCCGGCATAAGGATTGAGCTGGAAAATAGAATCTCTATAATTGCAGAAAAGAAATTTCAAAAGACATCAACATCCTGTTGGTTTGAATAAAATAGTAGGCAGAGTAACTATATAAAGCAGCAAAAGTCCTATGGCTTTGTGTGTGCAAGGATGGTAAACTTAAAGCAAGGCAGATGTCCAAAAAAACCCAAACCTTGGGTAAATTAGATAATGCTTTCCTCCTGGGTGCTTTTTTTAAAAAAAGGAGAAGAATAAGTCTTTTGAGCTAGGTTGGGTGTTAAGAGAAAAGGCCATCTGTTGCATGGGTTTATACTAGGCTTACAAAGAAAATCCAGACTTTGTGCCAAATGTAGCAGACTCTCAATTATTATTATTTTCTTCCCTTCATGACGATACAGTTCAACTATGATGGCATACAGACCCCATCTATACTGCTAAATAATGCAGTGTAGCAATCGCATTAGCCTGGAGCATCCATACGATGCACACAGGCTACTGCAATTGAACCCAGGTAAACTATTTAATCTGGCTTGAGCCCAAGTTAAAAACAACTGGGAAAGGTCCAAATTCTGCAGCAAGCTTTGGAACTTTCTTGGTGTTTGGGACAGTGAGGAATGCTGTAACAGACTGGCCTACCCTAAAGGGCCTTCTCAGTGGTGGCTCCCCGTCTGTGGAACGTGCTTCCCAGCGACATACGATCAATTCCATCCCTCCTGGCATTCAGGAAAAAAGTAAAATCCTGGCTATGGGACCAGGCATTTGCACACTAGCACAAGGCAGCACTTTAGATTGGATTTTAACGGAAAGTTGATGAATAGGGCTCAATGCTTTTTATGGACGGAATACTGTTTTTAACTTAATTGAATGCGTATGATGCTTAATGCAGTGATTTTCAACCTTTTTTGAGCCACGGCACATTTTTTACATTTACAAAATCCCGGGGCACACCACCAACCAAAATGATACAAAATGACACTCTAACACAGTAATACATATAGTTAATATGTTTTAAATGTATATATTAGGGTCTTCATCTGTGTCATAATTTTGTCCAGGGCCCTGTTCGGCATTTGCATTTTTCCTTCTCAAAAACTTCTCCATCACTGTCACTTGCTTGTCTTGCTGTGATCCCAAATTGCCACTGTCACTTGACGCGCAGCTGCAGCAGTAATTCTAACTTTGTTTACTTAGCCGAATCCAAGATGGTGCTACCATAGCACTCTCGCGTCACTTCTTAGGTGACGCGAGAGTGCTATGGTTCCATTTCTTAAAGAGACAGATGCACCTTATAGTTAATATATATGAATGAAGTTCGAAAATAATTTCCCACGGTACATCTGATGATCTCTCACGGCACACTAGTGTTCCACGGCACACTGGTTGAAAATCACTGGCTTAATGTAATTGTATTTTAATGTATTTTAGTATTGAATGTTTCTGCGGTTTTATATTGTGTTTTATTGTATGGGCATCAAATTGTGCCTTTTTGTAAGCCGCTCTGAGTCCCCCCTCAGGGGTTGAGAAGAGCGGGGTAAGATGCCGGAAATAAATAAATAAATAAAGGGTTGGTGTGTTAAAGGTTGGTTTAAAGGCAGAAGCCAGGCCAGCTTGCTGAAGCTAAGCAAGAGCTGAGGGGGGAGCAATCTAGGCAGTCTCTAAAGCAGAAGTGCAGCCTGATTGGCTGATGAAATTGAAGGGAAAAGCTCAGTAGCTGGAGATTGGCGGAGTCAGAGCCAAAGGAAGAAGACAGCAGCCGTTTAAAGATCAGTCCTGTGTAAATTTCTACGTGTGGAACTTTGTTTAAAGAAACTTAAGAATATAAATACCATCCTCTGTATTGAAGAAATGCCTGAAGTTATCTGCAACCATTAAGCTTATTGACTGTTCAAAAATAAACAACATTCCTGTTTTATTCCAATTGAAGTCTTTGTGAGGCTTTATGAACATCCCAGTAAAGGAGGTGGCTTAATGAAATAATAAATTGGTGGCAGTAGCAGAAATAAATCTTTAATAAATAATTGGAAGGAGCAAAGGCAAAATATAATATTCAGTGGAGGTTTTCCTTTGACTGACTTTGTGAGAGTGAGGGTGCGCATGTGCTCTAATTCCCCCATGGTCTCACCTTGGGCCAAGCCTTGTTGTTTGCCCTTTGCCCGCCATCTTGTGTGTGTAGTGTGCCTGAGGCCAATTTGGCCTACCATCCCTCCATATGTTGTTTATTATTGAGGGTAGTAGTTTGTTATAATTGGTGGCACTTGGTGGGATTTCCCAGCTTTTTAGAATGATGTCTTCACTATAAATGCTATTTTGGATCCTGGGAGTCCCAAGAGTGTTCCCCAGGCTTAGACATCCTTGGGAGGTGAATAGCAGTGTCTTCCTGCCCCCAGCACCCCAATTCAAAACTACAGAAAATCTTCACTTACCACTACTGCAGGCTCTTTCCTTTTTGATTCTTTATCATTCAGGGAGCAAGGAGCTTTGGAGGAGTGGAGAAGTCTTATTCCTCCCAGGATCCTTTGCCTCCAGAATAGATTTTTTTGGGGGGAGGGAATGGGGGTGCTACGAGGGTGGGAAACGGAGTTCATGCCCAGGCCTGCTGAATCTGCATTGCATGCCTGAGCTGTTGGGCTGGTCTTACCATGGAAGTCCTCCCATGGAAACAGCTTAGAGCACACTCGTATAGACAACTGCTGTTCAGAACCAGCATTTATGCTAGTTACAAGCCACATTTTGTGCCTTTGTGAAAAGGCCTAAAGATGGACTTGTTAGCAGATAGGACTTTCATTCTGACAGGAAACAAAGTATTGATAGAAGAAAGTCACTTAAGCATTTATGTTCATTTTTAAGGCTGCCTAGGGATTCAAAAATTACAGTGGTTTATTCTGGAAGGGATAGTATAAAAAAACCCCTAACTTTACTATGCTCCTGTGCTATTTTACTCATCTTCTCACCCAGTCTTTCCTTTCTGTCACTCAGCAATAGAGTTGCTCCAGTTAACTTTAGCTAAATTTGACAAAATTTATTCCATTTGTGTTGACAGTAACTAAAAATGACATGGGGAGGGGGTCAGAGGTTGTTTGTTAAGCAAATACTTATATCCCCTTCCACTTATTTAGCTATCTTGCTTTTAAACAACCCCTATATTACTTGGATTCAGAAAGCCCCTCTTCAATACAATGGGATTGGACAGGGCACAGACTAAATAGACATGTACGTATAGGATTCCACTGCAATCCCCCTTTCCCCTCATTTGTCCACTGCTCTTTCCTTTAAAATTATCTTAAGATACTGAGTTCTGTATCTTTAAAATGTGCTCTGTGAAGAAGATAACTGGCCATCTGCAGGACGTTGCTCAGGGGATGCTTGGATGTTTTGATGTTTTTCCATCCTTGTGGGAGGCTTCTCTCATGTCCCTTCATGGGGAGCCGGAGCTGACAGAAGGAGATTATCCGTGCTCTCCTCAGATTTGAACCCTCGACCTGTTGGTTTTTATTCCTGCCAGCGCAAGGGTTTAACCCAGGGGTGGGCAATTACCAGCCCTCCAGGTGTTTTGGACTTCAACTCCCAGAAATCCTAAGAGCTGGTAAACTGGCTAGGATTTCTGGGAGTTGAAGTCCAAAACACCTGGAGGGCTGGTAATTGCCCACCCCTGGTTTAACCCATTGCAGCAATGGTGGCTCCTATAATAGTAATGATGATATCTGAAGGCAATGCTCCTGTATGTCTGTACATATTTGTTTGCACACATGAAAACAGAAAGATTGTGGGAGAAATATATATGTACAAATGAATCTGTATGTCTGTTTGCCTGTGTTTTGTTCTTTGTGTGTACCTCCAGTCCTTGACTCACCAGCCATAACTCTATTGAACCTCTCCTTGAGCCAAAAACTGTCCCAAGGCTGCTTTATCATCCTTTTTTTGTTATACAGTATATCTTCAAATAAACTTATCTATTTATTTAAAGATGGTTTGCCACTGTGTTCATTAAGGCTGGTAGAATGTGACTGGCCCACTGAGTTTACGTGGTTGCACAGAGAATTGAACCTTGTTATCTTGTAATCTTACAACCTTATTAGCACGAATTTAGCATCCTAGGATGTGCAGTCAAGAGCAGTGGTTCTCAATTTGTGGGTGCCCAGGTGTTTTGGCCTACAACTCCAAGAAATCCCAGTCAGTTTACTAGCTGTTAGGATTTTTGGGAGTTGTAGGCCAAAACATCTGGGAACCCACAGGTTGAGAAGCATTGGTCTAGTGTGCCGTGAGCGATCATCAGGTGTGCCGCGAGAAAAGCTCTCTGCCCCCCTTCCTTCCCCCCTCCTCCTGCCGAACTCCTGCTGCTTGGGAGAGGAGGAGGAAGGGACGGGCGGCTGCGAAGAAAAAGAAGAAGGGACCGGGGCACCGCCTCCTTGGCCGTTTCCCCAACCAGCCTCCAATCTGCCATGACTCTCGCCCCTTGCTTGTTGAAGCCGCGTGGAGGAGGAGCCCCACCTACTGAAGCCCGTCCACTGCTCATGCTCCTCCTTTGTGAGAGAGCTGAAGCCGGGGGAAGGGGGGCATGACGCAGCCTGTCTCCGCCCCCTCCCCCCGGCTTCAGCACTCCCAC
The DNA here is from genome assembly GCA_030556195.1 of Anolis apletophallus. Lineage (NCBI taxonomy): Eukaryota > Metazoa > Chordata > Lepidosauria > Squamata > Anolidae > Anolis > Anolis apletophallus. Next base: position 79,133,444 of record JARBWK010000008.1, read on the forward strand.
AGCTTTGCCAGCCTTGAGGGGGCAGTGCCAAGCCAGCAATGGTAGAGCCAGTACAATGCTGGCTTGCCCCCTCAAAGCTGGTGAAGCTGTGGGAGAACTGAAGATGGGGGGGAGGGGCATGGCGTGGCCTGGCTCCGCCCCCTCCTCCAGCTTAAGCGCCCTCACAGCTTCTCCAGCCTTGAGGGGGCAGTGCCAAGCCAGCGGTGGCAGAGCCAGCACAATGCTGGCTTGGCACTGCCCCCTCAAGGCTGGCGAAGCTGTGGGAGAACTGGAGCCAGGGGGAGGGGGCGGGGCATGGTGTGGCCTGTCTCCTCCCCTGACCTCAGCACTCCCAGCAGCTGCTCCAAGCAGCTCACCATCCCCCTGCCGTTCTTTACTGTGTTACAGTGTCATTTTGTGTCATTTTGGTTGGTGGTGTGCCCCTGGATTTTTTTAATGTTAAAAGTGTGCCGTGGCTCAAAAAAGGTTGGGAAACACTGGTCTAGGGGACCCAGCCCCATCACATAACATTGCCTGACTTCAATCAGATGCCATGCCCCTGACTGGGGTGTAAGCGTCACGAGATGCCAGCTGGTGAAATGCCATGTGGTGGGGGTTGCTCATGTGATAAGGTTTTTATCCTTGGGTCCCATCTACACTGCTATAACATACAGAATGAAACTACATTATATGGTAGTGTAGGTGGGGTCTTGGAGTCTAAACTTTCACTTTATTGTGCTAAATTATGCATGATGACTGGTCAAAAGAAGCTTATGTACTAATAGTACAATAATAGTACTCAGAAAGGGGAAAACAATTATGTATTAGCATTTGAAGTTTATAGAAGCAGCAGAAGGGTTAAAAAAAGTGAAGACAGTCAAATGTGGAAAAGGAAAAACACAAAGAAATGTTATTGCAGTCTGATGAAGATTACCAGACCACCACAGAAAAGCCCCAAAGCATCCTTCAAACCTCAGAGGGGGGAAATGTACTAAAAAGTTGCCATGGGAACAACCAATTAAATGATCCAGTAAAAAAAGACAACTATCTACACCTCAACCAACAACACAAACAAACAATAAAAACAGAACTATAAATAAACTAAACTCTAAAATTAACCAGGTAATAGGGACAATGAGGTGTGTTTTGTTGTTTTTTAAAAAAATGAAACAAAACAATTTGGTAAACTTTACAAAAACTAAGTAAAAATATAAAACTCTAAATAAAAAAATGAACAAAAACCATATTCACACAATAAATACATCATGAAAAGTGTGGCATATTATGGAACAATCACTCTGTAATGGGCCATTAAACCTTTTCCTTATGGAATGCAAAATAGTAACATTTTAAAAGATCTGAATAAATATCTGTAACACAGATTGTGGGCTAGGTTAGTCTTGCTGGGTCACTGCCATGGAGGGGAAAATTGTCTTTACTTCTAGAGAACAGCTTGCTTTGCAGGATATATTTGTAAGTGTATCCTGTGGACAGACAAGGAAGATGGAGAGAGAAAAGCCACTGGATCTTGGTCATTTAATAGACCTTTGAAAAGTTGGTTTTTTTTTTTAGTTTTAGTGTTGTATTTAACAACTTCTCATAGAATTGCCCTGTTGACTGAAGGATATTGAGAGAAGTAGTCCAAGCTCTAGGCACAACTTTAATACATTCCATTGAATTAGCAAAGTTTTTAGTACAAGCCTTTGAAACTATATCTTTAGTCATGTTGCTAATAACATGGGGTTTTGCCAGTCCTATGATCTATATAGGAAACCAGACAACTGAGGCAGAAGACCCTTCAAATGTATACATTTGTATAATTTGCTAGTATCCTAGAAATCTGCATGCTCATTGTTATGTTATCAAAAATTAGAACCCAAAATTATGAATTATGAGACGTGGCTCCATTGGGAAATACAACTAGCCACATGCTTATCTATGATTGCCCTATAGTAATATTTCATGAATTTCATTGGAATATTATCCCACCACATCTAGGACTTCAGGAGATAACCACACCGTTACCATAATCCTCTAACAAGGCCTCCACATACCTAACAATGGAGTCAAACCAAAGGTCACAGAAGTTGCCCAACACCCCTTTTATCCTCCTCCTGGTGAATACCCATTGCTATCTATTGTTTTACCATCCTCTCTCCAGTCTGAGGAACCTATCATCATTAGCATTCATTACTTCAAACCCACTCACAGTCTTTCCTTCACATGCCCCATGAGAGGCAGAACCAGCAATGGTCACAAAACATCAAACTGAGCAATGACAATTTATTAAATTCCCCTCCAAACTTGGAGACCAATGGGCAACAATGACAGACAAGTGTATCTAAGCCAACCAGCCTGCAGATCCTAGCTTGCCACAACTTGAACCAATTGATAATCAGGGTAGCAGAAGTCCTTTATTTCCAACTGCGATCAAAGTACTAAAATATTTCTGCATGTTTGCATTGAGGTATGTCAGTTCTTGGAGGGCCATCTCAGCTGACATTCTCTCTAGCCATTGAGAATATAGCCTCTTATTTTACCTTCAGCCCATCCGTGTCTTATCTGGTCCTTTGCAAGCTTGGCACTCTGGGCCCCAGACCTGCGATTTTAGCAGAGCTGAAATCATATAACAGTTACAGGAAATTATTATAATATAGATTTATTTGTACATAACAACACAGCACACATACATATTAGGTTGTTGTGGTTATTATCATTATTATGTTTATTTATTCTCTGCTTTTTCTCTCCACAAGGGGACTCAAAGAGGCTATATAAATGTCTACACATGAATGAATATTCCCAGCTCAGATACTTATATAGAAAGAAGGTTTCAAACTGAGGAAAGTTGAACAATGCTGAGCTCAGGGACAAAAGACTTTCTCTAAGTTTTGTCATTTCCTGTGAGTAATGTGAGAAGTGGTCTTTTGCTGCTTAACACATGAAGGTAACCCGTTATCTGCAAAAAAATTCGTAACAAATTCTATATTTGACTAACAAACCAATCTCTTTTCCCAAACACTTGAACTTTATGAGCTCTTCGCTCTCTAAACAGCTTCACTCTGCCTCAGAACCTAGGAGCAGCTTTCTACTACTCTCCTGGATCTCCTTGTAATATGCTTAGGGAAACCCTTTAGAACCATGCTGAGCACCTTCAAGCCAATGAGAGAGGCAGAGCTTTTCTATCTCTTCTCACCAAAACCAAACAGCCATAAGAATGAGATATTTCTCCTATAAATTGTTATATTAATCCCAAAAACGAACATTACATTTTTATTTATATAGATATTGTAGCGCAGCACCATCTGGAAGGCTACAAGTTGCCCATTTGTCTATAGTGACAGTAAGTAATATCATATCCAATGTCATATAATATTATTTTAGTACTTGATATATGATTGAACAAATCTTAATCCATTAATATAGATTTCATAGTAATTTTTGATTGGCTTGCCATTGTACACCTCTAGTTTCATAATGGGGGAAGATTGCACGCTTTTAGCCACAATAATATTCTGGAATTCCCAGGGTCTTGAACAGTCACATGGATTTGTTTAGAACTTGTGGGATTCTACAATGTTCCTAACAGAAGTTTTAAGTTCCATTGCCAATAATGGATGGCAGCTGCTGAAAAAATACGCAAGAGTGCATGGAAGGTTGGGTGGTCCATTATAAGCAGACAGAAGTTTCCAAGGTCAAGGATGGCCAAGGAACAAGACATAATAAAATGGGAATGAGACCCTATGTAATAGGACAGCGGTTGCTTTTTTCTTGCCTGCTGGGCTTTCCCAAAGCCAAAAAACATTTTTCACATAATCTTCCAACCACCATGGCCAGCAGTAGTTCTGGGTCTTCCAATGCCTCTGTTTCAGTTAGAGCATGGTTCCCAACCTTTTCTTAACCATGAACCACTTTGACCAAGGACCACTCTCCAACATTAGTACAAAAAGGGTTACAAATCAGTTTTTGGTCAACTTTAGATTTGGTTTGGTTATCAGAAAACTGCATTGGATATACCACATCAGCTCTAGCTTCTGATACAGAACATATGCCACCCAGTAGTCGCCATCTGCTCGCCCACAGAAAACCATATTGAATAAGCCTCGGCACTATAAGAGGGTTTTGCGAGACTCTTGTTGCAACGGTGTAGTAATGGTGAGTTTGCGGACCATATTTTAGTTCTTGCAGACCACTGGTGGTTCATGGACCACAGGTTGGGAACCACTGAGTTAGAGAAATGCAGCCGTTTCATTATGGCCCACCCATGCGCAGCAGCCTGTCATGTAATGTTCTGTAATTGATGGTGGTAGTAGGCCTGGCAGTTGGTGATGGAAGGGTTAGTTCAAAAGGGTTAGTTCAAAAGGGTTAGTAATCTCTATGGGTGAAAACAATTAAGGGTGGAGACATGCAAGAGATAGCTTGCAGCTGGGTGTTCCTGGATATAAGAAGCTAACCTTGGGACTGATATTTGGGAGAAAAGTATTTGTCTTATCTTGGTGGTAGATGATATTGGTTTCCCCCCTGGTTTATGGATTTTCAGTGTTTTGACCTGTCTCCTGAACCTTGAAATCCTGGAACCTTGAACCTCTGGACTGGCTTTTGACTACGGTATTGACCAGGGATGGGCAATTACTGGCCCTCCAGGTGTTTTGGACTTCAACTCCCAGAAATCCTAGCCAGTTTACCAGTTGTTAGGATTTCTGGGAGTTGAAGTCCAAAACACCTGGAGGGCTGGTAATTTGCCACCCCTGGTATAGACTCTTGATCCTTGGACTTTGTTTACTGAATTCTTGGCATTTGACCACTGGACTGGACCTTTTGACTATGCCGTTATCAGTTTTAGTTTATTCTGTGGCTGAGTGCTACGTATCTTTATGTTTTATGTTTTGGACTATTAAAGCCGCCAGAAAGTAAGTGCTGTTTCAATTAAACTGTTTGTTACAAACTGTGTGTTTGGTTCATCTCTGCTGGGATAACAGCAGAGCCCTGGCAACATGACACAGCCATTCTAATCTGCCCTTCCAACTGTCATCCAACAGAGGGGAACAGCAATAACACCCAGCATCTGCTACCTGCCTCATTCTACCTATGCTGAAGGTGATATTGGTATATATTTGATACAGTAACAGAAATACATATATCCGAATCCAAGCAAAGCAATCTGTTTCAAAGGCCAAGTCATGCTACATCACATGAAAACAGTACCTAAGGGTCATGCCATTAATCTCAGTGAGTTCTTCAATATATCCTTCCGCTATTACAACACAGACACGTCCTTTCTCCATTACCTATGCACATTGTGAATTATTTAGAGATTCACACCTCACAGGTATATATTTGGGGTGGCAGTAAACAAACATGAAGGAGTTTGCATGATAGGCTCTCCAGTCATAGCTCATAATGCTGTCCAGACCTCCTTCCTCCCTGTTTAGCCTCATGTCATGATATCCTGTGCTTTCAACTATCCTGTGTTTTGTCTGTCTGTCTTTGTATCACATTAGTGTTCTATTTTGGGACATTCTTATAGCATCCCAATCTTCAGATCAAGAGTTTCTTCTAGAGCTGTGGTGTCATGAACCTGCTTCCTTTTTATGTGAAATCGTGCAGGCCTCCTCATCACCTATTCTTAGTCACATAATAGCACTGTGAGGACATCAGAAAACGTTTACATGGAAAATGCATCTGAAGAAACAAAACTATTCTCAAATGGTTGCTTTTGAATAAAGTGTGTCTTCCCCCTTTCCCCCACCTTTCTCCAAAATATGTCCATGGGGGATAATGAACAGAAGGACATTGTCCAACTTATGACTAGTGTGGATTTAAAAGTGTTGAACATTAAGCAGAGCAGCAAGAATAGAAGTTTCAGAGGTTACAATTGGGGCCTTTTGTGGGCAGTCTGACCATGAAATCCACTCAATTCCAGGTCCCTAGGACAGTGTTTTTCAACGTTTTTTGAGCCACGGCACATTTTTTACATTTACAAAATCCTGGGGCACACAAAATGACACTCTAACACAGTAATGCATATAGTTAATATGTTTTTATATGTATTTATACACTCAGTGTGAAACCTGGGCCGGTTTCAATGAACATAACATATATATGACTACCTCTCACATACTTATACGTGGCTATCATGTCTTCTCTCAGTCTTCTCTTCTTCAGGCTAAACATGCCCAGCTCTTCAAGCGGTTCCTCATAGGGCTTGTTCTCCAGACCCTTGTGAAATTTCACCCTGAGTGAAACTTGCTTCCAGTTAATTATGGATGTCATGAAGCTGTTATAAACAGTTCTGGGGGGGGGGGGACTCTTGAAAAAATCCAGTAAAATAGTAAAAAAACATTTCTAGGTGGAGAGGCTCGATTTGTTTCTTGGAAACTTGTGAATGCTTCAGCCTCTATACAGCTATAGACTCTATACATTTCCTCCCTCTGCAAAAGCAGAGCACTGGGCGGAAGTGATTGAGTCGGCGTTTTCGCGTTGGCTTGGATTTCTCGTAAGAACAGCCAAAGCCAGAAGTTCCACATCGGTGAATCGGGCAGTGAGCGAACCTGGGAGCATCAAGAGGCTGAAGCAGCCCTGAGTGGGAGCTGGAGCCATGCTGAGTTGAGGCTCCTGAAGGCTTCCTCAAGGCGGGCCTGACCCTGGCATTCGGTGGAGCCCTTCCTTTGCCTCGGGGAGGATCTTTGGGGAGGGAAAGAGGGAGAAAGAGCTGCTAGGAGGGGGAAGAGTGCCAATTTCCCACGGCACACCTAACGATTTCTCATGGCACACTAGTGTGTCGTGGCACACTGGTTGGGAAACACTGCCCTAGGACACTGCTCCAGGATTATATCCACAGTAAAGAATTATAAAAGTTTGTCCCCATATTAACTGCCACAGCTTAATACTATGGAATTTGGATATTTGGAGTTTTGTGAGTTATTTGCCCTTCTCTGTCAGAACTCTGGTGATACAACTAGAAATTCCAGGATTGCACAGGATGGAGCTGCGGTAGTTAAAGTGGTGTCAAACTGGGATAATTTTGCAGTGAGAGTAGCCTACAGGAGTGGTATTGCATCTCAAAAAGTTTTTTAAATGCATATATACAGCAGAAATGATAAAACCAGGATTTTACCAAATAAATAATCTTCAATAACAACTATAAATGGTATAAAATTAAACCCAATACCTAAAATTAAGCCCCACCACCATATCTGCAATTAAATATGTATCCATTGATAATGAGGAACATGTTCCTATTTGCTCTTGAGCTTTTATAAAATGCTCAACATTCTTAACTTTTAATGTCCTTTGATTTATAACTTAGGGTTTTGTAAATAGTGATGCAATAGGCAAAACCGTTCTTGTCTTCTGGAAACCTTTTTTTAAAAAGAATAACATTTTCCTTCAGCATAAACTTGTTACCTGGCTCTTTATGACAGTATAGAAAAAATAATGTGTGTTTATTTTATACTTCTAGTATTTATGATACAAATATTAATATTTATAATTTCTGTGGTAGTTTTAGTATTTAGTGATCTAGCTTCATATTCTGAATTGAAAATTAATGTACAGTAGTTTGACATGACTTTAGCTGCCATGGCTCAGTGCTATGGAATCACGTGAGTTTTGGAATTTTACAAGATGTTAGCCTTCTCTTCCAAAGTGTAGCACAGCAGTTCTCGTTTGTGCCTGGGGGGCAGGGGCCAGGACCGGGGGTCCCATTGGCATTGGGGCCTGCAGCAGCAGAGTTAGATTCTGAAGAGGATTTGGAAGGGTTAGCAGAAGGAGAGTTTCCCATCACTGGGCCTCCTTCTCCCACAGAAAGCTTGGCTTGGGAGGAAGGTTGGCTTGACCCTTACGACGAGACAGATAACCAGGTGCAAATGGAAAGCAGTGATAGCGAAACTTATGAACGGCCGGGGGGGAGAGGTTCACAGGATCCTGTGAGTGAAAACATGGAAGAGAGCTGCTGGGAAGAATCTAGGGAGGTGAGCACTCAGGGAGATAGAGACCCAGGTGCTGGGAGGCAACGCCCAACCTTGATAGGAGACGAAGCATCGAGACTAGCAGGAGGGGATGGTACCATAGCCTAGACAGGCCGAGGTCTGTCAGCAGAGATTGAGACGACGAAGCCTAGAGCGTCGGGGACCTCGGCCGAAAGATTAAGTATAGGATCCGTGGGAACGAATCAGTACTTCGCCACGTCTCTTCTGAGCAGACGTGAAGCGAAGCTGGTCCACGGAGCTAAGTTGGCTAATGGCCTACCAAGTCTTGCCTTGCATCTTGTACCTTGCCTTGTTCCTGAATCCGCATTGCTGTGCGGAGCTTTGCCAAGTCTTTTGGATTCTTTACCAAGCTGTTTTGGACAATCGATTGCTTTTTGCCTTTGGATTTGCTTTTGCTATTTTTATGGACAATATTCCTTTTGAACTGTTTTTATATTCAATAAAGTAGTTAGCCTTCAGTCCGTCTCTGTGTGTGTGATTAAGGGACCGGTCAAGTCCGTGCATCGTGACACAAAGAGTCTTGGTACCTCACCAAGACTCTTGGTACCTCACCAAGAATGGTGTCAAGCTGCATTAAATATCAGTGCAGATGCACCCTATATGAGGAACGGGATCTGGAAATACTACTCTTCAACTATATTCTCAGATTTCTTCAGCCAAATTTTTTTGTAGCTCCCACAACTCCTGTTAAGCAGTGCCACATGGTCCTATGTTGTGTTCTTAATTAAACAACAAACCCACACAAATTTATCCCTAAAACATTGCCATTCATGCTGTTTTGGTGCCATGCGAGAGTTGGAAAGGCCTGATTTCTTTCCAACTAAATTCATAAATGCCAACAAGTTTAACTAAAAGTAGAATTTAGGCTTTGTGATTAATTAAAACATTTGCTGGAGGAGATTTTGTGACTTTTCCTCCTTGGTGCCACATAACTTTTTCGGACAGTTTGCAGAGACCAGTCTTCCTTCACTGAGAAAACCCCGTCCTAGGAGGTATGAGCAACATTGGGCTTCTTGTATAGCCTGAAGGCATTTTATTCAACCTGAGCTGCTTCTCCAATTGACAGATGAATCAGTAACATCTGGGTGCATCAACACTGTAGAATTAATTTGGTTTGACAAAACTACAATTACTCAATGCTATGGAATCATGAGAATTGCAGATACAACGTATTTAGCCTTCTTTGCTAAATAGTGCTGGTGCCTCAGCAAACCGCAAATCCCAGGATTCTATAGCATTAATTCATGGCAGTCAACATGGTATCAAACTGCATTAATTCCACAGTGTAAATTATGAATGTGGCATTTAGCCACCAAGGGGCTGATTGCTTTGCACACCAACCCAAGCAGTCAACGTAGTTTAGCCCTAGGACATGGAACAAATGGTTCAAATTATGGGAAAAGAAATTCCACCTACACATTAGGAATTGTTTGACCTGGGGGAAAGGCACATAAAGTGGCTTTGCCCCGAGTAAATGTGGATCAGCCCTGTGTGGCATTTAGCTACCACAGGGCCGATTGCTTTGCACACTGACCCAAGTAGTCAGGTGTAGTTGGGCCCTATGGCACAGAAAAATGGATTCAAATAGTGGGAAAAGAAACAGTGGAATATGCTGTTGTGTAGTGACGTGGAGTCTCTTTTTCTGGAGATTTTTAAATAGAGCACAGATGTTCGGAATGTGTTGATTGTATGCTCCTGGATGGCATGATGATGGACTAGTTGTTGTCTCTTCCAACTCTAGGATTCTATGAAACTTTGGAAGTTCAAGAGAGCTATGGCAAGAGGCTCTATGATTCTATGATGCATTCAATGGTAGAGAAGAAGTTACTGAGGTGAGTTACAATGCACCCCCCTCCCCATCCCCAAAATATCCTATACAGCTTTCTTCTACCTTGGCTCCATGGGCAGGGGAAACTTTTCTTCTGGACCTATACTTCCTGACATATTTGTCCCATCTACACTACCATTTAATGTGGTGTAGGGGGCGCATTTGCCTGGGGAGTCCAAATGATGCTCCATGATGATAATAATAATAATAATAATAATAAATTTTATTTCTTGCTCACCTCTACTCACGGCTTGAGGCGAGTTACAGCATTGTAAAACACGCATTCAGCTAAAAACATTCTATAAAATAACCATATTAAAACATATTTCCACAAGATACATATTAAATACATAAAACAGAGATTAAACATAAAATGCAAGTTTAAAATGTGACATTAAATCTGTCTGGGTAGGCCTGCCAGAAAAGATATTTCTTCTCTTGTGTCTTAAATTGCGACAGCCAAAATCCAATCTCAAGGTTACCAATGCATACACTACCATCTTAAGGTCCTCCAACTCTAGTGAATGGCACAGCCAAAACTGATAGTAAGTACTCCTGACTGTTGCATGTACCTGGACTGACATTTGGAGAGACAGAACACAGGAGGATTGTAACCCCATTCAGGACTGGTTGACACATCCATCCCCAGATAAGGACCTTTGATGGCAAGCACCTCTATTTTGCCTGGATTCCCCTCCAGAAAGCTGTTTTTGAAGGCATGGAGAAATATATTTGGGTGTCATCAGCATACTGATAATATCCTTCCCCATGCCTATGGGTGATCTCTCCCAGTGGCATTATGTAAATACTAAAGAGCATTGGGGAACACCTTGTGGTACACCATATAACAGCGCCTTTTTTGAGGAGCAGCTATTCCCAAGCACCACCATCTGGAACCTGCCTTTGATATATGAGGGTTATCCGGAAAGTAAGGTTACAAAGGCACATAGTTCTCAAGGGGAATTTTCTTGGGGGGAGTTGTTATCACAGTCACATAGTGGGAAGCCAAAGGGAGGGGACGAGCAGTGCCAGTCATTGGTAGCTCATCAACTGCGTTGTGATGAAAGTTAGAGATGAGTGACCTCATTCAATTTCCCTCCAAGTGCTGTAAAATGCCAAGGGCATGGATGTTTTAAGCCACCCCTCTCACAGCCCCGATCTTGCACCCAATGACTATCACCTGTTCACTAAATTGAAGATTCCCCTCTCTGAGAGATGCATTAATAATTTGTTGTATTTGAGATTGAACTGCACCTCCTCCCTGGACAACCAATGAAGTTTAGTTCAGAATAAACCTGGGCATCCAGGTTTATTCCAGGTAAGGTACTTTTGAGGACTGCTTCTTGGGATCAACATATGTGATCCCAGGGGGCATTCACCACTGCCATATCATCTTCGTGGGCTCAGAGAGTCTGGGGAGGAGGGAGGGTAGCACTGCTCCCTGTTCTACCCCAAAACTTACAGCAAATTTTATTTATTTATTTATTTATTAAGCGTGCTTCTATGCCGCCACTCCCGGGAGGGCTCGGGGCAGCTCACAGGAGCCAAACAAGGCACAATAAAACAATGGCAATAATTAAAACAACAACAATTTAGCTAAAAACAATACACTCCATAAAATCATTAAAAACTGTGATGACCAAGGCATGAGGCCTCTCTGCAGCTTGTGGCACATCAAAATGTTGACACATCAGGAGCACTGGAGAAGCTTTGTGTCTTGGTACTAAGACTTTTACTGCATGTTTTAGGGTGAAATGGTGGGCAAGGAGATGAAGGAGGCAGTGGCCTTACCCCCTGTGTTGATAGTTAATTGGCACAAGTTTGTATCTGGTCACACCCCACCCCCAATGTGGCTGCAAAATGCTGATTTCACTTGCATTTGGGGCAGTGTAGAAGAGCCCATTGAAATAGAAGAGCCTATTGAAAAGGCCTTGGTTTCCTGCTAAACAAACTCTCCTGCACCTATGTCCAAAACTCGTTTATTTCCTTCTTTTCCAGTATTCTTTTCCATCCTTCACAAACCTTTCCAGAAAGTGCTTTCTGTCTCTTTCCCTCCCTCCTTCTTTCCAGCCATCTCTCTGCACATCCCTCATTTCTTCTCAAAGAAATTCCACTGCCCAAGAAGAAAGAAACAAGTTGCATTTCCTCCATGTGACTGGTTGGAGGGCAATGTGGTGTGTCCACTGCTGCAACCACTACTTTTGACACTCTCATTGCCCAACCAACCCTCAACTGGCAGAATGGGACAGAAGAGGAACAGGAAGACATGGAGGACAGAAGGACGAGGAAGACAGATGAGCACAGGAAAAGATGTGAATGGATGAACTAGCAGAAGGTAGTGTGAAACAGAAGGAATGAGGTGGCACCAGGACATGAGAAGCACAGCTGATGAGGAGGAGGAACTTCGTGTTCATGTGAAAGGGAATAAAGAGGCCAGGAAAAACATGTGTGGAAATGAAAAGAGAACGCAGAGTGAGAAGACAGTGGATAGTAGGAAGCACTAGCACTGAAGTAGAAGCAGGAAGTCTCCCCACTCCCCACATTTACAATTTCAGTTTTCTTTCTTCTTTGTTACATTATTTGCTTGAATAATATAGTTTATCAGCCTGAAGTTAGCCTTATATTTATTTGTATTCACCTGCTGTTTTGTTCCGTAGCAATTCTCTTGCAATTCATACTATATCAATCTTATAGAGCAGAAAACTCCAGGAATCTCCCCAAAATGTACCATACTATAAAAAAAAATACAAAGCCATGTTAGTGAGAAACAAGAGGGAGAAAATAAACAGAAGATGGAATGCCCTGGTTGATGCTTCCCTAAATAACAACTCCAAGCAATCCTGGGCCCTGGTCACGGGAATGCTGGGATCTGGGAAAATATCTCCCAAATGCTATATACCAGCACAGGCGTGGGAAACATACTTCACTTTACTATATGGATCAAATGAAGAAACAGTCAGAAGGGAGGGGGAATAAAATACAGTCATCTTCATTGTATCATAGACATACCACGATGGCCCCCTGTGACCAGTAGGGAGATAAAAAGTCTGATCTCATCACTTAAAAATGTTAAAGCCCCAGGGCCAGATCAAATAGCCCCTGAATTTCTAAAAAAATAACGTCTCGTGGTGGACGGCTTTCCTGGCCCCTCTCTTCACACACATCAACCACATAGCCTTAATTCCAGCTTCGTGGTCAAAATCTACTGTAATCCCAATATTTTAAAAAGGGGACAAACACGATTCAGCAAATTATTGTCCCATCAGCTTACTCTCGGTGGTGGGCAAACTTTACGCTCGCCATCTATATAGCAGGCTCCTAGACTGGCTAGACTCAGAAAAAGTAATGGGTGAGGATCAGGCAGGTATTAGAAAAGGAAGGTCTACCATAGACCACTGTATCGTGTTAAGCTACCTAGCAGAAAAATACCAAACTCCTCCATACAAAGAACTATTTACCACTTTTATCGATCTAAAAGCTGCCTTTGATTCAATTCCAATAAATTTGCTATGGCAAAAATTGCAGAAGACCACAATTGACAAAAGTTTGCTCTGGTTGATTAAGAGCCTATATTCAAACACTTCAACACAAGTAAGATGTGGTGTACAAGGCAATCTCTCAAAACCAATAGCAGTAAATAGAGGGGTATGCCAGGGGTGCATCCTGGCCCCTATCCTGTTTAACCTATACTTGAATGACCTGGCCACCCATGTCTCACTACCAAATGGACATCCCCCTAAAATCTCATCCACCAATATAACCCTATTGCTCTATGCAGATGATGATGCCCTCATATCCTACACCAAGGTAGGACTCAAGCGAGTGTTGAGTGCATTCTACCAATACTGCAAGAAAAACCAGCTAAAGATCAACTAGAGTAAAACCAAAATTATGATCTTCTCAAAGAAGTAAGACAGGCATAACTGGTACATAGGAAAGAACTTAATAGAACAAGTTTCCAGTTTTAAATGTTTAGGGGTTACCTTTCAGGCCAGAGGTTCCTGGGGATGCCACCAAAAAATAGCTGTACAAAATGCTCTATCCAGTAGTAAAGCAATAATTCGCTTTTCTATACCAAAGGTGGCCAGTATATTCTAGTTGCAACAAAGGTCTTCCAAGCAAAGGTAACAGCCCAATTACTATATGCAATTCCAGTATGGATCACAGGCTTCACATCTAAAGTAGAACAAGTTCAATCAGGGTTTCTCAGAAAACTGTTTGCTGTCTCCAATTGCGTTCCATCTGCTGTTTTAAGATTGGAATCAGGAACAGCCTCACTCGAATCACTAGCTTGGAGAAGGGCCCTGAATGTAACACCATAAAGAGTATAAAGAACAAGTTTCTGTAACCATATCTTTAACTTTAGCTTATTTAGAAAATCTAGAAATTACTAGCACAGCCTACGGAATAAGTAACTCTATGAGTCAGTTCATTAGCTCAGACTCTAATATTGATATCCTTCCTGACTGGGAGTTCAAAGCAGTGACCATTGGGATGCTCTGTTAACTGCACCTGTAGCCCGAGGCCACACCTCACCAATGCCAGATCATCCCATAATCAGACGGTTTTTGTGATTCATACTGTAACAGCCTATTGGGATTATGCTGGTGTTGCTTTCCTATTCAGCTTTTGGTTTAATAAAATGACAGAGAGAAAAACCACTTAATATCTGTTTTCTGCACATGTGGAATTCTGGGCTTTGTAATTTAGGGAGGAGTCTTTAACAGCCTCAGTAAACTACAGGTAAAATAAAATGAAACTGATCATCAGGGAGAAAACATGGAAAAATTGCCTCCTAGGACTAGAACAGTGGTTCTCAACCTGTGGGTCCCCAGATATTTTGGCTTTCAACTCCCAGAAATCCTAACAGCTGGTAAACTGGCTGGGATTTCTGGGAGTTGTAGGCCAAAACACCTGGGGACCCACAGGTTGAGAACCACTGGACTCACTAGGGAGTGTGGAAGGACCATTTTTAGGGATAATTTTTGGCCAAGGTTAAAGAACATGGAGAGGAGACGTAGTAGGAATTCTTTGTTCTTCAAGACACACTTTGAGGGTAAAGGACTGCTTAATGTCTTACAGAATGAAAAGAACAATTTAATACATTATCTCATTCAAGAGGTGGGGGGGGAGTCCAAAATTATTTTGTTTAACTTTAGTAGGGATGGAATGCCACAACATCACAACCAAGCGTCATCAGATGTGATCAAAATGGCTAATTGTACTAATGACAAACTAGGAAATAATACAGTTGTTTGCTTTTGTCCGAGCCTACAAAATGATGCAATACACTCCTCTCCTCTCCTTGCTGCTGAGTTTAACACTTTGAATTCAGTTTTCAGTAACTAAAAAAGCCATTGCAAAGGGTGAAAGTGAGAGCATTGTAAAAACAGCTGAAAGTGGAAGGCCATTACTTTAAAGAGGAAAGGCAGCCCTTTTGGTTTTGCTTTGCTACCTTGCGCTGGAAATGAACTGGGCTTTGGGAGGCTTCCAAAGTTTACAAAATTCAAATAAAAAAGTATTGGTTGAGTTTCAATTCTTATGTTTTTGGTGCAGGCCATGTTTGTGCATCGGATATCATGTTATAAGTACAAATTTAACAAATTTGATACTCTATTTCTGTGCCTACAGGCATAATGGATCTATACCTATCGCCCCCACCCCCACCCCCTATAGCCTAATGTACATAAATATTTGAATTTTAACAATATAGAAACAATATTGTAATTTAGCTTTTTTTACCCTTAAGGTAAATTTCCCTATCTTGCGAAGACTGCATCCCAGTCCCCTTTGCAATCTTTGTGGCACAGAAGCTAAAAGAGACACAATAGCAGTGTAATGATAACTTATTATGTAATGCTGTGTAGTTTTATCAGTGACACTGGTTTTGTGTTAAAATTCTGATCCTCTTAAGGTAAACAAAGCTTGTTTTATCTCTGGTATTTTCTGATCAATCTTCTCTGTGATTGTTTATTATTTTCAAGCCGTGTTGTGTCTAATATAGTTTTGATACACATTCATGAGGATGAACTTCACTGAGAAAGGAAATTCAAGTCAAGAGAGCCATGGAACCTGAGCTGTCACGGTAGTTGTCAAGAGTGACTCCTTGAAGGCAATCAGAGCTTTCTTCCCGCCTCAGTCCCACTTATTTAGTCTAGTAGGATGCAAACGCACACGCACAGACTAACTGGCGTCCCATTGCATTCCTCCAGGGGAAAAAGTTTATCAGGAATGAAGCTGATTAAGTGTAAATGAGAGGAATGTCAGGAGTCCAGGTAGCATGCTGCCTTTTCACCTCCAAAGACCCTGCATGTCAGTCTTCGTGCTCTTTCAGAGTATTTAATGGACTTCCTTGTTTGGGAACACAGCTCTTTTTTGGGGAGTGGGGTAAAAAGAATTGGCTCCTATTCCTTGTAGCTCAGTGCAGAGAGTTACGGCATGTGTACTCATTAGGAGATAATTACGGCAGCTGAAAGCTCAAGAGTCAGTTAATCTGTGAAAACCAAATTATGCATCAGGGTGTGTCATCCACATGCATGTTTCCACAAATGCTGATATGCAACCAATTCATGAGATTTGCACCTATTAGAGGTCAACTGCTTGACTGAGTTCTGCTCAGCCACAGAATCCTCACAGTTGGCTTGTATGATGGCTGTGATGCTGCCTGCATCGCATATGGGACACATTCCTATAAGGGTCCATCCTATGGCACTCGGTGTTCCAGCTCACTTCCTGGTGTCATAACTGTATCCAGCAAAGTGTAGATTCATCCTGATGTAGTCCTGCTCCTGGACAGGGTATTGATGATTCTTTTTGTTATCAATGAGATAATTTTTTGCCGTAGAAGTTTTTCTCATTTGCAAAAAAAAATGTTGAGTTTTATTTAAAGTTGCCCTCACTTGTCCTTATTTGCCTAATTGAACAGTGAAATGTGACTAGAGACAAAGCACTGGGATGCTATTCCTTTCTTTTTTTGATCTCTGATTGGAAGTGATGATATATGTATATAAAACGAAAAGGAAGAAAATGTGGCCATGGGAAATGGGACTGGAGCCATCTGGGAGTGAAAAACCAATATTGTCACACATTATCTATGTATATAATAAAAGTCAGTGTTCGCGGCGGGAGGTGCGGAGATGCGGAGGAATATGTGGAAGCTTTCTGACTGGCTCCCACTGTGGGATTATTTGCATAAAGGACTCTGATTGGCCAGCCTCAGAACTCCAACATTCTAAGACACCAGACAAAGGGGATTGGTTGCCACTGAGGGAGTATTTGCATAAAGGACTCTGATTGGCCAGCACCCAAGAATCCAAGCCTCCTCATTCAAACAACATGATTGGTTGCCACTGAGGGAGAATTGGCAAAACCGGCTCTGATTGGCCAGCTTCTAGATTCCAACATTCTAAGGTGACGCAGAGGAAAAAGGAAAGGCCTCAGGCAGGCAGTCACTGTGGCACAGCAATGACAGATCAGGACCAAACTTGGCACACAGAGGCCCAATGGTCCTCTTCACAACCTGGTGTGGTTTAGGGTAGGATGGGCCACAAATGATGGGATTTGCAGTATCTTCACCTGATTCACTTCCCAAACAATGACCCACTCTCCATCCTACTGCAGTTTAGAGGGCGGACCATGGATGATGGGACTTGAAGTACCTCTACTCAAATGCCATGACCTTAGCAGCCCCCAACAAAGACTGATAAAGACCACACTTGGTACACAGAGCCCCCATGATCCACTCTACATTCTACTGCAGTATGGAGGAGGGTGGACCATGGATGATGGGACTTGAAGTACCTCCACTCACTTCTCGAGTACGCTGCAACCCTCATCCAATGACTGCTGAAGACCAAACTTGGCACACATAACCCCCATTACCCCCTTAATATTCTGGAGAGGTTTAGGGGAGGTGGGCCATGGATTATGGGATTTGTAGTACTTTCAAATGCTTTTGTTCCAACAGACCACTGTGGCCCCCAACAAAGAACAATAAAGACCTAACTTGGCACACAGAGCCCCTATGACCCACTCTACATTCTACTGCAGTTTGGAGGAGGGTGGACCATGGATGATGGGACTTGAAGTACCAAAGACCAACCTTGGCACATAATGACTTTCTCAAATAACCCGGGCACCACCGGGTCCCCAAGCTAGTTTAGTGTACTGTATAAAGAAAGACTTACCCCATTTTCAGCTAAAAACTGCTGTAGAATTTTTACTGTGTCTGATTAGATAAATTTTCACATATACCTTTTGACAGGAGAAATAATGCCATACAAAGTTTGTTAACCATGATAAGGGATATCCAGTCATCTACAGTTCTGCTCAATTCTTGCAAACCCAAAGCTGTGGCTACCTATTTTTCTACTGCCTATTTCCTTGCTAAGCATTATTGTCTTTTCTAGTTGGTTATGTTTTCTCACTATATGGTTAAAGTACAGTTATTTCAGTTTGGCCATCATGGCTCTTAGGGAGAGTTCAGGAAGTCCAGGATATCCAGAGAAGTCTCCTTCATTACCACATTTCAAATGAGTTGACTCTCTTCCTATCAATCTTTTTCACTTTCCAACTTTTCCAACCACGCCTAGAAATTGGAACTCAAATGGCATGGACAATTCTGACTGCGGTCTTCATTTTGATTGATGACCGAGTTCTCTTAATGATCAATCATGAAACCTGCCTTACCACTTTATTCCTTAACTTCCTTCAGTAATCCTTTCTAGTAGTATGAAATCATTTGTATATCTTGAATTGTTGATTTTCCTTCCTCCAATTTTCATACCCCCATCATCAAAATCTAATTCAGCTTTGCAAGCTGTGCTTTTGCCATGGTGCCGAAACAAGATTATGAATTCCATATTAAAAATAATTATTTTAGTGGCAAGCCATATGGCAAACTTATACTGTGTTTACCTTGTGTTATGAAAGCCATGGCCTTCCATAAAGAAGGAGCTGACATAGGTAGGCTTCAGTGCCGAACTGCAGTTGGTGGGACTGCAGAATCCATAATAGCTGGGAGGGGAGAATGTTGCCTCTCCACAGTACTGCATTGCCCTAGAAGGGTGGTGATAGGATTCAGCACTATGAAGTAGGGACTGGAACTTGGACTAGATTCATCACTCTATTGATAAGAGAAACACCTTTTGCCACTAGAAGATATGTGTTTTACAAAGGGATATTTAATATTGTGAGTGCAAGAGATTACAAACAGTGAGACTGAAGCTGAGTTCCTATGTTAGTATAAGTGAAGTGCTTGTCTTCTTCTCATATCCAGGAATAAGAAGTCACATTTCCCCTTCATATGTAATTCTCTTTTGAGATAATTGTTTTTGTTTCAGTTGAACAAATTGCGGAGCCAATCTGCAAGTGCTTCTGCCTCGTTGCATAAGCTTTTAACACTATGAAGCATTTGATGGGCTCTCTGTGCCTTTCTGCACAAGCTTCTCTGCAAAGAAAGAAGATGCTGAGTGGTGGGTTTTTTCAGATACGTTTTACAGAATTACAAACATCTTGATGAAACAAATATTCATCCTCCAAGTTTGTGCTGAAGATGAAGAATCACTTGGGAGCTAATGAACTAAACTTGATGTGTTGAGACAATCCCTCCTGTTAGGACCAGGTAATTTAGTGAAATCTGCCAATTTACCTATATAATAGGCTTGTGGATGGATTCAGATTGATCGGTTCCCTTTGTCCAATCCGGCTTGTTCAGTTTGTTCAGATGGCCGTAACAGCAAGGACTTAGCCTCCATGTTTTTTTTCAGTCGCAACAGAACAGTGGCTGTCAAAAACCGACTGTCCTCGGTTACAACTAGAGTGTGGGAGGAAGGCAGCATCCAGAAGGATAAGCACAAGGGGGGGAAATGCACCACTTCAGGCCCTGTAAATCAAGAGAAAAGAGAGGGCTTTTTAAAGGAAGCCCAAGGTAAGATAGCTCCAGGTCATCACTCTTGTTTCCCTGGAAAGTGGGGAAGCCTCCTTAAAATAATGGAAAGCTGTGTGCTGCAGGGAGAGAGCACTGCACACACCTATAGTGCATGTCTCCTCTAGAGTAGTAAAAGCTTTAAGCATTAAACCCAAGTCTCCTCTACAGACAGATGGGAAAGGATCGGAAAAAGAGTGGTATCTGAATTCTGATACTTTTAATCCAGGGCTTAATGAAGTATATAAGGGCCAACGATGCTTAAAATGTCAGGAAGGGGAGCCTAAAAAGTCCCTCCCCCCATAATGGGCCATATAGAAGACAATTTTTTCAGCTTCCCGATTGAAAATAGATTTCTGTTCTCTTGAATTTGGGAGGCTCCTACTGATATCCAGGATACCAAAACAGATCACAGTTTACCCAGATTGCACAACTCTACTGTATAATGCAGGTTGTTTTGCTTGTCATCATCCCCTTTTAAATGTGTTATTGCTTAGGTTTATCATCATTTGAGCTTGGAAATGTTATGTTTTATTAAACTTCTAGAATGCATTATCCAGCATGTCCATTGTCCATGGGGGCTGGTGGGTCAGAAGGCTGCAGTCTTTAAAAAATAATTTCTAATGTTTTGCCCATTGTTATCTTGTTTTTGTTCTTGAACTTGGTGCTTTGTTACTTTTCAAAACATCATTGCAAATCCATTCCTATTCAAAAGCTTTGTTTAGTTGCACATTATATATTTGCAGATCTGTAATATAAGTTTTAAAATCGTGTAAATTACTATTGGCAAGCTTGCACAATTATGAGTATGTGATTCAATTTTGAAAATAGAAAAGGCGAGATTCTCACTGCAGTCAGTATTGAACATTGTACTGAAGGAGCAATAATGCTGTATGAGGCTAGGTGAGTGGGCAAAAAAAGGGACACAATCTCACCATGTGTCTTGCCAATTTGGAAACAAAATGAAAATATGTAAGGCAACTGATTTCTGTTTGCATATGTCTGTCCCATCTGTTAATAGCCTGTAGACATGAAAAGTTGTTTTGTGTGGTTGGTTGCTAGACTTAAAAATACTATTGTGTCTGGGAGTCAATAAAACTCTTAACCACTGTGTTGCTTATAAAAGATATTAATTCAAGCTGTCCTGCTAAGATGAAGCATTGTCCAAAACGAAACATAAAAATAGATCCAAGACCTACTTCATCATGCTGGAATCTGACTTAAATGACAACAGGTTGCATCTGTTTGTTCCCATGTGTGATATGCAGTGATGACAGGTCCAATAGCACAGGGAGTAGCTTTATCCAGGAGGCTCAGAAAACTATTGTGAGGTCTTGTGTTTGGCTATGCTTGAATCTGACAATTTGCACTGGCTTAGTAATAGGACTGGAGAAGCAACTACTGGTACAGAGAACTTCACCATCACATTGTGGTCCTTAACATTTTGCTCTTAAAGATTAGTTGTCCATTTTGAAATCTTTCACTTTCATCCTCTTTTTCATTTCATATCTTAAGAGAGTCCAGATATGCATGAGATATATGACTCAGGTCCCATTTTCACTGCCACATAATGCAGTTTGAAGATGTGTTATATGGTCAGTGTAGACTGATATAATGCAGTCCAATGAAGTTAAACTGCATTAAATGAGTATACACTAACCATGTAATGCTGCTTCAAAGTGCATTATTTGGCAGTGTAGATGGGACTTCACTCACAACTACTCTGTATCATGAATTTCTTCTGCCTAAAATTTTGTGCAGTTCATAATAAAGCAATTTTTATCATGTTTTTAAAAAGTAACAAAGAACAATGTCATGAAATCGTTACAATAGAATAGCTATTGCTCTGAATAAATATACAAGAGATTCAAAGAAATCACTGCAAAGTTTGGTCAGCATATTTACAACCATGCCCCAATATTCAAGCTTTATACAGAGTGCAAGAGAAGTCAATGGCAGTTTGTTTTCATGGTGCTTTCCAATTGGGGAACTTCAGTGTTAATAATTGTCTAGGTGCACACTACTCAGCTTTATTCATCTCATCTTCATCTTTTTACCTGCTCATGATAGATTAGGACTATATAAGGAATTTGTTGCAGTGGATGGACTTTCACGGTCCTTACTCCTAGACATTATACGATAAAACACATATGTAAGCCATATGGAAAAATATACATATTTCCAGTGTGTGTAAAACCATTGCACAAATGCACTTTGATCAAGGGGAGAAATACAAAGCTTAAAACACACACAGAAGAGATTAAATTTCACCCTGTTAACAAATCTGATAGAAGTAGACAAAGAACAGACATTGAGGTGAGAAAAGAAGGTGAACTTGCTTGATGTGTTCATTTCCATGAGTGATGCAGGCATCAATCCTAAAAAGAAAGATGTTGATGCTTATAATAGAATCACATCAAGAAAAATGACTTTATGATGTTTGCATTTCATTCAAATGAGAAGAGGATCTGTTATGTCTTTTCTTGCCACAACAGATACATGTTTCAAAGTTGTAATTGGAAGGTAACATGCAAGTTCTTCCTTTGGCTATTACTAAAGAGGTGGAGAAAAATGGATATGCAGGTCTACAACGAACTGGCATATCTTTCTTCAATGTAATATCAAAAGCTACGTACAATGCTTTGTTCTTCACTGGCTGGCATCTTGTGGATTTCATTTCACCTGTGCATATTAGAGTAGCACTTTGAAACCTTTTCCAAATGAAGTACCAAGATATTCTCTGTTGGCGCCCCCTTGTTGTGGGGGAGAGGCTTGCGTACCCTAATGAAGTTGTGAGCTATGCTGGTGGTGGCATAATAGCCACTGGTAGGGCCTCCCATGACAGACAGGTCACAACCGAAGGGTCTGACAAAGAGTGTCAAATGGCAGGATGGGCTCTCTAACCTTTTGGCAACCATCCTAGGAGAAGGAAAGCTCTGATTTCAAACCCGGGCAGATGGTGCTTGTTTAACTCTGTAAGGTCAACCATCTAAGAGAAGGAAACTCGAATCAAACCTATGACCCGAGGACCTTGCTGCCACCGTCCTAATCTTGCTAGGCCCCGGCAGACAAACCTTTCTGTGCATGCTGTACTCCACCAGAAAGGTCCATTGCACAGGCTCGAAGGACACATCCAACCTCTGAATCATCAACGCGCTTGTAGAAAGCGTGGCATGAGTCCTTCCTCAATCTTCGTTCGCGAAGAAAAGCCAAGGAGGAACCAAGATATTCATGATAACTCAGGATGTGCCAGTTTTCTTGGGTTTTATGTATCTCCATTAAACCTCTTTGGGCTTCCTTTGGAAGCTCTCAGGAACTTAGCTGAGGAGTAACTCTTCAGAGACATATAGGAGGCATTTTGATGATGATTCTAAGGAAAATAGAGATAATAGTTATTGTCTGGTTGAAGACATAAATAACCAACAAAACCCGAGTGGAAAACAATGCAGAATTTCCATAGAGGTCAAGCAATAGAATTCACATTGAAATTCAAAACATAGCTTTCCTCAAAGCTTCAGGTCACATCATTTCATTGAAATCTATGAAAATATTAAGAGTTACTAGATTTCCCTTAAATTTAGGTCAGTTGGTCTGATTACAAGTGATGGTTGTAAATGATCACTCCTATTGTGATGCTGTCTAATGCTAAATTAAGACATTGGGGTGGGGGAGAATCCTGTCTGTGACTAAATAAACAAAGGGGAGGGCAGACAGGGAGAGAACTGCCAGCACTCTCAAGGAATGCTCACAGTTAACTTTGGTCACATTATATTAGCAGTACATGCTCCCTTATGGCATACAGTTGAGAAGGGGGTGGGAGTGGAAACCCAAAGCAAATGTCTTCCTGTTAACATGAGTCAAATAATGGCACTGTACATGAACTCTAAAGAGAGTGTGAAACCCACTTGGACATAATACAAAGAAATGCCACAGGCTGCACAGTAGTCAGTTGTCTTTGGAAGCATCTTAGTGGGATTAAGTAAGAGACCATGTGGGGTATGCAAAATATCATGAGCTACAGCTTTTTGGAGTGCTTCTCCGTCTAGACAGTGCCATGCCATTACTGGGGGGCAGTTTTAAATGGATGCAGCATATTTTAAACATGCTTCTTTAATCTTTTATATTAGTGTTGACTATTGTTGATGGTCTGACCTTGGCAAGATTATAAATCAGTGCAGCACCTTGAAGGAATCAGCTTTGACAATAACAACATTCAAAATCCAAATTAAGGTACATATTTCAAGAATTATTGCACCAGTGTTGTCCTTCTAGGACAGATGTTGAAATGCAAGCTCCCATAATTTCTCATCATGGGCTGGTATAAATGGGTTTTATGGCCCAACGGCATATGATAGCCCCCTTTTAGCACCTTTTCAAACATATGTCACAAACTCCAGAAACAGTAATCACATTTTTTTCTGAGAGCAAATAAGCACTCAGCACCTAAAATCTCCCAAATCCATTCATTCATTGGCCACTATGATTTAGTGATGAAGAATTAATAGGACTTTTTTCCTCACTGAAAACCAAAATGGGCCCAAGACATAAAATACAATGCGAAATCAATTGATTTTTACCCCAAGTGTTCCTCCCTTTTCTATTTGTTTTTTTTCCATTCTTTTTCCAGTACATCTACTGGAATGTATTGGAATTTTTTGGGTAAATTCCATAGGAATTTTAAAGAAAAAAACTGAATGAAGAAAGCACATTAACGTGGTCTTCTGACATCTGAAATGGGGATGATTTGTGAAAAAGTACTATCTTGAAATGTATGGGAATTTGTTTTTGGATTGTAAAATGTCACATTCATCACAACAAAAAGGAAACGTGGCAGGGTGTTTGTGTGTGTGAGAGAGAAAATGTAGCAGAACTTTTAAGGTTCGCTGCTTTTCTCATCTTATGATGGGTTTTGTGCATATAAACTCATTTCTAAACTCAATACAAAATTATATGCAGATTTCAAGCTAATAAAAGGCATACTTACAAAGCAGTTGGGGAAGGATTAGGATGAAATGTAATAAAATATAGAAGATGCAAAGCATGACCTTTGCCCTAATTTTTCAAAGGCTGTGTAAGGTGATACAAGTCTTACTTAATCATTTGTGTTTTTCATATTGTTATTTTTGTTCTTGATTGTGTTGTTGTCACTTGGTGAAAAACAAGATATGAACTTGTGGATTAATCCTAATAAGTGATTACATGGAAGTAAATGTCACTGACATAAATAACTACTGAGTGTTTTTAGCCTTCTGACATGACAGATATGAACTAGATTCAAAAATGATATATAACGGATCAGCCCCAGAATGGGTCACACAGGCACTCCCCTGGTGCCTGTAGATCTGGGAGTGAGTTCAGTGTCATTGGAGGTCCTTTCCCAACCCCTCCCTTCCTCCGTGTTGTGACAGTATCTGGCTGCAGCATGGGTCCTACATGTTTTCTGTCTCCTGCACTGACCTTGGCCAGGGCAAAAAAGGGCAATAAAAGAGGGGGGCAGGGCAGGAAGAATTGCCTTCTCTCTTGCCAATCACCCATCCAACAACAGGTGATGGCCAACAGGTAGGACCCATGTCATAGGCAGACATAGAGGATGTGAGGGAATGGTATCAAGTGCCCAGAGCCTCCTGAGACTGGGAACATCAATATTATTATTATTATTACTACACTTCTATACTGCCCCGCTCAGCCCGAAGGTGGCTCGAGGTGGTTTACATAGGCAGTTACTGCCCTCCAGATAAAATACAATTAAAACAATTAAAACACTAACCATATAAAACCACTAGCAATTAACAGTTAAAACATAAAAATACAATTCGCAGCGTCTCGTTAAAAACTCTAACACATCGTCATTATTCCGTAAATCCATTTAAATATATTTCATCTGCAAGTGCCTGCTCGAACAGCCAGGTCTTAACTTTCTTTTGAAATGTTAGGAGGGAGGGGGCTGATCTGATGTCCCTAGGGAGGGCGTTCCAAAGCCAAGGAAAAGGCCCTGACCACTGAAAAGGCCCTGCCTCTCATCCCCGCCATCGTGTCTGCAAGGAAGGCGGGACTGAAAGCAAGGCCTCTCCGGATGATCTTAAACATCTTGATGGTTCATAGGGAGAGATGCGTTTGGACAGGTAAGTTGGACCAGAACTATTCAGGGCTTTAAAGACTAAAGCCAGCACTTTGAATTGTGCCTGATAGCAAACATGGGTAAGGTAAAGGTGTTCCCCTGACAATAAGTCCAGTCATGTCCGACTCTGGGGGTTGGTGCTCTTCTCCATTTCTAAGTCAAAGAGCTGCCGTTGTCCGCAGACACCTCCAAGGTCATGTGGCCAGAATGACTACATGGAGCATCATTACCTTCCCACTGGAGCAGTACCTATTGATCTAATCACATTTGCATGCTAAGTTGGCAGAACTGCTAGGTTGGCAGAAGATGGGGCTGACAGAGGAAGCTCACACCGCTCCCCGGATTCAAACCTGTGACCTTTCAGTCAACAAGCTGAGCAGCTCAGCGGTTTAACCCACTGTGACACCAGGGGCTCCAGAGAACATGGGAAGCCTCTCTATGAAGGCTTATGTCGTATGATGGGCTCCATCAGGCTCTGTTGAGGAAGCATCCTGGAGGCGTCCTAAGGTGGTTCCCAAAGCTGTGTGATGAAGTCCTTAAACTCTGGAGCTCTGAGGATTAAGTAGAATAGACTGAGGATTAAGTAGAATAGGCTATTATTGTTAGTAGCCTTTATTTTGATGCCGCCTAGAATTGCATTTGGACTTTTGTTTCTTTTGTTTTTGCAGAATCACACTATTTAGTGACCTGATACAGCTCACTTGGCTCTAGAAGTGACAATAGTAGGCCATAGTATAGAGCTTTCCAAACCATGTACTGCAACATGTTATTGTGTTGGCAGCAGTGTGTAAGTGTGTTGCGCCTGGTGTGAAAAGCAACAGGGACCCATGGAGGCATAGGGTCCATCCCCTGAGCCCCAAATTTTGAGAGGTAAGATGTTGCATTTCTCCATGCACATCGTCCAGCTCAATTCAGCTCAGTATCTTTTCTGTCACTTCCCACCCTCCTTTGCCTCCTTCAGTTGCGGCGTTGCCCACCACATGTGCCACCATTCCCCTGAGTGGTACACACACCAGAAGGTTTGCCTGCTGGTACAGAGTAATCAAAAGAAGCATCTCCTGCCAATGCGATTGCCACCCTTGCTGTTGGGTTTTTAAGGATAGATGCCTGGGCTGGACAAGCTGGAAGTACACTTCCTTATTTGGCATAATTGGAACCCACTCCTCCTTACTGCACCATCTTTTCCCTGCTGGGCATAGCCTTCATTCCTCCCAAAGTGCCGAAAATTGTGTCATAAGGACAAAATATGAGGACAGCTCTGCCATAGCACCTGCAATTCATCCTGTAAATCTAGTGACATAGTAATAGAGAATGTAGTTATAGGAAACATTTTATTTATAGATGACCAACAAAAGCAAGTTCCTCCCAACACATGACCAATCTAGAAGATACAACACAATGGGGGAAAGGGTGCAAAGGGAAGATGCAAACAAGTAAACAGATACTGATTTTTAATTGTTTAAAGCTTTTCTAAGTACAGGCATCTCAGAAGAATCATGATGTTCATTTGGGAGCATCCAGAATGGCCAAAGAAAGGTAAAGACAGTTTGGTTTGTTGGCTGGTTAACTTGTTAGTTAAATTTCAACACCAATGTTTATTTATATATTTTATTTATTTCATGCACTTTTACCCCATGTTCCGTCCCTTGAAAATCTATTTCTGAAAAATCAGCATTTCTTTTTTAAAGCATATGATGAGCATGCAGATCAAATTAATTTAACAAGTCCAAACAGATGTAGAGAACTTCCTGCATTCTTTTATTTTCCCTGTGAATTTCACCACATTTAATATTTCACCTGTTTCAGGTGCAAGCTTTGTCCATTTGGCACAATGTGATCTAGATCACCTCCACTAGTCAGCCATAACAATGGTTGGCTTTACATTTGTGTGTGTATCATTTCTCCTTTCTCCCCAAAAGATGCATATGCTCATTTCAATAAAGCTCAGATAAGCATATTTAAAAGACTGCTCGATGATAAGCTTGGCCTTGGATCATGCTGGTAATTATCAGATGCAAGGCCACATCTTTTGGAGCCCTTCCCTGAGAGTAATTTTGACTTCCTCACTTCAAAGATTGATTAAGCCCTAAAGACCTTTCAGTTTTATGCCAACCATGGCTGCAATTAATTATATGATCTTAGTGTGTTGTTTCACAATGTTAGTTTCACATTATCTTGCGGAGCATTGTCTTGAAAGGCCTTTTTTTCCTTTTTGAAAAAAGACAAATTCAACAGTAAATTAGACTGTCTAAATTAGTAATACATATGGAACATTTATTACACATGTGATGTGAATCACTTTTGCTGGACCGAGATGTATATATATTTAAGTTCTATGCTGCATCCCTAAAGAGGGGATAGTATCCATGAAACTAAAAGACCCAGAAGAGTAATTTCTAAAAATGGTCTATAATGCTCCCCGAAAGACCCCACATTAAATGCACCCCCCACCTGTCAGTTTGTACTTTGGATCCTAAACCAGGCTGATTGCGGGGGCGGTTGTTGCTAAATATGGCCAGATGATTATGAAACTTTTCCCCCAGATCCAAGACAATTTGTGCGTTGTATTCTTGGAACTGAAAAAAAGGAGGATGATCTCTCAGGGGTGGTATAACTTCCGTTAAGGCTTTTGTAACATCTGCATTTGTTATCTTCAGTTCACTCTCACCATATGTGGGAAGGCTTATAGTAAACAGAAGTGACAACCAGAGGGAGGGCAAATAAGACATTTTGAAATCTGGCGTAAGCATTCCTGGCTTCTTGAGCTTGCTGATGACATAACGGCTGTCACCACACTCTTCTTGGAGGGAGGAGAGTTCAAGAAGTGCTGGAAAAGAAACAAATCATTCACTGACTGGACTGGAAGAGCCATTTGTTTAACTGTCCTTCTGAGTAATGTTAGGATCCATATAGCCTCCCTCTGCATATGTATATATTATATCTCTTTCTAATATAATAGGACAAAACAGAGGCGTTTCTGAGCTTATTACCAACTGTACTCAAAACAACGGCACTATACTATGTCACTGAGTGCTTGTCAGCTTATAACTTGGGAAAGGTATAATACTGTTGGAGTTTAACAGTATTATACTGTATGATCTTTGTAATTGTTTTTTGACCTGGGGAACAACAGACATTGTCCATACTTTACATTTAGACTCAAAATGATTTATTGCAAAAGGTTTCTAGAGTAAATGGGCCTCAAAGACCATTGTTACTGTCTGGCAGCATAATATATCAATAATAATAATAATTGTTTAACTGTCCTCCTGAGCAATGGGGTCAACAAAGAATATATTCAGAGTCAGAAAGGTTTTGAAGAGCAAATTAAATGGTGAAAATACGAACAAGGCTATCAACACCTGGGCCATCCCCGTCATTAGATACACTGGAATTGTGAACTGGACACAAGCAGAGCTGGATGATCTGGTCAGAAAAAACAAAATAACTGATGACAATCCATTACTTATTACACTCGCGTAGTAATGTCAACAGACTTTACCTGCCCAGAAAATCAGGAGGCAGAGGGTTTCTGCAAGTAAAACAAAAAGTAGAAGAAGAGAAACATGCACTGGCAGATTATGTAAAAGGCAGTCAAGAACCAACATTGAGGGAAGTCAATATTAGTAAACTGTTTAAAGTGCAAAAGACAAAGATGGGATACTGTAAAAACACAATCCAGAGCAGAAGAGAAAACTGGCAAAAGAAGGAGCCCCATGGACAGTTCCTGTGAAAAATTGAGAGCCAAACTCACAAAAAACATGGATGTGGCTCACAAATGGAACTTTGAATAGGGAGACAGAGGGCCTGATTCTGGCAGCCCAAGAATAAGCCATTAGAACAAATGCTATCAAAGCCAGAATTGAAAAGTCAATGACAGATCCCAAATGTAGACTCTGCAAGGAAGCAGATGAAACAATAGATCACATCTTCAGCTGCTGCAAGAAGATTGCGCAGACAGACTACAAGCAGAGGCATAACAAGGTTGCTCAGATGATTCATTGGAACTTGTGCCACAAATACCATCTGCCTGCAACAAAGCACTGGTGAGATCACAAGCCGGAAAAAGTTACAGAAAATGTACATGTCAAGCAGGGCCGTAGCCAGGATTTTGATTCGGGGCTGAGTTTGGTTCGGGGGGCTGAGACTGGGTGGAAGAGGGTCTACCCTAGCAAACCTTTTGTATTGTTATCCCAATAACCCCATTAATGTGGGATATAATGAGCATGGTGATCAGATCATGATATGAATAAACATAACAGTTTAAATAATGTACCAGTAAGGCCTTTTCATGGACCACCCTGAGAATTTCGGGGTGGAGCCCCTTAGCCCCCCTGGCTACATGCCTGATGTCAAGCTACTCTGGAACTTCCGAATTCAGACTGACAGAGTTTTGGAGCACAATACTCCTGACCTCATGATCATGTTAAAAAAACAAAGTATGGATTGTTGATGTTGCAATCCCAGGTGACAGCAGGATTGTAGAGAAACAACTGGAAAAGCTGACACAATATGAGGATTTAAAGATTGAACTGCAAAGACTCTGGCACAAGCCAGTCTAGATGGTCCCAGTGGTGATCAGCACACTGGGTCCAGTGCCTAAAGACCTTGG
Source organism: Anolis apletophallus (assembly GCA_030556195.1). NCBI lineage: Eukaryota > Metazoa > Chordata > Lepidosauria > Squamata > Anolidae > Anolis > Anolis apletophallus. Next base: position 79,163,897 of record JARBWK010000008.1, read on the forward strand.
CCTGCACTTAAACACAATTGGCACTGACAGAATTGCCATCTGCCAGCTACAGAAGGCCACCTTACTGGGATCTGCACACATTTGCCAATACATCACACAGTCCTAGACACTTGGGAAGTGTCCGACATGTGATCCAATACAACAGCCAGCAGAGTGACCTTGTCTGCTGTGGACTCATCTTGTTGTGTTTCTAATAATAATAATAATAATAATAATAATAATAATAATAATAATTTGTCACCTGCCTCAGTATTCATGACTCGAGCACAGTTAAAACTAATCACCATAAAATACATAAATTAAAACACACTACTACAAAATAAATATATTAAATACAATAAAATACAGTACATATATTAAAATACAAATAAAATGTAAATTTAAAATTCACAGTTTAAAATTGAACAAGAGATTGGACACTCCTCTTTGTACAGCTAATCCTTCTTGTTAAAAAGAGCATTAAAACTGTAGCAGACACACGTGTGTGCATATGTAGGCATGAATCTCAAAAGGAATTCTACACTGGCTATGCAGGAAGGGAGCACTTCTGATCCTCTAACAGCTGAGTAACATATGGAAAGTCAGCCACTTACATTCCTGGGCCACAGGGTTGGAAGATTCAGCATCTGCTGAATTTTTGCTTGTCAAGCCATTTCTATAAGCATAGGAGCAAAGACAAATGTAACGACTCTGGTTCTAATTCTAATAAAACATTTTTTTTGTTTTCAAAGACTTAAAAGTAATATTATATTTTCTGTTTAAACTTAACTAACAATACTGTATCAAAATCACGAATGGAATATCCTATAGATACTGTGAAGTAAGTTAGAATGTTATGTAACTCAGTCTCTGTAAGTTCCGCTGCTACTGGGAGGGCTATTGCTGGTTTGAATTATCATTGTAAGAGAGCAGTTTGTCAAGGAAGGGGAAAAGGGTATTTTTGGAAGTGCTTTTTAATGCTTCTCTGTATAGAATAAAATACACTACTGTTAAACAGAAATCTTGTCGGAGAGACGAAACAGGCCTGCTACGAGTGATCATAATTCACAAGCCTGGATTTATAAAAATCTGTGTCTAGGCTTGTAAACAGTGTAAGATCTAATTTCAGCTCCTGTTTTCAAAATTTAGCCCTGCGGCAAATTTCTGTGTTTGTATGAAACTTTACCCAGCTATTTGAATGGCAAGAGAACATAGCAGAGCACTAGTAGCAGCCCTGTTCCATAATGTTCCAAACGTTAGGGAGATGGTTTGGGGAAGAAACATCCCTGCTAAAATAAGGTACAATATGCCCCAGGTAAAGTTATCCATGCCCTTGTCTTCTATGAAGGAAATTTGTTCCACTAATGAGTTTCAACATAAAAGTAGTATCCAGTAGGCATGAGAAAAAAGTTATGAAAATCAAAAGAATTCGTAAGTGATTCGTATGTAATGGGACTTTCAAGTTTTTACGGATCGCAAGGCCAATCCCGGAAGTGGACTTTCTTTTTCGAATCCCCTGGGCCCAAAATTTCATTAGAATTCTAAATATTTCGGAAGGCTCCCTATAACCCCCTCCAAAATCCAAATTCCCAGACATTACTCACAGTCAGATGGGGCCTTTCCATGCTCGAGGCCTACTTTAATTGAAAGGCCTTGCCTCCAGGAAGAGAAAAACCAGCCAGAACCATAGAGAGATAAAAACCGGAAGTCCTAGAGCAGCTGGAAGACTCAGAAAAAAGCGCTTTAAACTGCAGGGAAAGGAGCCTGGAAAGGGCTGCCGTGCGGGTGGCCCCTTCCCCGCTAAGAAATAACCCGATCCAGGCTTGGGTCGGCTTATATCTTAGCGGGGAAAGGGCTGCCGTGCGGGCGGTCCCTTTTTCTGCTAAGATATAACCCGACCCAGGCTTGGGTCGGCTTATATCTTAGCGGGGGAAGGGCTGCCGTGCGAGCGGCCCCTTTCCTGCTAAGATATAACTCGACCCAGGCTTGGGTCGGCTTATATCTTAGCGAGGAAAGGGCTGCCGTGCGGGTGGCCCCTTCCCCGCTAAGAAATAACCTGACCCAGGCTTGGGTCGGCTTATATCTTAGCGGGGAAAGGGCTGCCGTGCAGGTGGCCCCTTCCCCGCTAAGAAATAACCCGACCCAGGCTTGGGTCGGCTTATATCTTAGCGGGGAAAGGGCTGCCGTGCGGGTGGCCCCTTCCCCGCTAAGAAATAACCCCGCTAAGATTGGGCTCACCTGGCGCCGAGGGTGGCTGTGTTGTGGAAACTCCCCGGTCTGTTTTTACGTTTTTATCTAAAGTTTTAATTATCTGCATTACTGCAGGCTAGCATTTTATCAGCTATTATTTTAACTATACTGCAGGCTAGCATTTTATCAGCTTTTATTATTCTTTTAAACTATATCTGTGGAAGCTGGGGAGGAAAAGTGAAACTAAACTAATTAGGCGGCGTGGTAGATAGCACGGTGGAAGTGCTCCTTTCTTTTAAGACGCCGAGCAACTGCTATTTTAACTATCTTGGAACCTCTGTGAGAGTGTTCTGCTTAGAGAACCATTTACACATTGTATACATTTTATACTTTTATACTTTTCATCCTTGAGTTTATTGGGGACCATCTGGAGGCTATCTGGTCATTCTTGAACATTGGGTTGCCAGAGCAGTACAGATTGCAAGGGAATTGCTAGGGAACAAAGCGGCGGGTGGGCAAGGACTGTAGGTGGGGGCAGGCTACAGGTGGTTGCCTAGGGCATCGAAGACTGTCTGTGGTCTAGGCGTTGCTGTGCTCTGTCGGGGTTGTCGCTGCAGCTCCGTCAAGCATCAGGCAACGCTTGTTGGCTGCTGCCAGGACTCCTGGTTGTCTGGTGACTGTGGTTTTACTCACAACAGTCATGGTAATCAGAACAAGGCAGACCTACAGGAACAGTGACAAAACCCTGTCCCCACTAATATCATCTCCCCCTCCTGGGAAAGGAAAGAAAACAAAACAAAAAGAGATAAAGGCCTACTTCTCCCCCATAGTTAAAATACAGGAGCCAGAGCAAGAACAGAACTCCCCCTCAGCTTCTCCTTTGGACTGGACTCTAGATCACTGTCAGATAATTTTTGACCCCTATGAGAACTCAGGCATAACAATAGCTGAGGAGTTTGTCTTTGCTACTGAGGATCTGGACATCCTGGATGGTAGGAGGGGGCGCAGGAGGCATGCTTTAACATCCCCTGATGATGGAGATGTGGATGTGGGCCCACCAAACACAACAGAGAGGAAACCAGAGATAAATCTAACATCAGAGACCCCCCAAAAACCACCCAGCACAGAGAATCTGGTCAATCAATTAACTAGTCTAAACTCTGATATTCAAGCTATCAAGTCCTTTCTAGCAGAAACCAATGCCCTTCTGATTACAATGACACAATTCATGGTCAAACAGGAAGCTATCAAGGATAAAACTTTCTCAACTTTCATCCAAGATCAAGACGCGGAGATTAACGGCTCCAATACAAATGGTCATGACAAAAAAAGACAAGGAACAAAAACAAACTAGGATCCCCTAAACTTAGCAAAGTTTACAAAAGGATAAAGTCCAAATGCAAGAGTCTTCAAAAAGATCAAGCAAGGAAAAAAGTCTCCACATCCACAGTAAAATGAACAAATTTGAACTCTCAAAAGCTTCTTAGACATAAGCCTGTGGATAAGAAGAGAGATCAAGGCACTACAGTGAAGCCCCCTAATGAGAAGAAAGATAAAATTAATAGTAAACCTGAACCCAAAAACGAAATACGAATAATTCAGACCAAGCCACGAATAGACCTTGATGTCCCAGAAGCCAATCAAGCAATTCCCCTCTTGTGTGACCCTGCGGAGCTAGTAGATACACAAGTTACACAGGACCCCTGGGAAAGCACCTTCGTCAAGAGAAAGGAAAACAAGGTCAACAACGAAAAGAAATGGGCAAAGAACTTTGATGCTTTAGATGAGGGGGATTGGGAGATGGCTTTGGTTCCAAACAAGCTGGTGATCACTAACTATCCTAAGCCCCAGGGTCTCCTCTCACCCGCAGCAAGAAAAGGTCACCTTCTAAGGGTGCTAGAAACTGTGGGGTGTGATGTTATTAGACCAGCTGAAATAACCCAGATAGAATACCTCTTTTATAACTACTCACATGCACGGGCAGTCATAACAGGCATAAATAAGCAGGTAACTAACAAACTGTACTGCCTTAAGGAAAAACTTATGGAGCTTGGGATGTCTATCTCCCGATACTTTACTAACAGATCCCACCCAACCCCACTATTCAAACAGGAACCCAAACAACTTTCCATGGTTAACCATATCCACTGCAAAGAAGACAATCTCATAGATCTAGGAGACACTCTAAACCATTAAAGCAGCTTCCCCTAGCAGAGAAGCAGGAATCAGAGCTCATCACTGAAACACCGTTTAGTGAGTTATACATAGGCGAGGAAGATAACCTGCTGGAAACATTCCAATGCCTCCCGCAACTAAGTCAAAGGGGAATAATAGACAGACTGACTCTGCTATGGGCAAAGCTTCTTAGTAAGACAACTAAGGGGGCTAAAATTCAACCCAAGCCAGGACACTTTATAGGGGACCAAGTGAAGAGGATGTTCCTTATGGGAGGGCTAGAGGTGGGCAACTAACAGAACCACTGAGCCACCCTAAGAGTGAATATTGACTATTTAGGAATGAAGCAAAAAAAATGAAACACTTCCCACTCAGCCCACTATTCTGCAACCTCTACCAGCCCCAAAAGTGAAAACCTTGAAAACAAAATCATCTAACCTCAACTGTCTATCCTGGAACATAGCAGGTTGGCAGACCAGAAGTAAGGAGGAAGGAGTTGGTAAATTTTTGAGGAATTTCGACATGATCTCGCTACAAGAGACATGGAGTAAAGGACCTCTAGATTTTAATGGGTACACCATAATTGACTCCCCAGCTAAATTGGAAAAAGGTAGAGGGCGACCGAAAGCAGGCCTGGCCATTTTGCTGTCTACAGCTCTTGGGGCTAAAATCAAACCTGTTGAGAATTGCAGCCATATAGCTATGGCATGTCACATAGAATATGGACCTACACAGATACTCCTTGTTAATGTATATATCCCTCCCAGCTGCAAGAGGGCAGAGTTAATTCGTACTTGGGAGGAACTGGAAGATTATATAGTAACGTTAGAATCACACTTTCCAAAATCAAACTTAATTGTTACCGGAGATTTTAATGCTCGCCTGGGTCCTGATAATCCAACCTTATTAGCCTCTAAGTTATGGCATATGGAGGATATGGATGACCACTTAAACAAGACTGATAGGAAATCTAAGGATAACAAGATCAACTTCGCAGGAACATGCTTAGCGCAGATGACAACAAGACTCGCCTTAAACATAATAAATGGTGACCCTACATTCGAGAATTGTGCTGAATTTACCTATATATCAGGAAGTGGAAGCAGTGTGATAGATTATGTGCTAGTAGCAAATCATACCTATAAATATATAGAGAACTTCACCACAGTACCCAGAACAGAAAGTGACCACCTCCCAATCTCCTACACATTAGTGCTTCCTAATGTTGAACGTTTAAGCCCACAACACAATCTAGACAAATCCACTCTAGACATGAGACATAACAGACTTAAATGGGGCACAAAAAAGCGAAGCAGACCCCTAGCAACTTCAGACCACATGCTACTGGAGAAAATGGGAAAAATCATAGCAGAAACCAAAAATGCAGAGGAAGCAGTATCAAAATACACACAACTCGCCAATGAATTAATTGTCTCTGGGATAAATTTAGAAGGCAGATGTAGGATCCATAACCAAGGAGAAGGGGTCACAGACACACAGAAAGAATGCTCAAAGCTAAGAAAGAAGCTAAATCAAATATATCAATCTTATAGAGCAGAAAACACCAGGAACCTCCCCTATCTCCCAAATGCCATATACCAGCACAGGTGTGGGAAACATACTTCATTTTACTATATGGATCAAATGAAGAAACCATCAGACGGGGAGGGGAAGAAAATACCATCTCCATTGGTATCATAGACATACCACAATGGCCCCCTGTGACCAGTAGGGAGATAAAAAGTCTGATCTCATCACTTAAAAATGGCAAAGCCCCAGGGCCAGATCAAATAGCCCCCGAATTTCTAAAAAATAACATCTCATGGTGGACGGCTTTCCTGGCTCCTCTTTTCACACACATCAACCGCACAGCCTTAATTCCTGCTTCTTGGTCAAAATCTACTCTAATTCCAATATTCAAAAAAGGGACAAAAACGATCCAGCGAATTACCGTCCCATCAGCTTACTCTCGGTGGTGGGCAAACTCTATGCTCACCATCTATATAGCAGGCTCCTAGACTGGTTAGACTCAGAAAAAGTAATAGGTGAGGAACAGGCAGGTTTTAGAAAAGGAAGGTCTACTATAGACCACTGTATCGTGCTAAGCCACCTAGCAGAAAAATACCAAACTCCTCCATACAAAGGACTATTCACCGCTTTTATCGATCTAAAAGCTGCCTTTGATTCAATTCCAAGGAATTTGCTATGGCAAAAATTGCAGAAGACCACAATGGACAAAAGATTGCTCTGGCTGATTAAGAGCCTATATTCAAACACTTCAACACAAGTAAGATGTGGTGTACAAGGCAATCTCTCAAAACCAATAGCAGTAAATAGAGGGGTACACCAAGGGTGCATCCTGGCCCCTATCCTGTTTAATCTATACCCGAACGACCTGGCCACTCATGTCTACCAAATGGACATCCCCCTAAAATCTCATCCACCAATATACCCCTTTTGCTCTATGCAGATGATGCTGCCCTCATATCCTACACCAAGGTAGGATTCAAGCGAGTGCTGAGTGCATTCAACCAATACTGTGAGAAAAACCTGCTAAAGATCAACTATAGTAAAACCAAAATTATGATCTTCTCAAATAAGCGGGCCAGGCATAACTGGTACATAGGAAAGAACTTAATAGAACAAGTCTCCAGTTTTAAATATTTAGGGGTTACCTTTCAGGCCACAGCTTCCTGGGGATGCCACCAAAAAATAGCTGTACAAAACGCTCTATCCAGTAGTAAAGCAATAATTCGCTTATTCTATACCAAAGGTGGCCAGTATATCCCAGCTGCAACAAAGGTCTTCCAAGCAAAGGTAACAGCCCAATTACTATATGGAATTCCAGTATGGATCACAGGCTTCACATCTAAAGTAGAACAAGTTCAATCAGGGTTTCTCAGAAAACTATTTGCTGTCCCCAATTGCGTTCCATCTGCGGTCTTAAGATTGGAATCAGGAACAGCCTCTCTCGAATCACTAGCTTGGAGAAGGGCCCTAGGATACTGGATGGAGAGTATGTACAAAGGGCCGGAAGCGGGCTATACATATTTGATTCAAGAAGACCTCTTTAAATCCCACCGAATCAAAGCATTAAATCAGAAACTTAGGCAGATGGGCCTCTCAGAGAACATTCTGAGCAGTCTTGAGCATAAAAAGACAATGCAGACCTTAGCAGAATGAATCAGTGACATAGACAAACAGGCCTCAATGACTCTGGCATGCTCCACATGCTCTCCACTAAATTTAGGCCTAACATTTAATCCTTTGGGATGTGCCAAATACTTAGAAAATTTAAATATCCCAAAATTTTGTCTTGCTTTCAGTTGGGGCAGATTTAATGCCCTCAAATCAGCCATACTAGAAGGTAGATACAAAGGGACTGATTATGAACACAGAGTTTGCCCTTGCGGGAGGGTAAAATAGAAACTGTAATACATGTACTTTTTATTTGCACAATTTACAGGGATGATAGACTAAGGTTAATATCCCCTCTACTCACCAAATGGCCAGGAAGAACCCTCAATTGGTACTGTACTTATTTACTGTCTGATCTTGACAAAGGGTAACGGAACAGGTGGCCAAATTTCTCTTTGCAGCGGCAAAAAGCCGCAAGTGCTTCATTAATAACCTGTAAACACTAAGAGTGTAACAAAGAGTACTCAGAACACTTACTATTAATTGGCAATCAGTTCCTGTTTTAAATGATAAAGACAGTCATTCAACCGATAGCGAACTGTGACACTTGTTCTTATTAATCATAACCCAAATGCAATGTTATTAATTTCTTAAATGTTGTATTCTATGGTTCTATTTTCACCTGACTTAGCCGATGGTTTGTTGACCGAAATAAAGGCTACTGACTGACTGAGAAATAACCCGACCCAGGCTTGGGTCGGCTTATATCTTACCGGGAAAGGGGCCGTGCGGGCGGCCCCTTTCCTGCTAAGATATAACCCAACCCAGGCCAGTTGGACAGCCCTGTTCTAGTTTACCAAGAGCACGTTCCTCATACCCTCCAGGTCACTATCACCCTTACTACATTCTTACTATTAGAATTTATTATTTAATTCTAATAAATGCTCTGGAGAAGCAAGCCTTGACAATTTTATTTAATAATAATACTAATACTAATAATAATATATTAATGCTTTATATCTCCCTGCAAGGAAACCAAGGGAAATGTTGCCCCTTGATTTGCCTGTGCTTAAAACGGTGTCAGTCCTGTTTCCCTGCTTTTCAGACTTTAGAACCAATTTAGAATTTCGTTAGTAATTACATTACATTTTAGAACTTTTTGGAAATTTTTTTGTAAGTCTTTCTATTACTAATAAAAAAATCCCCCCCCCCATTTGATTTTAGAATCGTGATTTTTGGGTTCTAAACCATGCCTAGTATCCAGCTTAAATCCCTGGTCAGTGGTTGTCAACCTGTGGGTCCCCAGATGTTTTGGCCTTCAACTTCCAGAAATCCTAACAACTGGTAAACTGGCTGGGATTTCTGGGAGTTGTAGACCAAAACACCTGGGCACCCACAGGTTGAGAACCACTGCTCTAGATGGTGCATAGCCAATATCAAAATATTGCTCCTCTAAGGGTGGAACTTCCAATTCTCACAACAAGTGACAGTATGAAGTAAAGGGTATCATTCAGAAAAGCTAAATATTTTCAGACCTCCTGACTGAATATGAGAAAGTGCACAAAGAAGATCCCACATACTCCCTAATGATTTAGACCAGGGGTGCTCATTAGGTAGATCGTGATCTACTGGTAGATTGAGTAGGGCATCCTGGTAGATCGCAGGCAGAGTGGGAGGAAGGCTCAGTCCCGCCCTACAGGCTCCCGCCGCCACACAAGTGCTGCCAGCCCTAGGTTATCTGAGGTCCGTTCTACACAATTGAATAAAATCCCATGTTATTTGCTTTGAATCAGATTATATGGCAGTGTGGACTCAGAAAACCCAGTTGAAAGCAGATATTGTGTTATATGTTTCACATTTTTGTAGTGGGTAGGTAGATCATTTTGACTTGGTTGTTTTATAAGTAGCTCGCATGCTGAAAAAGTGTGAGCACCCCTGATTTAGACTGTGTAAATAAATATGGCCCCTAAAGGCCCCATATTTGGCATGTTTGTGCTGTAACCAGGGCCAGTATTCACATGGCTGGGGAGTGCAGTCACTCTGCTGGGACAGCATACAACCTTTTCCATGTCATTACCACAGCTCCTAGGTAGCAATAAGGTGGTGTGCAAGCTCTTGACCATTGCAGATGGCTCTGCTATCAAGAGAACACAATGCCCCTGCAACCAGCATGAAAGCAATATGTAATCCCCTTTCTACCTGATCATGTGGACGCATTGCTCTGATATTGGTAAAGGCACCAATGCAACCAGAATAAAGACTGCATGCTCATGTGGATCCCTTTGTCAATATCAGAAGGGAGTGCTTACACAATCAGGATCTCTCCCCTCCTGCACTCTGGTTGTATGGGTGACTTGTTCTGATATCAGTTGAGAAGTCCACAACTGCTGGGAGCTCTTATTTTGCCCTGTTGCCAGGTATGAATGATGGCAACATGGGCACGATTCAGCCTTTCTCCTTGCACTGATGAATGAATACAGTTAAGTGGTGAATGTGCCACTATGAATTGGGCTGATTCGTAGCTAACCAGAAAATAGCACAGACATCTGCAATAGTGTTCTGATGACAGCAGAGTTATCTGAAGCTGGGAAGTCAGGAGTTGTCCCCAACTTTGCTTCCAGTGAAGGCTGGGACAACTCTTGTCTTTGGCTGAAGCAGGGCAAAGTTGGTTTAAACAAACATCAGAAGTAGCTGTGTAAAGACGTCTAGCTTTCCATTCATAGTCACTCCTGGGTTTTGGCTAGTGTAGATAAACCCTTGTCACATGAATTAAACAGTACTGTTCGTTGCTGTTTCCTTATCATCCTCCAGCAAGTAATTTCTTGCTTATGTATCCACTAGTGCCAATGCATGAGGACAATTACATGATGTACTTGTACCGTGTTTCCCCGAAAGTAAGACAGCGTCTTACTTTATTTTCCCCCAAAAAGTCCCCCTACGGCTTACTTTCGGGGTACGTCTTATATAACCCAAGACGCCCCGCCCCACGCCCGCTGCCGCCGCCGCCGCCATGCCGCCACGCCACCACGCCGCCGCAGCCGGAGGTGTGCCACGGCACACCTGCGGCACACCTCTGCGGCACACCTTTTCGCCAGGCCTCCAAGCAAGGGAGGGGGAAAGGAGCCAGGGGCGGACGAGCGGCGACGCGTCACTGTGACGCGGGCGATCCTCACCACGCCCCTGGCTCCTTTCCCCCTCCCTTGCTTGACGAAAGAAGGAGGGGGGAAGGAGCCAGGGGCGGGGATTTGCGACGCATCACTGTGACGCGGCGATCCTCACCACACCCCTGGCTCCTTTCCCCCTCCCTTGCTTGACGAAAGAAGGGAGGGGGAAAGGAGCCAGGGGCGTGGTGAGGATCGCCGCGTCACAGTGACGCGTCGCCGCTTCGTCCCGCCCCTGGCTCCTTTCCCCCTCCCTTGCTTGGAGGCCTGGCGAAAAGGTGTGCCGCGGAGGTGTGCCGCAGGTGTGCCGCGGCACACCTCCGGTTGCGGCGGCGCGGCGGCGGGACGAGGTACGGCTTACATACGGGGTACGGCTTATATAAGCCGACCCCCCCGACACCCCCGATACGTCTTACAATCGGGGGTGTCTTACTTTCGGGGAAACACGGTATAACACTGTTCAACTGTAAATCGAGATGTTTGAACCTTCTCCTCAAGGCAACTGCTGCATCTTGGTTTGTGTCTCTAAACAAATCCTTCAGTAGCTATATAAATAATCTTGGGCTCTCACTAAATGAATATATGCATCATCATCAACAGACATGCTTTGATTGGCTTTAAACTGTAACTCAAATCCTTACATTTTTCTTGCAATCAGATTGGCAAGATTAATTGTATGCTTTCCATGACCTGACCTTCCTGAGGAGCATAACATTTTGAAATGATAATGTGACACATTATTTATGTATCTAGTACACAGCTGAATGAGCAGCTGTGTAATATTTAATCTCCATAAAATTCATAAATGGTGAAGTAACAAATTCAGAGATAACAGGGCTGATCCAATGTCAGCAGCAAGAGAAATTGTATCCAAGCAGAACGAGTCCAAATCATTTTGTTGCTGGAGCCAAAAGACAAGATGGTGCCCACTTTATTCCACATATAGTAGCTGAGTGGGATGGTGGATTGGTAATTGGATAATATCCTCTGCATGAGGCTAGTTTAGGGAGAGCGAGGCAGGTTGTGTGGTAGAGGGGATATTTCAAGGCCCTTAGAAACAACCTCCAGGGGGATGTCATTGCTGCCTACAGCGCTTCATGTTTGAGGACACAAAGTCATCCTAACATATTTTGAACTATCACAATGAAATGAAGAGACCAGACACAATAAAATGGATCTAAAAGGCCATTTTCCGACCTATTTATTGAAATAACACATTATAACCTATTAAGGGCAAATCTGTAAACATATAAAACATAACTCATGGGCTAATGGCTACCTAGTGAGCCTTGTGCCTGGGCCAGGTGTCACTCCCTCTGACTGCCTCCAAAGACATGCATGCACCAAGGATCCCAAAGGCCAACAAAAATACTTTGGTTGCACCTCTCCATTGATCATAGCTGGAAGGCCATCCTGAGGGCACTTTCTCCCAATCCGCAGAAGTTTTTAAGAGTGAGAACCCTTAATACAGCCTCACTGGTAGCTCCCATTTTATGAAACTTATAGGGACATATTTCATGAAACTTCATTGGCAATTTTTCAGTGTGGGATTATCCAGCCCCCACTCTGCTCCATGGCATTTCTCATTTCACAATTCACCTTCCTTTTGACCAACTTGAGTTCTTTGGGATCTTAATCCCCTTGCTATCTCAATTGTTGTAATAATGCAGACCAAGCAATCAGAACTTCGGGCCAATATTCCCTGATAAAATTAAAATCTTTTTGGGGTTTTCAAAGGTAAGGAACAATACTTTAGTTGCCTTACCTTTTTGATAAGTTTTGGAATATTGGATGTAGAGGATCTCTCACTCTGGCCAGAACTCCAAGTCCTGTCCCTGTGGAATGGAAATCAAAAACCGCCAGGAAACCCCCATAACAAATAACTGAGCGATATGATTCAAGTATTCAGCCAACCAGCCCCTCAAAATTTCAAATTTAATTGGGCTAAGGCCCTTTAGAAGGTATTTGGAAGTTTCCCTGATTCCTTTGGGCACACAACAACAACAACAACAGTAACAACAACAACAACAAACCTATCTCATCAGCCAAAAGCAGGTCCACACTTCCCACTGAAATACTAATAAGTTTATATTTGTTGAAAATGGTCTTTATATCAATTATTGTGTTGTTTTAAAGTGTTTTTCTGCACTACTAAATAAGGTGTGCAGTGTGCATAGAAATTCATTCATGTGTTTTTCAAGTTATAATCCAGCTGTCCAACAGTTTGAGGGACCTGGCCCTCTGTTTAAAACGTTTGAGGACCCCTGGCCCATCCTATAGCAAAGTAGGAAAGGAAGCTGTCTTCATAAGAAAGGTGTTATCATAGGAGAGCCATGTAGGGCTTTGATAGTCTGTGTAAGCCTTCTGTATAATATCCAAGTATTTAGGAAGGGCATAAGCCTGCCATGAATGTACCCTAACAATAATGCCCATGTAAATAACTAAACCTGCTAACCAGTTATGCCAGGTTATATCTACCTTCCATTTCTTTATCTTTTCCCATTGCTCCCGATCCTTTTTTCTCGACCTTCCTATGCAATAAAAAGAATATATCAACATATTCACCTTTTAATATTTTATAGATGGTGCTCTGAGTCAGGTCCATACTCAGGTCACCTGACAAAACCATGTTGTTAAATGCTTCTGACAAATTGGATGCCTGGCTCAAAGCCTGAGGAGGGTACCAGGCCTCTTTTCAACTCCCCACTCTCCTTGTGGCAATATAAGAGCCCTCTCACTGGCAGCCATGCCCTCATCAATTGTGGCATCCTGTGGAAGAGGCTGTTCAACTAGGGCCCTCTTGACAGGCCCTTTCCCCTTAGGTCCTCCCTGACCCTTCCTGGACGCCATGCTTGACTAGGAAAAAGCAGAGGCAAATAAGTAAATCCCTATATTCTCTAATGGCATTGTCTGCCAGGTGCAATGAAAAAGCTAGCCTTAATAGAACAAAATGGACATCAGAACAAGGTTAGGATTCAATAAAGATACCACAAAATGGCCACTCTACCTGCTGGCCATGAGGTCCCCCCCCTCACTCCAAAATAGACCACATGGGCAAGCAAAGGTATACAAGGCAGCCATAAAAACAAAATGGCTGCCTTACTATCAGGCAGGTTTCCTGCTAGACATTCGGTTAGGCCCAAAATCACAATGGCTGCTCTATGCAATGTTAGTGGGTCCGAAAACAGGGGCAGCAATAAGTGAAAGCACAAAATGTTCTCTGAACGGTAACCAGAAGAAGCAAGCCAATAGATCTCTAACTGAGGCTTAATCAACAGAGTGCAATTATAGCAGCAATAAAGGACCACTCCCCAGGCAGCTAGTGCTCCTGCCAAAACAGGCCCTGCTCCCAGGAGCAGTTGGCACTTCAGCTGAAAAGGCCCCTCGATGGGAGCAAAATACCCAGCAGGGGAAGGAAAAGAACATGCATGTGCCTGAAAGGCCTCTCCAAGGGGGCAAAAGCTTAAGGGAGTCACTAGCACCGCCGCAGAGGGTGAACCAAAACGCCCCTCCAAGGCAGCAAATCAAGGAGGCACACACATTTTAGGCCCCTGCAAAGGGCAAACAGGAGCTGCTAGCACTACCACTGCAGAGGGCAAACCAAAAGACCCCTCTGAGTGAACAAAACAAGGATGAAAAGGTTCCTCCGAGGTGGCAAAGACCGAGGGTGTGACTAGTGCTGGCACAAGGGCCCAGCCAAAATGCCCCTCCAAGGGGCAAACAGAGAACAATCATGCATGCACCAAGACGCCTGCCAGAGGGGCGAAAGGCCAAAGCACCACACAGGGCTAACACCAGGTCAAAGCCAGTGCTCCCGGCACGGAGGCCTCCCGAGGGGCAGGACGTGGCCCAAAGCTCCCTCCCAACCCAGCACCAACCAAGCCTGGCATAGGAGGGATCCCAGTCTTTGGCAGCCACCGAGTCACTTGAATAAGGGAACTGTCTCTAGCAGCTGACTGCCTCTAAAACAACTGCTCCTATGATGCCAGCACAAGGCAGACTGAGAGGAGGAGAAAGGAGCAGCCTCAACAACTTGTTGCTCCGCCCCCTCATATGGATCAGCAAGCCCAACCAAGCCTGGCTCCTTCATGCGGTCCTTTGTACTGCCCTCCCCCATGCCTTAAGCCCTGCTTAGCTGTGAGTGGGGTTTACTATTAAAGGCAAAGCAGTGAACCCTGTTCACACATGACCTCATCAAATGTATGAATTTCTCTGCTTCTCGGCACTGTCAGCATGGGGGCTGCTGGAGCCCATTAAATAATGTAGGGCTACTTCCAACAGGACTCCATTGTGCTCCATGCTGGCAGGATACCAGCAGCATGTACACCTGACTCTTCATGGAAGAAGCCAGGGAGGATGTGGGAGGAAACTGAGGGAAGCATGGAAATGTCATGGGATGGGCTCCCACAACCACCTTACGCTGTCACATGAAGCCTTACACTTTCCCACGGTTTCTGCCACTGTCCTCTGGCTTCTACACCTTCATGTGATGAGGTCCAAGTAAAGAAGTGCAGTAGTTGAGGCCAGTCAAGTTGTCACAGCACCTAGAACATAAAATTACTGAAATTTCTCTCCCTTGTAGCGGACATAATAATAAAAAAATTATTTATATACTACTCTATCTCCCCGGGGGGACTAAGGGTGGTTTCCAAGCAACAGCATCAAAACATATAGAGTCATAACATGAACAAAAATAACAGTAACAGTAGCATACAATAATAATTCAAATAACTCACTAATATATTGTCCAAGGCCACTGTTTCACTCTGCTTAATGATAGGGCATGTCATAGCCAGCCCTGATCCAAAATGCAAATAGGCTGGAAGTGTGAGTACAATTGCTATTAAGGTTATTACCGTCTCAAATACTTGAAGTCTGCAAGTAATGCCATTACTGGATGTTGGCATATTCATACTGAAACCCCAGATATTTTTTGTAAATGGTACAGTTCCCAGCCTAGTGACAACCAGTTCCGTACCCAAATCTGAGGGTAGAGAAGTTATGCAAAGTAAACAGCTTATTTAGATCAGTCTTTCTCAACCAGTGTGCCGTGGCTCACTAGTGTGCCGTGACGGACCTCCTGCTGTGCCACGAGAAAAGCTCTCTGCCCCCCTTCTTCCCCCCTCCTGCTGAACTCCTGCTGCTCGGGGGAGGAGGAGGAAGGGCCGGGCAGTGGAGAAAGAAAAAGAAGAAGGGACCGGGGCGCCGCCTCCTTCGGCCGTTTCCCCAGCCAGCCTCCAATCCGCCATGACTCCCACCATGACTCTCTGAAGCCGCGTGGAGGAGGAGCCCACCCACTGAAACCTGTCCACTGCTCATGCTCCTCCTCTGTACGAGAGCTGAAGCTGGGGAGAGGGGGCGGAGTATGGCGCGGCCTGTAGGAGAACTGAAACTGGGGGAGGGGCGGGGCATGGCACGGCCTGGCTCTGCCCCCTCCCCCGGCTTCGGCTCTCCCATCAGCTGCTCCAGCCTTGAGGGGTCAGTGCCAAGCCAGCATTGTGCTGGCTCTGGCATCGCTGGCTTGGCACTGCCCCCTCAAGGCTGGAACAGCTGCTGGGAGAGGTGAAGCCGGGGTAGGGGCGGGGCATGGCGCAGCCTGGCTCCACCCCTCCCTGGCTTTGGCACTCCCAGCAGCTGCTCCCAGCAGGCCACCAACCCCCAGCCGTTCTTTACTGTGTTAGAGTGTCATTTTGTGTCATTTTGGTTGGTGGTGTGCCCCCGGATTTTTTTAATGTTAAAAGTGTGCCGCGGCTCAAAAAAGGTTGGGAAACACTGATTTAGATAACTGACAATGACAATCCAGTACATTCAGGCATATCTGTGTTGGCCATAAATACAT
This sequence comes from Anolis apletophallus, assembly GCA_030556195.1. NCBI lineage: Eukaryota > Metazoa > Chordata > Lepidosauria > Squamata > Anolidae > Anolis > Anolis apletophallus. Next base: position 79,180,379 of record JARBWK010000008.1, read on the forward strand.
TAATAATAATAACAATAATAATCTTTATATTCCACTCTATCTCCCCAAAGGGAGTCAGGGCGGATAGTGATACCTTTATTGATTCAATTACAAAAGTCCTTATAGCACCTTTAGATGAAATTCCTCTGGTACTTCTGGAGATTTCTGCCATTGTTGCATTGTCAGTTGTATGTACATTTAAGTCTTAATTTCCCTCAATGAACAGAAAAATAATATGCCCAACTATGCTGGTTTTTCAGAATAGTGGTATACAACAGGGAATGAAATTCACTTTTGGAACTAAGAATTGGAAAGCTCAGTCATAGCAGTACTGCCCATAAATGCACTTCTGTAAGGGTGGCTAAATTACGTGGTTTAGCTATGTGTATGTGCTTGCACATGTAGCCTGTTTGGTTGGAGATGTGTGCATGAGGTACCCCACAAAAGAACTTACCTTCAAACATTGCTGTGTTTGTCTGAACACCATTTAATATATTCTGGACACTGTAATTGCATATAATGGCTTACATAAACTACACCTGGTAGATCACAATACATTTTATGTTATGATTTATTTGTCTAGGAAAGATGCATGTGACAGAGTCAGTACCGTAGCCAGGATTTTGATTCCAGGAGGGGGGCTGAGTGGGATTGGGGGGCTGAGTCTGAGTGAGAGAGGATCTACCCTAGCAAACCTTTTGTATCGTTATCCCAATACCCCCATGCATATGGGATATATTGAGCATGGTGTTTAGATCATGATATCAATAAACATAACCATTTAAATAATGTACTAGTAAGGCCTTCTTGTGGACCACCGTGAGAATTTCAGGGGGGGGGGCTGAAAGCCCCCCGGCTACATGTCTGGACAGAGTATTCACTTTTGAAAAACTATTCTGCTAATGTCTGAGTAATGAGACAGATAGGATATCACAGTCATGAAATATAGGGCCCTCTGGCAACATTTAACTTCTGACATGTGAGACAATATTGCTGGCTGACAGCAATGTTTGTCTTCATGCAGTATCTTTATATAGCCAACTAATAGGAACTCAAAAGAAAATATGCTTAAACACACCCATCGAATGAAATACAAGGGTTCTGAAGATATGTGTTATTTGTTTTGCCCCTCCTTCCTTCCTTCCTTCCTTCCTTCCTTCCTTCCTTCCTTCCTTCCTTCCTTCCTTCCTTCCTTCCTTCCTTCCTTCCTTCCTTCCTTCCCCTTCCTTCCTTCCTTCCTTCCTTCCTTCTTTCCTTCCTTCCTTCCTCGGTTCATTTTTGAACCATTGGTTCTTGTAAATCATCCATCCAGATCCAGAGTTCTAGGTGCTAAGCATCTAGGCTTCTGGGTATCTAATTCTGAAGAGTCTGGCTTTGATTCCTGTTGTATTTGATCACATTAATCTGTATTAATGAGACAACCACTTTTTGATGACAGACTCCTTGTTTAACGATGGCTTGCCTGTCCAGTGGCAGGCAAGTATGCACCATGTTCTTCCCTCCATGCTGGAGAAAATTGTGCCCATCAAACTGAGGTAGGTAGTGCAAATTGGGCAGTTTTTTTTAGTTTTGAAGAATATGGCTAAACTTCAGATATTGCTTCATAGGATAACTATCTTGGGAATCCAACAAATACAATGTGAAAGACCACAAACAGATTTTTCAACCTCTGCATACATAAATTCTAAAATGTACAACATGATTGTAGACAATACCAGATCCCATTTTATTTTGAAAGCTAAGCAAGGTCAACTTTGTTTAGTACCTGGATGGGACATGCCAACACATACCAGTGCTATAGATCTTATCTCAGAGATAGGCACTGGCAAAAGCTCCTCAGAGTATGCCTTACTTAAGAAAACTCTATGAATCTAAGGGTTCATAGGCAACTGATGCTGGATTACAAATCAGTACAATACAGAATTCTCTTTGCCTTATGCATTTCAAATGCATCCCAACTCTCTAGTCTGCAAATGTATTCAGCTACTTAAAGGCTCATATCACATTTTTGACGTATAGCTTTGAAAATGTTGCTTGAAATTTCTAAATATTAATTAGTCAGCCTCTGCTGAGTAACCTCTCAAGCATTTTGGAAAACAACTATTCATTTAAGCAGTGCATTGAAGACTCCTTTATACTTTCAGATTCAATCATTGCTAAATTGAGTACAAAAATGTTTACATGTCAGAACAAGTAACTAGTAGGGATGTGAGATCCATTAAAATGGTTCAAAAGTCATTACAGAACTGGAGACACCGATGCTTCATTTCTAAAGTGTTTCTAAAATATACTTAGTGAAAATTTCATTACTATAATGAGCCTAATGAAATTGTGTTACTATTTTGTTACCATAATTGCGCATGCGCATAATTAAATGACTATAATTGGGGAAACTTCAGGGGTTGCTATCTCCCTCATCTTTAAAGCTATTGGAGTGAAACTTGCTATAATGGTAGAACGCATTTACCACTGTTAGCCCAACAAATTTCAGAACATTTCACTTATCCACAAATTTCTGGAGAATTTTCAAAGTTTTAGGAAAGAACAGATTTCTGTCTTCATTATCATGATTGGTGATTTTTGATGCTGATGCAGTATGGGAAATATAGTTTAGGGAAGGGCCTTTTGAATTTTATGACATAGGGCTCTTCCATTCCCAAACTACATTTTCCAGAGTTTTGTGCAGAACACACTGCTCCCTCTTTTGCCTGTTGCTAATGCCAAGACTGCACTAATCTCACAGAAGAATGGCAATGCACTAAGGCAGCCTTTGGCTTTGCTTTCTTGCCTTGCATTGAATATAAACAGACTTTAGAAGCCTTCCAAGATTTACAAAACTAAGATGAAAAATAGTGCGATAAGTTTCAATTCTAAAATATTTGGTGTGGGCCATGCAAACGCTTCGAATATGGATTCTGAATTACAAAACTTCTAGTTTTCTTACAGTTTCTGGAACTTTCAATTTTTTTGCACAAGTCTAGTAACTAGCAGAGCCCATTTCATAAATTTGTATATCAATTATAAAAATTATGAAGAAGTAATTTTCTTTAATAGGAATAAATGGATAATAGGCACTTTGACAGCCTCATCACACTAAAGCATGGGTCCACTTTAAATCCAGATTCTGCCTCCTGAAGAATTATGGGGTTTGTAGTTTAGTGAGGCCTAGGACTGCCCTGGCTGAGCAGTTTAAAGGTCCCTCCCTAAACTACAAGTTCCAGAATCCTGCAGGAGGCAGAAAGCAGATCCATGCTCTAGTGTGATGAGGTCCTTAGGGCAAGAAATATGTACGAAAGCAATGTGTGCCAATGCTTTGGCATGCATTTCATTCCCCAGCCCCATCCCAAACCCAGGCTTTCCTAGAGGCGTGTTTCCATGACATCCTGGTAACTACCAGGATGGGATGCAACCACCTAGTAGTCCCTGAAAACAACCCTTATTTTTTTTTAAAAACTTACCCAGCCACCATTTAGGTAGTCCTTGCATCCTCCTGGTATGTAGAAATTACATGCCAGGAGACAGGAGGAACCAAGGAGGAAAATTGCTCCTTGCCCCTCCCCCCGGTCTTCTGGCATGTAATTTCTATGTGCCAGGAGAACACAAGGACCACCTTAATGTTGGCCATACAAGGTGTTTTTTTTTATTTTAAGGGTTATTTTGGGGGATGCCAACCTGCATCTTTGGGCTCAACTGTTTCTCTACAACTATAGAATCCTAGCTATAATAGGATTTCTAACTGGAGTTGCAATCAGCACAAAGAAGCCTCACACTGTCAAGACTGTGGGGGGAATATGGGAGATATGAGTGGATTGTGTTTTAAACCATGTTGAATTTGCTGGTATGTAACTGAATAGCAGCTGGTGATTTCCATGCTAGTGGAACAGTGGGTCTGATCTGGTTTTAATCTGAACTGAAACTAAATCTAATTGAAATGTTTTTTTAAATGTGGACTAAATCTCAGAGCAAATGCTCTGTCCCACTGACATGTAAGTTATCACTGGTCAACAATTTTTTGGAAATGTTTTGTTTTCTACACAATTTTGGGTGAACCAACTAGATTTTAAAATGGTGAACACAACTGCACATTTATTATGTCTGTATCATGTACAGTTCGTACTGGTTGACAAAATATTCCATATTTGCATCCTTGATCCAAGCAAGCTTTGCCTGCCTCTTCAATAAACCCAAATCTCTGATCAGATTAAATGAGGATCACTGGATGTTGATAGCAGAAAGTCAGGATCAGCATCAGCTTTCATCTGCATCTGATTTCCATCATCACTTACCTCCTCATCCTCTAGTGTCCATGTCTCTGGCATGCCCAAGCAAGTTTCTACACTATCAGACATTTATTCTTGTGGTATTTTAACAGACAGAGTCTCTGTTGTATGTTTTATAATGTTGGTTACAGCTATCAAAGATACTAACAATCTAAAAAAATCATGTAAGTTATTGTCAAACAAAAAATATTTCAAAATTTTACAATAATTGTAAAACAAAATGGTCTGTTTCTCAAAAACCTTACATGATGTGATGATTTCAATGTTATTTATGTGATCTGAATCAAAAAATCTATTTAGAACACAAAAAATGTAAAGGAAACAAAAAACCTGTTTTCCATAATCGGCCACCATTGATATAGGCACATGGATAATTATGAAAATATGTACTAGAAAGTATAGTTCCATATTTAGCAATATATTATTGCTTGTAAACAGTAATCATAGTGTGCTGCTTATCATTAAGATCATGATACTGATGGTAAAGACAATGCATTCAAATTTGACTGCGTTTATAGGAAAAATGTAACCGCAATGGTTATACTTATTTTAATAGAAAATGCAGCACCGTGCACAATACGAAACTATCAGTATGCAACATATTTCTAATTTAAATGTCAAATACAAAACACAAGCACATACACAAGTCAATATGCAGTATCAGATGATTCACTGCAAACTAAGGAATTATTAAAAAGAAGAAGCAAATGCTAACTGAAAAGCAAGAAATACATTATATATATTTATATATTTCGATATATATCTAATCAGGGCCAGAGACACTCTGGGAAATTGTCATTATGCAAGCACTGTGGGAAGCCCCATCAGTAATGCTTATATTTAACTATTTCACAGATAAAGAGTACAGGAGAAATATATTTACTTGATTATAACGCACACCTTTTTTTGGCTAAATCGCCTAGCCAAAATTGGAGTGTGCATTACATTCAATAGCTCATTAGAATCGTGTCTAAACCTTTCTCCCCTTCCAGCATCCCTCTAAATCCGGATGTCCTCTCCTCCCTCCAGCCTCTGCACCAAGCTCAAGTTCCTCCTCTTTGTCAAGGCATGCAGAGCCATGCAGACCCCAAGTGCCTTTGCTGGCCACTTGCCACTTTCACTGCAGGCCCCAGGGGCCAAGGAGCCACTCCTCCACTGGCATGGCTACCAAGGGAGGGAGAAGGACCTGAAGTGTGGACACAGCCTGCTGGGTCTCGTGGGTTGGAGCCACATCCAGGAGCCTGGTGGCATTGAGGTGTTGCATTTGACATTGCTCTGCCTGCCCCAACCTTCCCTTCTGTTAGCATGGCCCTTTGGATGTCTGTTCATGAAAGGTGGGAGACAGGGCTTCCAGCTGGCCACATGAGCCAAGGAGGAAGAGGTGAAGGCAGCCATGCCAGTGGAGGAGTGGTCTCCTCGGCTCCTCTTTCAAGGTTCTTCTATCACCTTTCTTCTTCTACCTTCTTTCCATTCTCTTTCCACTGTGCATTTCCAACAAATCCTTTTTTGGTTTCAGGGCCTTGAAAACTGAGGTGCACATTAGAGTAAATATGGTAGTTATGTAGCCCTCCAGACTGCAAGTCCCAGCAATCCTAGGTCAGGTTACAAAATGTTGAGAGTGGCAGCCCAGCAACATCTGGAGGACCTTTTAATTTTCATTCTTTGTGTAAACTAGGGATTATGAACACATGTTAAAATATTTATACACATACTAAGCATTATTCTGATGAAGCACTATTTTCTGCTTTAGAATCCTATTCTTCTCTCTCTCTCTCTCTCTCTCTCTCTCTCTCTCTCTCTCTCTCGCTCGCTCGCTCACTTGCTTGATTTTGTTTTTGCCCTTTCACCACCATTGTTTATCGGCACATCTTGCCATGTTATCATATCTTAGGGACTTATGAGATCAAACTGTGTGAAGGATTTTATTGACTCTTGGCTTCAGAAAGCTTTCCAGCGTGGCAAGGCCAGCAAAAAGCCCCGAAAGACACTTTGTTGAAGATGCAAAATAATGCCAAAATATACATTTTAAGTGTTGTTGTTTTGTTTTGTGTTGTGTTACTAGCTACTTTATACAGGCAAGAGGTTTCCTCCTTCCTTTTTCACAAAACGTGTGAGTAAACCTAGCCTTACATTAATAGGCTGCCTTAAATTGTGAGCTGCTGGGGACCATCTCAGAATACTGGAGACAAAGTACTCAGAGACAAAGAGAGTGACATTGCAAATGCTAGCCTTAGAATGAAGCATTTCTTCCCCTTACAATAGCTCTCTGTCTCTATTATGACTTTGGGCAGGGTATCCAGTTTAGTGTTTAGACACACAAGCCTTGCACACCTGACTTTCTCAAGGGCAAAATTCTGTCAAACTCAATGATGTTTTTAAAACATGGGTTTGATGAAACAAGAAAAGTCACCATTGCTATTCTACAGATTCAATTTTGCACTGAACGTGATTCCTCTCACCTTCTCTGTCCACTCAGTCCCACTATACACTATTTTGTATCCCCTGTTTATGACGGAAGTATATTCCCTTCGAGATAGACAGCAGCACGCAATATGAAGAAACATTGCATTTTGCAGAAAATGATAAATTTGTGCTGGTGTGTATAAGGAATAGTGGAAGTATGTTCAGGAAGATGGCTGGGCCTTTTAAAATATACATTTAAATATTTCTACATATGAGATGGTATGTACTTTGACTATGGACCTTATCAGATGCAGGGAGAGGAGCGTCTTCTCCCTGCTTCTCTTCCCTGCCAGAACAGATTATCCAGAATCCATCAAAAGACACAAAGCTACTTCAGGCAGGACTCTGTGGGACTCCCTTGTGGCAACATTGTGGAGTAACCCCTTCATTGAAGAGAAGAGAAGCCAAACAGGAAATAGGGACAGGCAGGGAAACTACGTGGAAAGAAAGATCAGGGACTGATGTTTCCCTCCGCTGACCTACAATTTACCCTGTTGTCCCCCACTTTATCCCTGCCTGTCTGATGAGATCCTAAGTCAATATTCCTACTACCTGTTTCTGTTTCTGTTTACATATAAATGGAACGTAATCGTTCATCAAAAAGATGTATAGGGAAATTTGACTGTTCTTCCCATATTCAGTATTTTAAGCCTCAGGTTTCATCCTGAATATAAAAACATCTGCAAATTTCAATAAATTATTAAAAATGAACCAAAATCAAGTTCTCCTCCATTTGCTATTATCAATTCAACAAGCAGAGCTGCACATAATATGGAAATGAACATATTGTATTAGTCTCACATATGGGTGTTAAAGATGAGGAGCCTTTCACAAATAAAAAGATGGCAGCTCTAATTTTCAAGGAACACGTTCACATACGGATATTTGCAATGAGGCTTTTAAAAAGCTAAGCACTTTCAAATTTTGCCATTAGATGGATTGTTCTGTTGCTTCCAGTTTCCCACATATCTGGGGAATTTGCAAATATTGATAGCTGAAACAAAATTCTTACTAATCCTTAATCAAAAGGCACTACTATGGATTCCTTCATATATGGCAGCTTTTTTTATTGCAGAAACCACATGTAGCTTCATGTGTTTTAATCAGGAATATCTTCACCAATTTCCCCCCAGATGTCTTATTGCCAATGTTATAGTTCTGCTTTTGTAAATAGCAGTTCTTATGAAAACAAAGAATAAAAACATCCTTGAGATTTCTCCCCGCTGCCTCCCTGCAAATACTACTGCCTCTCCAGCCATGGGTTATGTGTGCTACAAACAGCATAAATTAATTATTAAGCTTTAAAGGGGGGACCAAAACCATGCAGTTTCAGTCATACTTAGCTTTACAGTCTGGCAATAGGGGCAAAGTTCATTGGAATCTTTCTGCCTAAAATGGGAAACAGAGAGCGGTTTGGATAGAAACCCTCCTCCACCTCCTGCCTGCTCCTTTAGATTTGGTTCTTGAAGGCTCCTGTGAAATTTCCATTACCTCAATATGGCAGTTGTCACAGAAAATCACACCTCATTGAACCACTTTGCTAAATTTGTTTGCATCACATTTTGAAGAAATAAATAAATAAGCAAAAGTATATGGAAAGAGGAAATAGTTTGCTGATAACACAGGAGCCTTCAAGTCTGCTGGGTGTAGCTCAGAGTTTCCTTAACAAAGCCGTATGTGTTGGCTTTTCAAATAAAAATGACTTTTTAGTCTCATGTAACCAAAGCTGTGAGTTTCCAATATGAAAAAGATTCCCTTTTGGTTTCTGTTTATATGCATTTATAAAGCAACATATAATTACAGTGGGAGCGCCTTAACCATACCCCCCCCCCAACACACACATACACCCATTGCTCCCTGTGCTTTCCAGGCATTGTGGAACCCAAGAAACTCTTTAACAGCATAAGAAGACAGACCGGCTCTGCATTATACCCTTGAACAGAAGTTAAGGCACTAGAAACACTCTTTCTCAATAAGCATGTCCATACATTCTTTTTTATGGAGTTGCTATTAAGTATAGAGCCATCATGTTGAAAAGTATTTATTGAAGTTTTCCAGTGCCAAAACTGTTGATGGCCACCTGATTTGCTTAATAATTAAATTATCCCAGCTATTACAAGGAATGGCAGTATCTGTAGAATCTCAATTCACAAGGTGTGTCATTTCGCCAGCATTTGTCAGAAAAACAGCAGGCTCAGGGGGCGCCTTGTGGTGCCCTGTGCTCCCAAACGCCTTCCCCCATCATATGGTGGGGATGGGACAAGGCGTGTTGGCACTCTGTACCTGTCCCCATCAGATGGGCAAAAGGGTGGCAACGTGCATGGCCCCATTGCCCTTTCCCCCATCATATGGGGAAAAGGAAAAGGAAGTTCGGTTAGCTCTCTATATTCCTTCAAGATGGATGTCAGACTCCCAACTGTATGCAAATTATCTTCTAAAAATGTCACCAAATCATTTGCAAATGTATTTAATGTACAACTCTGAGCTTTTATATTTATTCCTTTAATGCCTTTTTATGCTCTTATTGCTTTATTTAATATGCCTATCACCATTAAAAATAGCAATGGTGAAAGAAGATCTCAATCTAGTTCCTTTCTATGTTTTATATGATTTTGTCAATTCTCCATTAATCAGGATTTGAGCACTAGCTTGCCATAGATCTGTTTTATCCATTGGTCCAAAATTCATCTTTTCTATGACAGCCCACAAAACTGCCATGATATATTATCAAATACTTTTTCAGCATCTAAATATTTCAAATAACATGTTTTTCATTATGACCATTATAGTATTTTAAAATGCCCACAACACAGGGGTCTCTTTGTTTAAAATCCTGCTCATTCCCCATGTATTAAAGTTTGTAAAACCTTTTTCAGTCTCTGCTAACATTGTAAAACCTTGTAATCATTGTTCAACAATGACATAGAATGCTTGGTGAGTTCTCTAACTGGGAGTTGTGTGTGGTCCCTTCTACACTGACCCAAAATTTGGGCCCAATCTAGCATGCTGGACATCCGATTGGGCCCAGATGGAGTCCTCACAGCCACTGCAGAGTAGGGACTCCCTCAATCACCACAGAGGCAGAAAATCCTTACTGCCCAGCCACACTGAACTCAGTTCACTGCCACTGGGCAGCCACCCTAGAAGTTCCACCCCCTAGGTGGTAGCTGACATGGCCACAACATGCCACCCAGCTTTCCCCCAACACTTGCTCTGCTCTGACATCAGAGTGATGATGTGTTGAGAAAGAGGGGAGAGGGAAAAGGAGGAATCCCCCTCCTCTCCTCTCATCTCCTCTCCCCTTCCCTTACCAACACGTGCATGCCTTTGCCTGGTGTCAGAATGAGGGTGGGGTGAAATATAAGTACTACAACTACCACAAGTAGGCTAGAATTCAAGTTTCATACAAATATATATTGTAATTTTCTTAGACTGCAATTCCTTAGTATTAAGTATATATATAAGAAAAGAGGTGCACTTATACATTACCCAATGGTAAGCATTCTCATAATATCAATAAGACATAGTCCCAATAAGATGATCGTCTTTTGGTAGTCCAATAAACCGGATTATAATCCCTTATCGTGAAAAGAATCGTGTCTCAGTCCATAAATAAAGTGTTCAAAATTAGAAAAGCAGTTCCAAAGAGGCTGATAATTCCAGCATAGAAAAAGGACAATTAGGAGTGTTCCATCTACTCCATTTATAAGGCTCAATCCAAGAAGGCCGACGAGGTATTCCTTCCACCAGTTCTAAGTGGCCGCTTCTGTTCATTTCGCTCCCGGGTGGAGCTTTCTCAAGGCCTTTTTATAATGCATACAATTGAGAGCTGCAAAATATAAGTAGCACATAGCTGCTGGAATCTGCTGCAACATGGGGGATAGGAGGGGGATTGGGGACTGGCATCATTTGTCCCCAGGCTACCCAAGCCCAGGGAATGTGGGATGGCAGTCAGTTGTGTCCAGTTCTGGTTGGGAACTAGTCAACTGTTCTCAGTGTCCCTAATTCAGGAGAAAGCTGAGTCCTGTGGCAAGATTTGGGTTTTCTTCTGTCATTGGTCATCCCGAGGTATGGCCACATTAAGGTGGTCTTGACCTGAGTTGACCCAGATCAGCCCTATGCATCATGTAGTCTCCATGATGATATCTATGCTGACCAAAATGTTCAGTATAGATGTACCCATCAGATTATCTGCTGACTGGATTTAATAGGTTATCCTAGGCAAGGAATACTCAGGTAGTTTTGCCAGATCCTTCCTCTGAATAATAGTCTACTCTGCACATGGTACTCATTGGTGGTCTCTCATGCGAGTACTGTGGTAATAATGAGAGCATAATGCTTAATGCTCTGCACCCATGCAAAACAATAGAATAACAGGAGAGAAAAAAGAAAAAGGCTGAAGAATGTCATTACCAGCTAGAATAACTTGTATAATGAAAGTTTACTTAGTTGTAGCATAAGCAGTAATGTGTATCTGTGGGAATAATGAAAACAAATGGTGTCTGATTTATCTTGCTTGTTTCTTGGCTTGTTCTTTAGTTAGAACTAGCTGAACCCGGCACGCGTTGCTGTGCCCTATTTAGGAGATGTGAGATGTTAGTGGGTATGTGTACGTGTATGTATGTATGTATGTGTCGGGAAGAGGTGGCTCTCAATCACTCTCTCTGTCTTCCATTATCTCTCTTTCACTCTCTGTACCTCTTGGTTTGTGTCTCTCTCTGTCTCTCTCTCTCATGGTGGTGGGGGAGGTAGTGGGATGTAGTTGGGAGGACGGGAAGAGGCGGTGGAGGTGGGCATTGCGGCGGCCGTGTGTTCCGGGCCCGGAAGGGGCTTGGAGATGGTGTAGGAGGCGGGCTGGGCCAGGGGACTACAGTTCCCAGAAGGCCCCGAGCGGCCAGTTTGCTCTGTTTCCTGCCCTGTCTCCGCCCCGGGTCCCAAACAGGAAGGTGGCCGGTGAGAGAGGGCGAGGACGCAGCGGGAAAGGCGTCCGTGCGACCTGGCTCCATGCAGTGCCTGGAAGGTAAGTGAACTGCACCTCCCAGAAGGCTCCGCGCCGCTCGCTGGGAAACGGGCTGCTGCGGAGCCTTCTGGGAGGTGTAGTTCACTTACCTTCCAGGCGCAGCATGGAGCCGTGTGGCGCGGACGCCTTCCCGCGGCGTCCCGTTCTCCTCGCCGGCCGCCTTCCTGTTTGGGATCCGGGTCGCGGTGCCGCCTCCTTGGCCTTCTGCCCCTCTCCTCGGCCGTTGGCCAGCCGGTCCTGGCCGAAGGCAGCCAAGGTTGCAGGCGCGTGTCCCGGGTTGAGGAGCGGCTTGGACGTTGCGGAGAAGGGGGGCGCGACGGCGGCGCGGGTGGGTTCAGGCAGCGGGTGCGGGTTGGTGGCAATGTGTTGGCGCGTGAAGGTGGGGTGGGGTGGGGTTGCATTGGAGGAGGAGGTGCGCGGAGTCTTAGCTGCCGCCGCGGCCGCCGCCGTTCGCGCATGCGTGGAAATGTTGGTTTTCGGGGGTGTTTTTGAGGGGGTTGCATTGTGTTTTGGGGTGTTTTTGTGGGCCCTATAGGAACCCAGGGGTATGGTTCAGTGGCCTTGCGAGTTTTGTGTTTGTGGGACATGTAGTTTTCGCGCCTATTTGCCGGGTACCACGACCACTCTCTTTTTATATATATAGATTACACTGTTCATGTTCTGATGAAGAAGAGTTTTTCTCTTGCTAAAGCCTTCTATTTCCCAACATTTCCTACTTAGTGTTCACATCCTACTTAGATGGGACTTCCTTTTTGTCATTCTGGGGTAGGCATTGTCCGTGCCCTCTGTGTGCTCTGGCTCAACACTGGAGCAATATGAGAAAGTGTAAGCTTTAAAAATAGGCAGAATGAGGTCACATGCCCTTAATTCCAACAAAGTAATGGAAAAGCATAATAAAATAATTAAAGAATGTCGGGACTGTAGACCTCCCTTGTGGGCTCGCCAATTAAGGCCAAAGAACCATACAGTAATAATAACTCTACACAGTCTATTAATATCATCCAGTGACTACAAGCATGACTGAAACAGGAGCATCTAAAGAATGATTTCATAGTTAGGGAAACCCTGTAATTAATCATTGTCATCATAAATAGATTTCTTCAGGAGGTGCTATAGGATTTATAATTAATCACCATCACAATAAATAGCTAAGCTTAAAAATATCCTAAGTCTCACTGAAAATATTACTTGTTATTTAATTCATATTATCCAGGTATTACAACAAGAATTGATTGCAGATAGACCAGACTTGTAATGAACAATTTCTGAAATTCCTTGCTGGAGACAAGCAAAAATGTTCATAAGGGGAAAAGAAAGGGAAGCAAGAGAAAAGAGCAGTTGTTTTGGAGCACAAAAGAAAAGTCAAGAATATAATTTCATTTTCATGTGAAATAATAACTTGCTTGGAGGTATTCCACCAATTTACTCAGCCAAATGTTGATGAGGGAGCAAATGTGTCATCCTTTATTTTTCAAATTTCAATCCAGTTCTTTGCACCATGTTTGAAAGGACTAGAATATGACGGGGACAGGAACCACTGCACAGATGGCATCAGTGCAGATGCAAATATCTTCCTCTTTGGAGTTGGAGCTGAGTGAACAAGTTTAGATGAAACTTGCATCCACGATGAGCAAAATTAACTGGAGAAAAAACTGCAGCTGTCTGTTGATAATCGATCATTTCATGTCTGCAGTTTCGGCATAGTTAAGAGTAGTGAGCATTTGCCTGGGCCAAAAGAAAACAGGTTGCTATATTCATGAATGTGCCCCTTACTGTTTTACTGTGTTGTTATGGTGGTGGCGGTTTGTGTATGGCTCTGAGCAATCCATGTCAATATATTTTATTTTGGGTAATAGCTATTTTGAAGAAGTATTAATACCAATTGAATGGATCTCCTTTTGCAAAATTTCTTTTTCCCTCAAGGAATGCTTCCTTGTAAAGACTGGCTAGACAAAAAGGACACATGCACCAACCAAATATTCAGAATAGCATTCCTTTCTTAGTTCCCATCATTTTCACATATTCCCCAAGCTCTATTAATCATGCTATTGTTTATCTTGTGCTATAAGTGTAAGACACTTGCTTGGGGAAGTTGTGAACCAGTGTGGTTGGAATGAAGAAAAATGTGCAAATGCTGCTCTTAAAAAAAATAAATCTCCAGCCACCCTGTTAATTCTTCAGGACTTTTAAGTGGCTATACGTGTGATCTCTTTATTGAGGCTTGGGAACACTGTACTTCACTGATTCAAGAAGGAAAGGCAGGGCGATGTTTGACCTATGGGAAGGTTTTTGCTATATTTTGTTCCACTGTCATTAGGATATCATTGTATAATTTATTTGTAAGCTGCCTTGGAAAGGTTGTGTCCTTAAAGATGGGTTAGAAATAATTATAATGCATTCATTCATACATATATATATATACTGCTTGGCTCATTGATTTTCTCACGTCACTCTGTCTTGGGAACTATGCTAAATAAAATTAAATCCCCCCTCTTTCCTTCTACATCCAGTTGCAGTGGCCAAATGTAGTAAGAGCAGCTGTTCATAACATCGATAGAGCCATGTAGTACATTTCTGCAATACAGATGTTAAGGAGTAGGAACCCTGCTGAATACGAATCATCAAGGACAATGGCTTCTATGCCAGAATGGTGGTGCTTACCAGATTTTAATCCAAACTTTAGGGATGTCATCACACTGAGGTCCAAACCCATGGGGCAGCTGGCAGGATTCACCATGCATTGTGGCAAATCCATGGGCCTAGGGGGGGGGGGGCTGTTGACTGCTGCACCCCTTACCTTATCCTACAGGGGAAAGCGTTGCCACCCAGCTGTCACCCATTCTTCTCTATGGAACATGGGATGCTTCCCCTGTTCTCGGGGAAGATTCCTAGCATGCCGCCAGGGCTTTTCCTCTACAGAGACCCACCAGAAGGTGCCTTATGTCATATGATGGCATCCAGCAGGCTCTGTCGATGAAGCATCCTGGCAGCATGGTAGGAAGCTTCCTTTGTGTGATGTGGTAAGAGAGCTACCCAAGGGCGCATCTACACTGTGGAATTAATGCAATTTCACATATCTTTAATTGCAATGGCTCAGTGGTATGGAAACCTTGGAATTGTAGTTTGATGAAGCATAAGCCCTCTGACAGAAAAGACCTCGTAAAACGACAACTACCATGATTCTATAGCATTGAGCCATGGCACTTAAAATGATGTCAAATTGAATTAATTCTAAAGAACAGATGCACCCCAAAATGCTGAAATTATTTTCTGGAAGGGTTTAAAGATCTGTCTAAAATCTAGAGCACATTCTTTCTTGCATTTCTTTGCATGTGTCACCAACCTTTAAACTTTTCCTATCCCTTCCCTGTTTGTACGTCTGCCAATAAAGGATTATACGTCATGCTTCTGATGAAATATTTTGTAATAAAAAAGCCATAATGATTGTGTTAGTTTAATTGCATATATTGCTATTTTAAAAGGATATAATTAAGCATTGGTATTCATTTATTTCAATTGTATCCAATCCCTCATTGCAATTGGCTCGTAAGCAGTATACCTTTGTGCTTGCATGTAATCATAATTTTTCATTTCCTTCTAAATCAAAATAAATTGTTTTGATTTTAAACTGATGGCTGTCAACATTAATGGGTAGGATGAAGGCAAAAAAGTGAAGCTTACTTCAGGCAACACAGAGCAGCTCCTGGTCACACAGAAGCCAAATCAGGGAATAGAGATTTGGCCAATGATTGATTCTGGCCCACAGACTAAGGACCTCATGCCAGGGGAAAGCTCTTTCTTACTTTGTTCCCTACCATTGAGGTCCATTTTCTGGGATGGCCAACCCTCCTATGTCCTTTCACTATCTTAAGACATTTGGAGTTGAGTAGCACCTGACTCCTGAAAATGTATCCTGGGCTCCGTTTCCATGCGCTATAGAAACATAGTCTCAAGGAGTCCCACCCCAAATGCCCTTATGTCATGTGATTGCCTCTGTGGGACTCCATTTCCAAAGTGCATGGAAATGGAGCCCAGAATGGGTGGGATGAGTTTCTAAGGTTCATAGTTTGAGTGTTCTTCTGAATGCTCCATTTTCTGTGCTTATGTTTCATTTTCACAGTGAAAGCTAATATAGCAGTTGCACAACTTCTGATGTGGCCATGATGATACATGGCTTAGTTATATCCTATTTGGATTTCTGCAGCAAACTCTACATGGGAATGCTCAGAAATTTCAGGTCCAAAGAAATGCAGCCAGGCCATTAAAAGTGGGGCTGGCTAAAAGATACAACCACACAATTTCCTTTTTACAACAGCTCCACTGATAGCTTTTCTGTTTCTGGATAAAATTCAAAGCACTGGTTATGACTTGTAAAGCCACATATGGCTTAGGCCCAGATGATCTGAAGGATTGTCTCATCCATATGAGCTTGTCTGTACTTTGAAGGAGGCCCTTCTTTTTATCCTTCCACCCTGACAGATTCATCAAGTGGGAACCCAAGAAAGAGTTTTATCAAGTGACTGCTTTTGCTGTCGGAGACTCCCTTACTTGGAAGAACCTGGCTAACGCCTTGTTGCCCTTTCATTAGCAGGTGAAAACTTTAAAAATTCCTCAGACTTTTGCAAGGTGCTTGGTTTTTTATGATCCACCTTGGAGGTTAACATCGTCGAGAGAGAGGCCCTGCTCTTGGTCCCCCCTCCTTTGCAGATGTGGTTGGTGGGCCTTCCCAGTGGTGGCCCCTCATCTATAAAACCCCCTCCTCGGCAAAATTAGGTCATCCACCTCTCTCCTTAAGGAAAAAAAAACTAAAAATGTGGCTTTGGGACCAAGCCTTTAGTCAGTAACTTTGAGCAGTGCGATAAGTGAGTACCAAACAATATAATGATGAATGGAACGGCTCTGGATTATGATTTGGATTGCATGATTTTAATGATAGTTTTAATGTTGATTTTTAACTGTTTGAATTTTAATATACTTGCTTATTTTATTTGTTTGGCATCAAATTTTGCCTTCTGTAAGGCCACTCTGAGTCCCCTTCGGGGTGAGAAAGGTGGGGTACAAATGTGGTAAATAAATAATAAGAAATAATTTTCAAGGAGAGGGCTTTGATTTATGTCATACTAATTTTCATTTTTAACCCTTTGATGGATGTTTTTTAAATGTGTACTTTTAAATTCTATTGATGATTTAATATCGTTTTTATGTTTACATGTGTCCAATTTATTTTGTGAATTTCTTTGAGTCCCAGCTTTGTGGCGGAGGTAGGGAATGGATAAAGAAATACTACACAATTCCTTCATATAATGCTTTCAACAGTGCACAGTGAGCTTGTTGATCCATATGGCAACTTTGTAATATAAGTTTGAATTGTTATTCTCATACTTTGAACAGGGCCTTTACTAATAATTACTTGAATTTGATTAACAAACAGATTTTTGTTATGTAAATAGCAACCACATGTATGTCAGCTGCCTTGACCAATGTTCAGGGATTCTGAAAGTTGAAGTCCAAAACACCTGGAAGACCAGAGTTTGTGAAACATTGCACTAGTCAATTGTGCTGTATAGGGTTTAATGTTAGGCCTGCCTACTTCAATATGACAAAGGCTGCCTCTCCAAACATGTATTTGTCTATCTATCTATTTAAGCCTATCCAAGTCTTTAGGATAGGGCTTGCTCTCCATCCCACTGCACTCTTGGGTTCTTCTTGGAAGGACATGAACAAAAACAATTTCAGTGGCTCTTCCTGTTATAAGGGAGGTTTGCTTTGCCCAATTTTTGCTTACTCTTATCTGGTGGGCAAAACTTTCTTATTTAAACAGGCCTCTGGACTTAACTACTTAACATAGAGGGCATGTATGCCACTTTGAATCCCACCCATGGGAGAAACGTGGATGATTTGAGACGGTTTTAAACAGTGGATTTTAACATTGAGATAACCAATTTTAGTGATTATGTATGTTTATAGTTTACTTTATGTTCCGGCTTTGAATGTTTGCCGTTTATATGTTGTGCTTTGACCTGAGTCCCCTTCAGGGTGAGAAAGGCAGAATATAAATGTAATAAATAAATAAATAAAGTAATTTGGTGTGCTGATTATGTGTATTACATGTGTTTTACTTTTAAACAATTGATGTCTTAAAACTAATCTTTTAATTGAATTGATTCTACACACATACATACACACACACACATATATAGCTTTAGCTATTTTGTGTTAATATCTAGTCCCATTTGGGCAAAAGGCAAGCAAAAATCAATCAATTTGTATATTGGGGTTGCCACTCCAAAGTTGGTATTTGTATACAGTATCCTGTATCCTGATACTGTTTTCTCTGGTAGATACTAGGTTTTGCTTTCCATCAAAATGGGATTTTTTTCAATACAGAAGAATGTTGCGTCTCCCTCCCCACTTTCACAGCACATATGACATTGAGCCTCATCAGAAAGGCCAGCCAAAATGCCCTACTTCACTTGGCTTTGAAGCAAGCTCCACCAAATCCATTTCACCTCCTATTGAATGTAATACAATAAAGCAACAAAGTCACTTCCATGGAGATCCAGGTAAACTGTCCAGTGCAAGGCTAACTGCCCCTTCCTTAGGCAGAGAACATTGCATTTCTCAAAAACAATTACATCTGAATAAATCCTTTTAAGTGCTGTATAGATAAAACTCACCAATTATAATCCAAACGAAAAAGCAAGAGGGTGGCCTTTCTCTGAAGTGAGATACCTCCAGACCACCTTAACTGACAGTAAAAGTTACATCTTAGTTATTTGTTTATTTATTTCGGACATTTATATCCCGTCCTATCTCAACCTCTGCGGAGGGACTCAAGGTGGCTAACAACAAAAGCATAAATATACATCTGAGATAAAAGCTAGGTCTTTTACTCTGACATCACGACTATACTTTTCCTGTATAATTTTAAAATCTTTGCTTTATGAAGAAATTAATGAATCTTTGGATGTTTGTGTAACGTTTGCATTTTAAGTGGCCTAATACTGTTTGTATTGTGTATTTTTGTTGTATTTTGCTGCATGGCTAACACAGCTACCCCTGAATACATTTTCAGCTGAATGAGTTATTTTGAGTTATCTAACTTGCAGATCCACCCTTTCCATTAATCTAAAATGGAAAAGTATGTCATTGTTTTGGTCATCTTCCACTTAGGGTCAGGTGAGGTGGGGCAGTCTGAGCCTTTCAGACTTAAAATTAATGTCCAAGTTGGATTGTTTTGTTACGAGTCCCATTTTCAAAGTTGGATTTTCTCATAAATCTCCACAGTGCCATAGGCTGATTAAGAGATGTAGGGAAATGGTAGGATATCTGAAAGCATCTGGAGAGCATAATAAAACTTCTAAAGGAAATATCTAATATCCTTTTATAATGCAAATGTGGAAACTGTATTTCACATGCTCCTTTTAATCTCATACAAGTGAGTTTTATGTCCCCATGTAATTTTTTTTATTTGCATGGATATCATGAATATAAATTTAAGGATTTTTCATGTCAAGTTTTTGTCATTTGGCCTTTAGTCTGAGTCCTGTGAAGAAAGGAAAATGTTTTATGTCTATTCTGCTAAAGAGTATAAAAATATTGGCTGTAAGATAGAATTGGGCCTGAAGGTTTGGGCCCAGAGGAACAGTGACCTAAAGAAAATTTGGGTAGATTTCAAATTTGCAGGGTCAACAATTTTTTTTTATTAAAAAACCCCCCAAACTCTGGAACTCTGTGATGAGGATGCTTTGACATGTGAGCTCATCACAAAGCTCAAAATAAGCGTCATGGGATGCTTAGAGCCTTCTTGGGGGACACAACCCCACGGCAGCCCTCAGACAAAGTCAACTATGGCTCTGCCCCCAACTGAGGTAAAAGCATTACCGTGTTGTGGAGCCAGTACGTAGCCTCCCCACAAGGGCAATATGATGGGGAAATCATTGTGAGAGGGAGCTGCGTATGGTTCTCAGATTTGCCCCGCTGCTCCCTCTTTCCTCGTTGGAAGCCAGTCACATGGGACACTTCACATGGCCTTTTCTGAGCTCCTATTGGCTAACCAGTCTCTTTGAAAAAGCTGATTCACATGCAAATCCCCTATACTTTTGTTCCCCTTTAGTGGTTTAATTTCAGCCTGTATGTTGGGCAGCAGTCTGAGAGCCAGGTGCTCTGTTTTCATGAAATAGTATCTATTCATAGACTCATAGAATCATAGTTGGAAGAGACCACCAAAAAAATACAATCAAAGCACCCTTGACAGATGGTCATCTGGCCTCTGTTTAAAAGCTTTCAAGGAAGGAGCTTCCACCACACTTTTAGGCAGAGGGTTCCATTGTTGAACATTTCTTCCCATTGTTTGGGTGGAAACTTACTTTCCTGTACTTTGAATCCAAAGAACAAGAACTTCCCTTTTAAACTTAGACTTAACATCTTTAAAGAGGAGTTGTCTGATATTAAGGGCAAAAATTGCTTTAGTAGAGATCCTAACAAAACTCCAACCTTTTACTTATTGTCTGTCTTCCCTTTTGCCAGGCATCCTCAAACTGTGGCCTCCCAGCTGTTTGGGCCTTCAACTCCCAGAATTCCTGACAATTGAACAAGCTCATTATGACTTCTGGGAGTTGGAGGCCCAAACAGCTGGAAGGCTGCAGTTTGATGATGCCTGCCTTTTGCTAAAGACAATTTACCTAGAAAACATTGTTTCCCATCACATGTTCCACTGGATGCTCCTGTAGGGTGTTCCCTAGGATCTGCAACCTTATTGGAGGAAGTGCGAGTCTACTTCTGCCTTTGAGCCAATCAGAGGAGATGTGGGAAATTTACTAAACTGCCATTTGTGAATTTGAAGTCTTGTGTATGTTGTGAGTTCTTCCCAGGAACTGGGTACATCTGAGTGGAATTCAGATTGTTGGGTGCTTGATGGGTCATGATGGTCCAATGCCAACTAGACAAAGGAGATGCTGGCTGATGAACAACGGGTGTTTAAGGCACACTTATATACAATGGCGGATTCACAGAGGGGGTCCACTTAGGTGTTAGGAGGTCTGATTTCTTTATATTATTGTCCAAAACAAGGACTCCAAAAAGAGCTGAGGTCTGAGAATGATTGTAAGTTACCCTGCTCAGATTGAAGGACCAAAAAGAATGACCCACAACTGACTCCACTGACAGCTCTCAATTTCTTGCTCAATAATGAATAAATACCAAAAAGCATGCAGCTACACCCCTTGACCAGATATGATATGGGAATGCCACCTTCCTGTCTCTCCTCACAATAGACTTCTGCTTTCAGACCTTAAACCCATCAAATTGGAAATGTCACCTATCATCCTACCACGGGAATCCTTTCCTCTACCAGTAGATGCCAATCAACAAACATTGTTTACCAAGACATTCCCATCCTGAACTAATGGGCTTCCTCAGGACCGAAAGCGGAAGTGCAGATACAGGAGGCAGACTCAAGAATTCTTCCAATAAGAACTGTGTTAAGTTCTTCACTATATTATGCACCAGTCACAAACTGTAAATGAATGTACTTTTGAACCAATAAGATTGTGGATCATAATTTACAAAGATCACAGAAAACATTTTTTTTCAACTGTCTGTAAAATGTCTATAAATATCAATGCTTGTAACTGTGATTTGTGTGAGATTTGGGAGATTTCCCCTTGGCCAACAGAACAATACATGTACTTCTAATCCTGCCCTCAGTCTCCTATGTGTCAATTGGTTGCCATTTGGAGCCAGCATGCCAGGAAAAAGGAACCCCAAGTACATCATGTATGAGTGACAGCCATCGTGTGGCAGAGACTGGTCTCAATGTGCTCCCTTCTCAAAGAAAGGGTATTAAAGCAAACTAAAGATTTCTGGGAAGAAGGGGGAAGTGAACTCTACAGGAAGAGAGGAAGAAAACACATTGAGTTGCATAGATGTAGAAAACACACCTGAAAACAAGAGTCAGCGTGCATTACAGGATTCCCTCTGTCCCTAATTGCTCTATGTACAAGTCTTGATGTTTCTTCATTTCCAACAAAAAAAATCCCAAGAGAGGACATTTTTTCATTAGAGGTAGGTACGTGAAACTGCAGATAGCACTCCAACGGACAGGGGATTGGACTTTATCTCTTGGTTGCTCTACTCTACTGAATAAGCAGCATTCAGCACATTGAAGCCTAAATAAAAACGATACTTGCTGAAACAAATAAACATCTGACTTCCCTATGGTCTTATTTCTCCATAGATTTGGTGATGGTGGGGATTAGATTCATATGTTCTAACTTGATATGTTGACGGTTTACAAGAGACAATTATTTTTTATGCGAGAAAAAGAAGTGAGGATAACCATGACCTTTCATCTTATTGGCTGTAGGAATTACTACTTTTTTTGTTTCCATGTGCTCTTTCCTATAATATTTCATTTGCACTTGTTCCATGTTCTTCCTGTGATGGAAGTCCCAATGGAAAGTACTGTGTCATGTATATAATATACACATGGCAATCTATTATTTTGTATGGTTATTAATCTCTGTGGAGATGAGAACTTTCTGTTTTGCCTTAATGCAAAATCCATAAGCATGTTCCCTGACTGAAAAAGAAGAAACATTCTTTTTGGCTTAAACATGTGTTTTATAAAAACTATTTAAGAACTTCCATGAGTTATGTATCATTCTCAGCTGCTAGATCCTATTTTTTTTCTTAAGAGTCTTTATCTCTCGTTTCGGTAGAATTTAAGCTGAAGCATGTCTTGTGCAGACTCAAAGACAGAGCTGTTCTTAAGAAATTCAGTTCCAGCATATGCATCAGTTTGCACGTTGTTAATAGCAGCAAGCAGCAGTAGTATCCCTCTCCCCCCCTGACATTGTACTCAAAAGTGGCTCACTATTTAAAAGAACAATAAAAATTAAAAACATACAAAAAACAAATTAAATTATTCACAATATTAAAACAATTCTAACTTCAAAGAAAAAATAATGAAATGCAGTTTTAAAAGATAAAAAATCCATTAACACAATTCAGTTAGAACAATACAACACCTTCTAATATGTGTGTGTGTGTTTTTTTTTTTAAAAAAACGGTTATAAAAGCCTGTCAAAATAAAAAAAAAAGCTTGCCAACTTCAGAAACATAAACAACCAAGTCTTGTGACAGAGATGAAAAAATTTGTCATTCATCAGTTTGCTTTCTCCTTCATTTGCACTTATCAAACCTCAAGGGCTTTTTTTGACTTAAGTATGAAACTATTTACAAATCATTCTCAGACCTTTTAAAGACAATTAACAATAAAAATTATCTCCCATTATCACTGGCCAAAGGGGGCTAAACATCAGATCCTGTTGATTTTGGAAGTCAAGAAGGATCCAGCCCCAGTGAATATTTGGATGTGGAAGAAAGACAAAGTGCTGTAGACTGTATTCTAGAGGAAGAAACTGGCAAAACCAAACTGAGCCATATTTACTTGAGGATAATACACCACTGAATGTAATGCACACCTCAATTTTGAAGGTGTAAATTTCAAAAAATGAATGTGCCCCTGAATATAATGCACTCAACAGTGCAGTCATAGTGTGCTAGGGAAGCAGGCAGCATGAATGAGGGCATTTGGGGAGCTGCACCCCTCCATCAGGCCAAGACCGGTGAACTTGCCAGCCTTGCATGATTCCCAACTGGCCCCATTCACAAGGCAGGCCCGGATCACCCATAAGGCCACACTAGGCCATGCCCTAGGGGTGCAGCCGGGGGGAGCGCCAGATCCGGACCCCCATTTTTTAAAAGTCAATCTTTGGGCGCTTCTGCACATGTGCACCATCCACGCCCGCCCTGCCCCCTTGCTGCACTCTTCCTTGGCCCCCCTCACCTCCTCCTCCTCGCGGCTCTGCGCGCCTCCCTCCTACGCGCGCCCCGGGGGCGAGCCGTCCCTTCCTCCTCCTACACGACGCGCCCAGCTTCCTTGACTCAAGGAAGCCAGGCGCATGGCAAGGAGGAGGAGGAAGGAAGGGAAGGCTCACCCCCGGGGCAAGCAGAGGAAGGAGGCAAGCAGAGCCGCGAGGAGGAGGAGGTGGGGGGGGGGTGCAGTGGAGGTTGGTTTGGGGGTGTAATTCCAAAGTGTGGCCTAGGGCGCCAAAATTGGTTAATCCGGGCCTGTCACAAGGCCTTCAAAACTGATGTTTTCCAGGCCTATTAATGAGGCCAGTTGGGAACCACTGGACCTGATCCTAGGAGGGATGGCAAGAGACCCTGAGAGTCACCCAAGAGACAAGATCTGTGGCTAAATGGCAGGAATGACTGGGGGTGTTTCCAGATAGTGCCAAATCACTCCAGAGATGTGCATGTGCTCATATGTGTATATGAGGTCCAATGCATAACGGAGCAATTTTTTTTAAAAGAAAAGAAATCTTCCCTGGGATTTCTTTCCCAATTGTTGATTCAAGCTCTGTATAACATGACAAAGAGTTTTAAAAAAGAATTTGAGAAAGTTGTATTTGCCTTTCACTTGTGCTTCTCTGAGCCACCTGGGTCTCCATTTGACAGCTGATCAGATGATCACTTGATTAGCTTTTTGGCTTTTCAGAAATGCATGTGCTTTGGTGAAGTCCATACAGGGAGGAGGGAAGGAAAGCACATGTTTTGCATGTCTGCTGGGTTACACAGGCATGGAAAGGTGCATGTTTTTCAGGAAGAATCATGTTTTAATGGCACGTTTTAAACATGTGTTTTTTAGCCCTTAACTCAATTTCTCCTGATTCCTCTGGCACTTTGTCTAAACGTCATTCAGCCACCTCCCCCCCCCGTTCAACCCACTTCTTCTCAGGTTTTAATGCACCTGCCAAGTTCTTTTCTGGGTACCGTGGAGCCCTGAGGTTGCCACCACCACTAGGAAAAACCTCTACGCACCCCCCTCCTGCTTCCCCATCTGGCCTCCAGGGTTCCGGGTCCCTTGGAGCATTTTCACACATGTGGGTTTATGTGCGAGATCCTAATGCACAGAAACCCACATCAAATCTAATGGACACCTCAATTTTGGTAATGTAATTTAGCCAAAAAAAAAGGTGAGCATTAGATGTGAGTAATTATGTTCTCTTTGATTTGAACAATCCTATAATATTTGTGTGGTTGGCATGACTCAACAGGCAACTTGAAGGCACGCATACATTTTGTAGGTCAAATTTTATAGGTCTAGCTATTCTCACCATGATGAGGATGGTGTTACACTCATCTGTTTCATATGTGTTAAAAAGAAGGAGCCTCAAAACATAGCAGGAGAGGAGGAATAAGGAGAACACTAAGAGGAGCAACAATAGTGACAGTCACAACAACCCTAATTTAGCACTTAACATAGTTCATTCCATAAGGATTCAGAGTCACATGTTTTAGATTATAGGAATTATAGTCTTGAGCCTCTACTGACAAATGTATTGGCTTTGATTTTTCCATCCACTAGATTTTTCAAAATCCTAAATTCTTTTCCAACCCAAATATAAAAAAGAACTTTGATAAAGTTCAATAAATGTTTATCAAAATAAGTTGAAACAAAATTTATACTTGTGCCCTAATGAAAATGCATTGTTATTCCAAAACTTTCCATGGGGAGTCTGCATTTGTTTTACTTCATGTATGGCAATATTTTATTATTCATTCATCAATGCAGAGAGGCAGAAGATCACAGAAGAACATCAAGAAGTAGAAGCAAGAATGGTTTTTCTGGTTGTTGCTGCTACCCCGAACCTTGGCTTTTTTCATCATCTTTGGTTAGGGATGCCTATTGCATCTCTGGATGTGGAAGGGAGTAAATCTGTATGTAATTTTGTACCTATATCAGGAAATATATTAGTATAAGGTCAAACTAGAGTCTTAGCAACAGTGTAAGTTCCTGATGATGACTTCAGGGAATTGTTTTCCCTTCCTCTCTCTGTTATACATTCAGTCATTTCTGCCACCATCTGGTAAATTCATGTTTATCCTTCCAGCCACGCCTGCCTTGGAGCCTTTTTCATACCTTCCACTTCTTCCTATGTTATCCAAGCAACCTCATACTTAGCCTGTCCTCATGCTTAGCCTGTCTGGGATGTTCTCTTTTTCCCTTTACTTTGTTTTTAATTGGCTTGGTGAGAGCACACCACAGAGGATGTTTACTTCGGAAGGAAAGCCTGACGTACATCTAATAGGAGCACAGAGCCCCAATCCCAGACTTTTAAGAGAGCCTAGAGGGGCTTCTATGCCAAAATTTCATCTCTGGTGGATGGCCTGCTGTATTCAGATCAGTTCCTGCACAATGTCTAATACTGATGAAAGGGATGCATCCCAAAGAAACTCAAGTATTGGAAGAAGCATGCATGCCTATGCACAAAAGACCTTGAAATGAGTGCATCAAGGCACAGAATATGCCTCGGTTCCACACAGTACAGATTTCCAAATTAACTGTTTTACCAGATATCAACTCTCATGATAATGATGACATCAGTTAGCTGCATTGTGATTACTATTCCTTTCCTAAAAGTTAGGCTTTCTGAGCTAAAGGTGGCAATAGAGGTCAAATGCATCTTCTTGTTCAAAGTCATTTGTAGGACATCAATGTGAAACCTGTTGTCCTCATTTTAGACTTTAATCCAGCTAAAAAGAGTTCTGAGAGAAGTTTCGCTCAAAGCACTAAGACCGATGTTGGTTGTGACTAAATTGTTCCACTGCTTTCAGTGGGACTTAAACCAGACTTGGGGACACATTCTTAAGAATGAGAAATGAACTTTGAATTCATGCTTCCAGCATTTCTCATAGAAATAATAAATACATAAATATGCTAAATGTAGTTAATCACACACGTATTTCTACACAGACAGAATATAAGCTGTGGTCAGGCAATCATCATTTGAGTCATGGTGTAAATTCTGCTTTTTCAGTTGAAGTAACCAGTCCACTTAGTGTTACATTAAATTCTCTGAAATCATAGAATATTTTCTTTGCCAATCAAAATATCAAAATATTTAACAGTGCGTCAGAGAAAACCACAAAATATACACATCTTTGTTGTATTGGGGTTTTTTCCTCCTTCACATCTTGGAAGTGCCCTCACTTCTTCAACAGTTTTTCCCCAAGAGATTCCTATGATAAATGGAATGATTTACTGCACAGTTCCTTGCATCATCAGCTGGAAAGTGTAAGTTTAGCTTTTTTGGGTTGCACATCATAGGCCCCGAAGGACGAGAGGCTTATACAGTATTCTTACTTCATTTATGGAATATGAACAATCAGTGGCAAAAGTTGTAGTCCACCATTGCTCTGAGACCCTCTTCCATCATTGAGCTACCAGTAGGCTTTATTTAGTCTTAATAGAATCAATATTTGTTCACTTAGTAACCAAATTATTAATGGGACAGGTTACAGAGGGAATATGGCTCTTTTCTTACAATAGCACCACTGGCTACTGGTCCATTTCCATCAAAAATCTGAGGTGCTAATGTTATCGGACCAAAAAAGTCCCCCTCTCTTTTATTTGCTCAACAACCCATCTGGGACCCACAGCAGGGAGTTCTGCAGGTCCCTCTGAACTTGGCTCACAGAGGACGGCTGCCCTCCATCATGACAGACCCAGCCACAGCTAGCAACCTCCAGTAGAACCCCACCATCCATTTATCAACTTAAACGAATTAAACAAACAAAAGAAACTGGACTTAGCTGTCTTTTCTGTCTCCCCCCCTCCCCCCCCAATAGATTCAAACCACTTTCGGGTTCTCGCCAGTTGGCAAAACCCAGGAAAGAACACTGCAGACTCACTGCAGAATCTGCGCCTCTCCTACTCCACTTAATAAAGTTTTACTAAACATAGTAAAACATATAAGAACTGATTTTTACCTTTCCAGGAGCCAGGGGCTGCATTCCTTTAAACCATGGATACAGGGGCCCATTGTTCATCCCCCTCTCCCCATATCCACGATCTTGAGGTGCCAGGGGAGTTTCACACCTGTGAAGTGTATAAAAGTGCATACTTTTCTGTATTCTGTATCTCAGCTACATTTTAGTGGACTACCTCAAGTCGTTATCACTTCAGTTGATTTTAATAAAGTCTTTGGTGTCTTCTCTCCAACTTGATGAGCATTCTTTTGTTGTATTAGGCTTCCTTTGCTTGCCAAGTGTTGGATCCTCAAGCAGCTGGCTGGGCACTGGGGTCCTCTTTTGTTTATGAGGCTTGGCTCTTGGTCCCAGCTTCCTGCTATCCGTGACCTGGATCTCACTATCCTCAGCTGTTTCAAATTGTTCTATTTCACTGCTGATAACATATAAAATCCTCTACAGGTTGGTTCCAGGCAATCTCAGAGACTGCATCTTCCCATAAAAGCTTTCCCAGCATCACACATGTACAGGAGAGGTAATTCTGTCAATCCCACCATATTCACAGGCATGTTTGGTGGGAATATAGCATTAGCTATATATGTTTTATTTGTATCCATTTTTATTTTGCAATCTCTTTGAGTGATTGATTCTAAGGATATTGACCCGTTTCTCCTAATTTTTATGCAGCTAGAAGCAGAACAAAGGAGATTACCATGAATAATTTTATGGTGGTGGTATATTATTAGAGAATAAGTTTTTGGTCTTGTTCCCATTTCACAGAGGTCATCACATTTTGTTTGCTCATGATATACAGTCAATTGTTCTGAACATCTTAAAATTCAGGTTCACTACATAAACACTTTCAATATGGGGATAAGGATATAACCATGAGATTAAAGTGGGGGAGACATGGGAGAAATGACTTCAGCAACAGCTTGAATATTAATTTGTGTTTTACTGTGAGCTTTCACAGGTATTATTTATCATTTCATCAGATGCTTTCAAAATGGATGTATTGACAAAGCTGCTAGACTCCTTTTTGCCCATTTCCCCCCTATTTACAACAACACAACAATTTCTTTGGACCCTTATACAAAACAAAAGCTTATGAGCTCGTTCCCTTCCACAACCAGCTACTGCATGAGCCATTCTTGTGATCCAGAACTGGGACCCCAGAAAGTGGAATTTCAGGTAAATAACCTCTAGCTACCATGCTTGGCTTTGGAAGCAGAAAACGCCTCTTGCCAAACAGCACTGTCCACTTCTCCCCCCCCCCCCCCACCTCCACTCAAGATTCTAGAATTGCCACTTTGAACTCATCCCTGGACTCAGAACTCAGACCAAAATGCAGATTCACTCAGAAAACATTTTGACTCCATTGGGACACAATGAATTCTCCACAAAAGAAATCTCCAATCTATCATCCTGGGATTGCTAGCAAAATGTGTAAGATAGGGGGAAAGGTTACATGTACTGTATATCCTCATATATAAGTCAAGGGTAGGTTTGGGAATTAAAATTGTGGATTTTGATATGACTTGTGGATAACTTGGAGGTCATTCTGCATAGAGGGGAACACATCAATGTTGCCTTAGAGGGCTAACCACCCCTGGTCACCACCATTCCCCACCTAGGCATTCAGGAAGGTCAGAAGTAGTACCATGGTGGAGACATGGAGTGAAGAGGGGGTTAGTGCTTCTTTTATGTTCTTCCAGGATAGAGTAAGTTTTGCCTTTTGCCACTCTACTCAGAGAAAGGAAGGATTCCTTTTTTAACAGAGGCAGTTTCTGGGTTACAGACAAGATAAGTTCTGTAGGTTTGTTCTTAAGTTGAACTCGTATGTACATCAGAACAGATACATTATTTAAGTGTAACTCAAGCCCAATTTCTTTTTAGTTTTGGATAGCACAGGGAAGGGTTAACATCTCTGTAACATTTCTTTTTCTGTCTGTATCCCTTTTCAGAAGATTTCACCTCACTTTCTGTCTCTGTGACAATTGTCTTTTGAAAATTTTGGCTTGTCATGGAAACAAGGATTGGCGAGAAAGCTCCAGTGGAGACACATTTTCCCCATGATAACTCTTCCAGGAGTGAATTTCCCTCCTGGAGGTAAATTTCCTGTCACTTCCTGTTGTTTCACCCTTGTTCCTAACTATGAATTATATGTAGTTCAGGTGTCTGTAAGTTGCGGACTGTCTGTATATAATAATTATATAAAGGTTTAATTAGATACATGGAATGACGACGATGTGATGGAAACTGATTTCAATATGACGCTGAGACTGCAATTGTATGTTTTAATTGTTAATTTGTTATTATATGGTTATTTTTTTGGTTTGTTTGCTTGCGTTGTATTGAGGGCAGAGACTGCCTTGTGTAAACCGTCCCGAGTTGCCTTCGGGCTGAGAGGGGCGGTATAGAAACATGACAAATAATAAATAAATAATAATAAATAGTAAGGCACAGTACTCACATTTACCATGGATAAGTCAACCCAAGATTTTTAGGTTGATTTTATGCCTAAAAATTCTAGACTCATACATGACTATTTGAACCTATTTCACCTTTAAAACACACACACACAAATGCAAACTCTATAAAAATAAGTCATCTTTGTGCCAAGAACTGTGTCAGAATTTGGAACAAGTAGAAAATCTGCTGGATATCACTCCACACATTTGCCAGTCACTTCATATTGTAATTGGCGAAGACATTATACCTGAAGTACTGGTATTTCCTACTAATCACCCTTCTATACTGCTACTCACTTCTTTTCAAATGAAATCAACTTGAAATCAAAGTTAACCATATTAACTTTTCTCTACTACTCTATCAACACCGTGAATCTGCATTTATTTTGCATGTCTTTTTTATCATGTAAATGGAAGAAGTTATGTTCCACTGCAGTCCTACTGAATTACATCACCCAAAGAAATGGATAACACTGTGTTCCTATGTTATAAATGTCATTTCCTAATTGGTTTTATCATTTAAAAAATGGGAAAAGTTTAACAAACTGCAAAAACTTTGTTTTTGTCTGCACACTGAAAGGTTAAAATGGCATATTTTTCATTAAGGAAAATTACAAAGTATTTAGACTGAATGACATAATAGGACTACCTTCAACCACAAAAATGAAGTTTCTGGAGTATAACAACTACTTTCAAAGAAAGTACTGCACAATTAAGCAGGAAATAACACTTTCAAACCAGGAGCAGATTTTTTTTCAAATTGTTACATAGTGTAATCCAGTGTTTTCCAACCAGTGTGCCGTGAGCGATCACCAGGTGTGCCGTGAGAAATTGGAACCTCCAATACTCTTTCTTCCCTCTCCTGCCAAACACTTTTTCTTCTCCACTCGGGCTCCCTTCTTCCCAGCCTCGCTCTGCTTGCTTTGCCTCGCTTTGCTCACGCTGCCGCTTCTGTGGGAGGGGGGAGGGAGGAAGACATGACCCGTGTGGGTGCTACTGTGCAGACTCACCCCACGTCTTCCTCCCTCCCCTCCACAGTGCTCTCTGGATATAGCTGAACTACAACTCCAAAACTCAAGGTCAATGCCCACCAAACTCTTATAGTATTTTCTCTTGGTTATGGTAGTTCTGTGTGGGAAGTTTGATTCCATTCCATCATTGGTGGAGTTCAGAATGCTCTTTGATTGTGGGTGAACTATAACTCCCAGCTGTTGAGCAAGACCTTTATGTGTCTTTCTGTCATTCCTCCCAGGATATCTATGTTCTGTTCATCGAAACAGGCCCAGGTTTCACACTGAGTGTATAAATACATTTAGAAACATATTAACTATATGTATTACTGTGTCAGAGTGTCATTTTGTGTCATTTTGATTGGTGGTGTGCCCCAGGATTTTGTAAATGTAAAAAATATGTCGTGGCTCAAAAAAGGTTGAAAAACAATGGTGTTATCCATATGTGGGTATTGAGTCTCATTGCAGAAAGCATTTGGGCCTTTTTTTAAAAAAAACAAAACAACACTGTATAGTCAATCTGAAAAAAATAGATGTCTTCACTTTTATACTAGCCATACAATAAGTGTAGATAAATCAATAAGAAATAGGTCAGTATGCCCAGTTGTGGATCAAGGCATGGTTACCCATAAACAATCTGGTGCCTGTGAGAAATTGAAAGCAAAGGGATTTCAGAATAACTTCTAGGGGGATAATTTTACACATTGTTTATAAAACACAGGCAAATAATGGCCCTTTGTCATGTTAATAATAAAGACAAGTGTGCAATTTGTTTCAAGAAAATGAAGACATAATAAGCAATTTCCTGTAGATAGGGCATCCTCACTTTTGCAGACTTCCTTTAATGCTGTAGATTGGTAACTTTTTGTGAACAGTATGGCTATATAGTGTTTATTCAGCCCTTGTGTATTCACATGAGTTTGACACTAATCAGCAGTAATGGCATAATTACAAATCTGTGCAGGAAAATAACATTCATTTGTTTTAGGGAAAGTGCTCCTCAGTTTCAGCCTTCATTTTTGGAGTCCATAGTTTTTCACAATACCACTGAGTTTTGGCAAACTCCCAAAATACATTAGTCATGAACTCATTAAAAATACAATAGGCAGCAAAGCACACAAAATGCCAGGCATCCCCCAGAATTTCTAAATAATGTCTTCCGGAATGCTTATCTAAAATTCCATCTCATTATTACTTTGGCATATTTTCATGAGTGATTGCATCAAAAAATAAAGAAAAGCAGCAAAGTATCATTCCAATCATTTGCACTGTATTCCAAATTTTACTCTCAGTATAATAAAGTCAATATTTTTCTCTATCCGTTGGAAGAGCCGAGCACGAATCGAACTTTGCTGTGGTTTAATGCATATTCATAGCTATGTATGTTGTAGTTCACATTTACAATACTGAAAACCTCATTGAAATCAAAAGGAGCTTAATGAATGTACCACCTTTATCACTTAGGCCCCATCTGGCCATTTAATGCGTTTCAAAAAGGGTATTGAAGAAAGTGGCTGGGCTGATGATTACATAGGAAATCCTGAAACCAGTTTTAGGCCTAGATCAGCACTTCTCAACCTGTGGGGTCACAAGGGGGATTCAGAGGAGTTGGCCTCTCAGCAGGTCTCTCAGCCAAGGTGAAGACTGTTTCTGAGACTCTAAGCAGGGAGGGGATAGCACTGTGGTTCTCAAAGTGAGTGGTACCACCCCCTGGTGGGCGGTGGGATGTTCAAAGGGGGCAGTGGGAGGTTCCAAAGATTTTGGGGCACACTGAGCCCCTGTAAGGGGGTGGCGGGAAAGGAAAGGGCCGTGTGTATGTGTATGCAGTTTCCAGGACTGTGCACTGTGGGCGGAATTGAGGAGAGCAAGGGGGCGGGCGCTGCGGTTTCAAGGCAGTGTCCCCTTGCTCTCCTCAACTCCGCCCACGGCGCACATGGCCAATGGGTATTCCAACTGGCAGGCGCACACACTCACAAGTGCACAAGTGTATGCCTGCCAGTTGGAATACTCGGGTAGGCGTTGCCTGGAAACCGCAGCGCCCGCCCCCTTGCTCTCCTCAACTCTGCCCAGGGTGCACAAGACTGTGTGCCGTGGGTGGGGTTGAGGAGAGCAAGGGGGCGGGCACTGCGGTTTCCAGGCAACGCCTGCCCAGGTATTCCAACTTGCAGACACACTTGCAGCATCCGCTCTCTCTCATTACCTGGAGCTGCCGTTAGTCTTCTTTTATATAGGGAATATTATCCCATTACTATGTATTGGCACCAGTATTGCAGTTGATGACTCCAATTGGCAAAATCACAACTAAAGTGACACCACACAGATCAAACTCATCAATGTTTCAGTCCATCCACTACTTGGGTCAAAATATTGGGTTATATAGTGATCTGTTTCCATATATCTTTATGTTTAATTGCTATTTAAAAAATTAGAAATTAATTTCTAGGAGGGCGGTGAGCAATTTTTTTTCTGGAA
The DNA here is from genome assembly GCA_030556195.1 of Anolis apletophallus. Lineage (NCBI taxonomy): Eukaryota > Metazoa > Chordata > Lepidosauria > Squamata > Anolidae > Anolis > Anolis apletophallus. The sequence goes on from JARBWK010000008.1 coordinate 79,213,893, forward strand.
AGGGGGCAGTAGGCCAAAAAAGTTTGAGAACCACTGGGATAGCAAGTGTGCTCGGCGCATGGTAGCATGGTGCACAAGTGCAGGTGAGGGAGAGCGTGTGAGGCTGGAGGGAGGCTCATGCCAATGAGTTCCTTCAAGGCATGGGGGTTCTGTGTGGGAAGTTTGGCACAATTCTATTGTTGAATGCTCTTTGATTGTAGGTGAATTATAAATCTCAGCAAATACAACTCCCAAATGTCAAGGTCCTTTTTCCCCAAACTCCACCAGTATTCACCCAGGTAAATTTCCTGAAGCAATAAATGTTATTTCTTCCCCTGACCACACTTTATTTGACCTTTCGGAAATTGAAGACTTTTCTCTTGTTTTCTACCACAAGGTTTTTTCTCCATACTATATTGCACTGGCTACACTGCACTCTGCTTGATATAAACCAAATATGCTTTTTAAGAACCCCCTAGAAGCAATCCCTCTTATTGCTTTTATCACGTGGAAAGTGACAACTCTAAAAGGTTACTGCTGTTCCCACAGAAACTCTTCATATGAACATAAGTCCTGATTTTTGAGCATGGAATATCCATGGAAGTAGGACTTTTTCTACAGACCTTCCATTTCACCCCAAGGAAAGCGGTGATGGAGGGAGTGACGTTAGACATTACCTTGTAAATAACCCAGTAAATAACACCTGAATAAGCATATGATTTTCAGAAAACCATGCACGCCGGAATAAAAAAGCTCTTACCAGTTAATTATAATAGCCATTGTATGCAGTTATACTTTGTCTCCTTATATTTGCTTAGACAAATATGTAGTTTTGAAAACTGTCTTCCTTTATTGTGAAGTGGCACAGTTGATTACATGCCATCCTGCTTTTTCTGGGCTTGGACAGCTCAGAAGTGGGGAATGGCACTACCTTCCCTCCCTCAATCCCCTGGACATAAAACTTGTGCTGTTAATTGTTCAGCACCTGGAATGATTCTATCTAGAGTGTGGAGGTGGTTGAAGAAGGGTGAGGAAGAGAGGGGGAGCAATTTCTCCTCTCCCACCTTCCCAATCACAAGTACTGAGCAATAAGCAGCACAATTGTTGTGCCTGATGAGCATCACAAGTATAAGATCAAGTGAAGCAAAATAAAAGTCATGGGTGAATATCGCCAAACTGGTTTTGCCACCACCCACTCTTTAGTTACTGGGGTAGTCCGGGGGGGGGGGGGGTTGTGTATCCTCTAGGGCAATGTTTCCCAACCTTTTTTGAGCCGTGGCACACTTTTAACATTAAAAAAATCGAGAGGCACACCACCAACCAAAATGACACAAAATGACACTCTAACACAGTAAAGAATGGCTGGGGGATGCTGACCTGCTGGGAGCAGCTGCTGGGAGTGCCGAAGCCGGGGGAGGGGGAGGAGCCAGGCCATGCCAAGCCCCACCCTCGCCCCCAGCTTCAGCTCTCCCAGCAGCTGCTCCAGCCTTGAGGGGGCAGTGCCAAGCCAGCAGGGGCAGAGCCAGCACAATGCTGGCTTAGCACTGCCCCCTCAAGGCTGGAGCAGCTGCTGGGAGTGCCAAAGCCGGGGGAGGGGGTGGAGCCAGGCCGCACCATGTCCTGCCCCCTCCCCCCGTCTTCAGCTATCCCAGAAGCTGCTCCAGCCTTGAGGGCCGTGCCAAGCCAGTGGGGGCAGAGCCAGCACAATGCTGGCTTGGCACTGCCCCCTCAAGGCTGGAGCAGCTGCGGAGAGTGCCGAACCCAAGGGGAGGGGGCAGAGCCAGGCCGTGCCATGCCCCGCACCTCCCTTGGCTTTCAGCTCTCCCACAGAGGAGGAGCATGAGCAGTGGGCAGGCTTCAGTGGGCGGGGCTCCTTCTCCGTGCGGCTTCAGCGGATTGGAGGCTGGCTGGGGAAATGGCCGAAGGAGGCAGTACCCCGGCCCTTCTTCTTTTTCTTCGCCACCGCCCAGCCCTTCCTCTTCCTCCCCCAAACAGCAAGAGTTTGGCAGGAGGAGAGGGGAAGAAAGGGGGCAGAGAGCTTTTCTCGCGGTACAGCAGGAGGTCTGTCACGGCACACTAGTGTTCCGGGTCACAGAGGTTGGGAAACACTGCTCTAGGGGTGTGCAAAACAGCAGAAATCTTTTCTGTTTAAAATTTGGATTTTACCCCCAAAGTTCTGCTTCCATTCATCCCAAAATGGAAATGAAACTTTGGATCCCAAATTATGATCTGAACACCACCACCCCTCCTAATCTCCCAAAATCTCCCCGAAATCAGAACCCAAAATTCAAAATGAAAGCAGAACAAAAATAGAACAGCTTTCTGCTATTTCAAACTATCCTAGTATCCTCTAGCCAGCTTCCAAGCCAGCTAGGAGGGTAGGCAATGTAGTCTCCAGCAATGTTGATCTGGTTCACTCCAGATCAGAATCATCATTTTCTGCCTTTTCAAGATGCACTCTTGAAAGTGCATTCCAGTGCTCCTTCTGAATGGCCACATGATTACTTCCTCTGTCTGAATCCCTTTAACAAATAGCAATCTTTAGAGAAACCAGCGATAATCTCCCCTGCTTGTCTCACTTCAATTCTTTTTTGGCATACCTCTTCTGGGACAGCAAAATACTGTCCCCAAAAGCCCTTTTAAAAAAAGGCTGTAAATAAAAGAGATATGATAACGACAAATAGACTGGCAACTGAGGGTTTCAAGTGACTCATCAACTACTATCCATGCCTCTCTTTAAATGCTTACTAACTCAACAACGGCTGCATGATGGGCAAATAATGGCATGAGTAATCCATGCCACTCGTCATCAGGTTTTTGAGAGCCCTCTGGAGATACCCACGTTGATGCAGAATACATCTTGTTTCTGGGGTGTGTGTTAATTAAAATGTTGTATGATTCACTGACTCCTGCTGTTTCCCTGCAAATGTGGGCACGATACATTTTCAAGCAATGCTTTAAAAAATTGCCTCTGATAATGCCCACCCTCTGTTGATATCTATATGTACATTTAATATTTTATCGCCTTGTGAAGTGACCTCTTTTTCCAGTTTAATGTTGGTCCTGGTGGTGTTATAATATTGTACTACAGATCTTCTATTGGACATCCATTATTACTTTTTAAAAATTTCCATATGTTTGTGAGGGTTATCTATTGTATATCTGGAGTTTACACTGGGAGGGACTATTGAAAGATTGACCTAAGGACTCATCCAGTCTTCCCCCAAACAGCTATGTGGCCCTGGAAAGCCACAAAGAAAACAAAACGAAACCACCCCTTGCTACTTTGAATTCTCTATCAAATAATTACTGTATGGAGGAAAAATGATTAAAACTTCCACAACATATTTTGGAATGTTTTGGAATTATCTAGACAAGTAAATACCAAATAATTGCTGCTTGGGAATTTTGAAGCCCTATATTTTTATTTATCTGTACAGAATAACTGCTCTGTCGATAATATTTCCCTATATTTGTCACTACAGATTTAGACTTGTGTTTGGAAGTTGTGTGCTGACAGAAGTGTGTGTGTGTGTGGGGGGGGGGAGGTATTCTAAGATATTGCTGCATAGCTTCCCAGAGTAGATGTTGACCTCATGGGTAAATTAGGGGCAGGCTAAATTCTAAATTCTTGCTTTCTGCAATTTACTCATGTTGTCTAGTCACAATGACACCCCCCCCCCCCCCACACACACACACAATGCCAAGGGCTCCACAATAAATATATTATTTTTATTATTTTAAAAATCTTTTTTGAACTTTTGCTAGTTCAAAGTATCAGAGACCAGCAGTGAACCAGTGGCAGCCTTACCCCCCTCCCTGTTCCCACATACATTATTGTTTCTAATCCTTTACTATATTGTATCTGCTTTCTTTGCCTTTCTGTGTATGTGTATCTTTCTGAGTACTATATCTATTTCTTTTATCTAATAAAAATATATTTTTTTTATAAAACGTAACAAAATGTAGCCCAGAGACAGTCATCTTTCTATAATTCTGCTGAGGTATTTCTGTGAGAACAAGAAGGTTGGGCAAATCCTTCTGGCTGTTTCTCAAGCCAGAAAATCATCAAGATCCAGTGTTTATATATAGGCAAAGATAGGAAGTTCCTTGTGTCAGCCAGGATAAGCCCAACATTGTTTGTCTAGCTAAATGTTCCACTTGAGGCTGAGAGAATGCTGACCATGGAAACAGAAGTTCAAAGTATGTACATTTGTGAAACCTCTTTATTGACAGACCAGCACTTGGTTGCCCAAGATCATAATCTTTTATTTTAGGAGCCTTGTTCCTTTGTCTGTGGAAGCTCCTATCTTCGTCAAACACGAAACTGGACAATTGAGCTGATAAAAAGCTCACTATCATTTATTTAACATGGTTTATGCAAATGATGCCCCCTCCAAGAAGGGTGTTCCATCAACTGATTGGTTCTCCAGTCAGCCAATCCCTAACAGTAATTTCCCCATGAAAGGGAATCCACCCTGGAAGCTGTGATGTGAGTGGAACCCCTGGCCAATCAGGGTGTGGATCCAGACCGGCCCCTCCTTTAACTAATCAGGGGAGGGAGTGGGAGTTTTGAGTGTCAAGCTGCATAAGATGTTGTGCTTTCTCTGCACGTTCATGCTTGTAGACTTTGAAGAATTTACTTGTAATTATATCCCCTTTGGTGAACGGAATAAACCTCTGTGGCTTGTCTTTAATCTGGTGAGTGTTTCTTCATCTTGGCCCATATGGTTTAGCTTATGCTCGCCAGGCACAGATCTTTTTATCCGCAATCCTAGCTTAACCACTTCACTCAGAGAAGAAGATTCCTTATTTGATAAGGGTTAAGGTGCAATACTTTTTTCATGTCAGGAGTGACTTGAGAAACTGCAAGTCATGTCTGGTGTGAGAAAATTGGCCGTCTGAAAGGACGATGCTCAGATGTTTTGATGTTTTACCATCCTTGTGGGAGGCTTCTCTCACGTCCCTGCATGGGGATCTAGAGCTCAACCTGCTCTCCCAAGATTTGAACTGCTGGCCTTTCAGTCAGCAATTCTGCTGGCACAAGGATTTAACCCATTGCGCCGCCGGGGGGAGGTGTAACACTTACATTGAGCCATGGATAAATAAACCCAGGTTTTGAGTTTGAAACTCCACAACCTATACACGAACATGTACAGTAAATTTCCTCTCAGAATATTATAATGAGCTGCAACCTTACTCTTCTTACTTCAATGTGAGTAACAGAAGAATAATGAAAAATGAGTCAAGAGAGTCTGGTAGTAATATTATTGAAAATCCTTTTACAAAACACAGTTGTGTTTCCTGGAGGGGTAAGTCAAAATATTGATTATGCTTTAAATAAAATATTTACAGTATACAAATCTGCTTTCTCTTTTTCCTTTTATTTTTGGAGGGGAGTGGTGTTGGTTCAAATCATGAAAGAATATTTGTTTTTGGACTACAGTGGTCTTATTAGCTCTCCCTGTCAGTTGCCCTCAGTTGTACTCAGTAACATTATGTCATGGCCAATTCCAAATAGGTGGCGAGTTTATTTACTAACATCCAGTATAATCCTTACATTAAATATAATACCACAACACTTAGTAATCATATCTTATTGAGTTGGATTATCCAGACAACTCATTATTGAAGTAAGAAGCAGCAAGTATCAATTCACTGAGCGGATAAAACAAAGTAGTCTATCGGGATTTTAACAATATGAATTGTTGTACATTCTGTATTGGGTTTTGATATAAAGTCTGTGAGCATTAGCTCCCCGCTCTCCAAAATCAAACTTAAGAATATTCAGTACTTCTTGTTTTATAAGGTGTATCCCAAGAAAAAATGGTCTGAGAAATCATCCAGTTTCCTTTAATATGTCTGAGCACGGGGACACAAAGGTATGGAGAATCAATAACATTTGAGTGGAGATTTGAATGCACTGTTTTGATGGCTTTTTCAGGCAGAGAAATGTGTCCTGCAGATATCACACACAAAGCATTACCACATGGATCTCTTTAGAAAATAGCCTTCAGGACTGCAAAACAAATTCCTAAAGAGAGAGGTCACTGTTCAGGTAAAACTACACCTCACACTACAATGCACGCTTCATTTTTTCCCCACAGATGCAAAAATAAGTACTTACTTCACACATGGACTACACCGATGGTCATGTTGGTTAGAAAATCCTGGTAGTTTTTCTCTGAAAAAGTAACTTTCCCAAGCTCTGGGTATTTTACTCAGCTTCTAATTGAATAGAAAATATACACTATTTGTCAGAAAACCCAAGATCTTTTTCTCACTTAGCCACTTACTATTTCTTCACTGATATTGGTGAGTAAATCTGAGTAAACTATTCCATATTCATGATTTCTACTTAATCAAGTTTTTGATACTATTGCGTGAGGAAATGAGACTTATTCTGCTGGCAAACAGAGCATGGGCAAATGGTGTTTCTATCAGCCTTGGTGGCCGGGATCAGGCCAAGAGAAGTTACTTAATTAAGTAGCTGATACAGACTTTTGTTTAATATGCACACTACTACCATATTGCTACAAGAAATACACAGATATCCCAAAATGATTTAGGAAAATAAACATGGTGTAGTTTGCTTTAAAGGTCCTAAAGTTTGAATGGAAAATTTTCTCCTTTCTGTTTTTAAGGTTTCTAAGTTTTAGCTACAGGGCTATAGTGTAATTGCATTGTAGTATTACAATTCTAATAAAAATGGGGGGGAAACGATGTAAGGTACAAGAAATTGACCAATGTATCTTGTAATTTTTTTAAAAAAAAACCATAAGGAGGGAATAAAATATTGCAGCTGATATTGGGAACTGCCAGAAAATAGTTGTTGTTTGGATATATGCATTAAAAAATAATAAATCTGAGACCTACAGCACCAAATGATACAACCATTTGACAATTTTTTATCATCTGTTGGAGCCCAGAGAGAAAGATCCCGTTCTTACAGTGTTTCTGTGCAGGGCCGGATTAGCGGCCTGTGCCACCCGAGGCCGCCCGGTCTGAACGCCGCCCCCCTGGGGGTGGGGCCTCTTGCGGGGCGGGGCCGGCGTGATGCACAAGGCGCCACCGGAAGTCCTGCCCTTAGTTAGACTCACGCAGCTTCCCCCGCTGCCGCCGCACTCGCTCCGGCGCCACTCCTTCCCTCAGTGAAGGGAGGAAGTGCGCCGGTGTGAGCACGGCGGCGGGGGTGGGACTTCCGGCGGCGCCTTGTGCGTCACGCCGGCAGCAGCTCCGCCCCTCCTCCCTTCAGTGAAGGGAGGGGCGGGGCCGGCGTGACGCACAAGGCGCCGCCGGAAGTCCCGCCCTTAGTTAGACTCACGCGGCTTCCCCCGCCGCCGCCCCCGCTCGCCCATGCCCCAAACACGAGCGGGCGGCGGTGGGGAAAGCCACGTGAGTCGCCGTAGCGGCGGGACTTCCAGCGGCGCCTTCTCCTTCTCGCCGGTTCCGCCCCCTCCCTTCACTGAGGGAGAAGGCGCTGCTAGAAGTCCCGCCGCTACAGCAACTCATGCAGCTTTCCCCACCGCCGCCCCGCTCGTGTTTGGGGCACGGGCGAGCAGGGGGGGCAGCGGCGGGGGAAGTCGCGTGAGTCTAACTAAGGACAGGACTTCCGGCGGCGCCGTGTGCGTCACGCCGGTTCCGCCCCCTCCCTTCACTGAAGGGAGGAGGGGCGGAGCCGCTGCCGCCGTGATGCACAAGGCGCCGCCAGAAATCCCGCCCTTAGTTAGACTCACGCAGCTTCCCCTGCCGCCGCGCTCGCACCGGCGCACCTCCTCCCTTCACTGAGGGAAGGAGTGGTGCCCGCCATGTCAATCGCCCTAGGGGCGGCAGGACTTCCCCCCAGCTCCTTGTCCCGCGGGCGGGCGCCACTCCTTCCTTCACCCCTTCCTTCAGGGCCAGAAATGCCGCCCCCAAAATCTGCCACCCGAGGCCATGGCCTTGTCTGGCCTTATGGGTAATCCGGCCATGTTTCTGTGAAATATGCTGAGACTAATCCACATGCAAGAGTCTGGCTTACAAATGGCATAGCTAGCAATGGAATAATTTCTGCACAACTTAAGTCAGATGCCGTAGACGTAGTTATAAAACCACAGGTCCCTGTGTCAGTGGTCTATGCTGCTACTCCTGGAGTAAGTACTCTCCTGGCATGAACAGGGGAAAAAAACTATTAGTTTGAAGTCCAAAACAATCCACAATGACCCAGTTGGCTGGTGCATTTTATCAGTTGCATTCCAGTAAGTCAGTGTTTCTCAACCAGTGTGCCGGGGCACACTAGTGTGCCATGAGCGTTCATCAGGTGTGCCGTGGAAAATTGGAACCTCCAGTGTAGAGTCCCAAAATTCCCAGGCAAATACTTCTAACTCTCAGGCGGCGACTTTCGTGCGGGCACAGGAACGAAGGACGCAACAATTGATACTGGTCCAAATGAAGCCAATTTATTGATACATCAGCTGACGGAGTCTGCCTAGCATAAGGCTGCCATGGCAGAGCTCCGAACAAGACCCAGCATTCAAGTTTTATACATTCAATGGCTGCAAACACCTGGCCCTGCCCATCTTCATAACTTGCAATAGGCTGGCATTCATGAAACCACATTTCACTACCCAATTAAACAAAGCACTGTTCAGCATTACATTTCTATTTGCTAAGAGCTGTGTCGCAGCATTAATTCTTTAGTCCCATTGTTCTATGTTATTGCCTTATGAGCAAAGTGTTCTTGAATGGCAACATTTCTATGCCGTGCCTCTTATTCTCGTCTCTGGCTGCTAGCATGATTTCTGGCAAGCTATCTAGCTATACTAAGGCCAGTTATTCTAAAACCTTTGCTGTGCATCACTCTCCTCTGACATCACTTCTGCTAAAAACATCAATTCTGCTTTACCAGGAGGGGGAGAGTCTAGGGTGTTGAAGTATAAAAACCCTAAGAAACCTACCTCGCTAAAGGCACAAAATTACAAACACCCCCCTCCCCACCCGTTGTCTACTTGGTCTCTCCCTCTCCATGCATTGGGAAGGCCCGCCTCCCTTTCCCCAAGTAGACACCTCCTCTTGCCCCCCTCCCCCCCAGGCCTAATGCCGGATGGTTCAATCCAGCACTGGCCCTGCCCCTCATTGTTTCCAACATTGTTTGAGTCCACAGTGCTCTCTGGATATAGGTGAACTACAACTCCAAAACTCAATGTCAATGCCCACCAAACTCTTATAGCATTTTCTCTTAGTTATGGGAGTTCTGTGTGGGAAGTTTGTGTCTTTCTGCCATTCCTGCCAGGATATCTATGTTGTGTTCATCGAAACAGGCCCAGATTTCCCACTGAGTGTATAAATACATAAAAAAACATATTAACTATATGCATTACTGTGTTAGAGTGTCATTTTGTGTCATTTTGGTTGGTGGTGTGCCCCGGGATTTTGCAAATGTAAAAAGTGTGCTGCGCCTCAAAAAAGGTTGGGAAACACTGCAGTAAGTAATGTTTCATAGCTCTGCACTCCCAGAATTATGAAACAGGTGAGGATGCAGCAAGTAGGATAAGCAGAGGGATAAACTTCATGAAATCACTTCCTCTAATGGCTTTGTACTGGATTATATACCAGTGTAAGCTCAGGCCCCTACCACACATCTGTATAAAATCCACATTTAACTGGATTATATAGCAGTGTGGACTCAGATAACCAAGTTCAAAGCAGATATTGTGGATTAACTGAATTGATATTCTAGGATTCCTTCCACACAGCTGAATAAAATCCTATATTTTCTGCTTTGAACTGGAATATATGGCAGTGTGGACTCAGATAAGCCAGTTCAAAACTGATATTGTAGGATTTTCTGCCTTGATATTCTGGATTATAGGGCTGTGTGGAAGGACCCTTAGAAAACCCAGTTCAAAGCAGACCATGTGGATTATCTGATTTGATAATCTGAATTATATGGCAGTCTAGAAGGCCTGAATCCCCATCTTTGAGCTGGCACCATTCTATAAATAGCTTTAGGTTCAACTGTAAGGGACAAATATTGACAAGGACTGTAGCTCTGTAACTGCATACTCTTTAAAGTTAGGATAACTACATTGTTCAAATCTTCAGTTTACCAGTGTGATAAGCCTTCAAAATCCCAGAGCCGTAATTCTAGACATGCATGTTTGAATAGCACCAAGGAAGAAAATGAAATTTGCATATGGATTGAGGCTCCTCATTATTATGTCACATTTTATCATGTTTTTATATTGTCTTAATTGTTTTACTGTGTTTTTATGCTCAATGTTTGACTGTAAACCGCCCTGAGTCGTCTACGGGCTGAGAAGGGCAGAATACAAATATAGCAAATAAATAAATAATAAATTTTCTGTATATGGAAACTGACATTTAATATCCAAGAGAAACACTAAGTCAAATGTTAAAGCCAAGGTTTACACAATGAACTTCCATGGGCAGAGAAATGGAAGCCAATGGCATTGGGAGGAATGATCCCACTCCCCACTGGGTCACCCTCAAAACTGCCACTGGAGAGCTGCACAACCCACACAATTAATTTTCAGGTGATACAGAGTTTTAGCAAAAACCAATATTGGATGTATCTATATAACTTTCATAAATCAATCTTACTGTTAAAATCATTGGCTTTCACTTCCCCAAGGAGTGTTTGTATAGTAACTATAATACATAAACCACCAAGAAGCTCTGTATTCAATGTGCCATGAAAGTGAAAATATATCCTCCACACACTTGTTTTTCTTCAAAGTGTGGTAACTCATTTTTCATGGATATTGTTCCACGCAAAATTGAAAAACATGGTCCAGCCTCTATAATTAGAACCTTTCCTGCATGATGTTAGTTTACATGTTTGACTGACCACATAAATAATTCTGTCAAATTTGAAAAAAACAGCCTTGTTTACAAAGCTAGTGTGTAACTATAACACTCTGCCTTAAATCAGGATGTGAATTCCCATCTTTGTGGGAGCATGCCTTCTTCATTAAACTGAAAAGTGAAAATGAAAAATATAGGTTGCTCAATTCTAAATCGTCATCCCTCTGATGTCTCCTTGAATTTATGCTACGTTTTTTCAGATTTGAGAAATGGGTTATAGCAGTGTTTCCCAATCTTTTTTGAGCCGTGGCACACTTTTTACATTTACAAAGTCCTGGGGCACACCACCAACCAAAATGACACAAATGACACTCTAACACAGTAATACATATAGTTACTTGAGAAAGAATTTCAATTGCAGAAATACTTTAGCTAGTACATATGTTTGATTGACCATGTATCTATTCCATAATTTATTTATTTATTTATTTCAAACACTTGTACCCCGCCCTTCTTAACCCCCGGGGGGACGGATGGACGGACAGACGACTCAGGGCGGCTTCCAATCGGCAACGTTTCGATGCCACAATAAATACACAATAAAATACATAATAAAACAAGCAATCAATTATAAATAGTTAAGTGGCTATAAGTACTGATATCAAGAACACTTCTTTTTCTCTTTCTTTCCTCAGTAATTCCAACATATTGAGAGCCAGCATGCCAATTCACTGTTATTACAATCAGGCAATTGCCATCAATAACAGTCCTATGACTTCATCCCACAAGGGAGGGAAAGTTGGTGGAATCATCTTCTCTGCGTGGCATTCTGTAGTGTTCAATTTTTAAAGAAAATGGAGAATTTATTCACCCCCATCACACAGGATCTCCTCATCCTATTTCTAGCTCAACCATCCACTTATTTTCCCATCACACAGGTTGGCAATATATTCTCCCGTGTCGTGTAGACTGACCCAGTTTTGAGCACTCCTTTCAATTGAATCTTCCACTCTTCTCTTTGAATCCTTCCTCCCAAGTAGACCACCACACTTTTAAACACTCCTTTCAATGGATCCTTCCCCACTTTGAATTCCTCCTCTTGAGGAGACCAGCACACAGCCAACGTATAGAAGTACACTTCAGTTTTGTGAGTAATATAGGAAATGAGCAGAACACCTATGAAGGGCAAAGTGTCTAGAGCATAAAGGTCACAACAGTGTTTCTTTCACAAAATACTCAGCAGATTGGCACATAATGTTGATCTCATCATCAGCCCCTCCACAGACAATCCTTTAAAAAGGCTATTCATTGTATAGCTTGTATACTTTTTGATTTACAGGTGTAGACCAGCTGTAGCTTATTATGCACAGACAAAATTGGCAGAATCCCTATGTTTTATTGTCTCTTCCTCTCAGCACACATCGTCCCTTCAAATGGACGGGGGGAAACATTATTTTAAAAGCTGGGTGGTTACCAAAGCCATAAACAGAGTGGTGTGAAGGTGTAGGAGACATGTCTGATACAGGAGACAATGTAGCATTACTTCACTCATTGTGGTTGGCTGAACAGTAAAAACAAACTGCAAGTTATATAGCAATATATCCAAAGCACCCAAGAGCCACATACCAGAATGAATGAGGCCAAAAAAACCCCTAAATGTCCTATACTCCCTCTTCTACCACAACGATTTTTCTATCTACTAATCATTCGTTATCACTTCTTTTTAAAATCATCTCTCTTTCCTTATTTTCTCTCTTCCCAGAAAGATTGCCATTTCTCCTATTCCCCTAACTATACTGGAGAATAATAACAGTTTGATATCGTTGTGGCTGCCATGAGCTCATCTTAAGGAATTCTGGAATGTGTAGCTTAGTGAGGTCTGTGCTTTAGTTTAACACAGGGGTCGGGAACCTTTTTGACTCAGAGAGCCATGAAAGCAAAATATGTGGAAATTTAGTTCAGTGAGAGCCATATAATATATATAATATATTTTAAGACTGAATTCAACTAAATGTGAGTATATACATACATACTATGAGAAAAGGATTCCTCCGGCAGAATGACGGGACACTTCAGACCTGGCTCTGCAAAAGGCATGCTCATGAAGGAAGAGAAGACGGAAGGAAGGGGGAAAGAAAGAAAGAAAGAAAGAAAGAGGAAATAAAGGAGGGAGGGGGAGAGGAAGAAAGAAAACAAGAATGAACTGTGGAAAAGGAAGAAAAGAAAAGCAAGAGAGAGATAAGGAGGGGAAAAGAAAGAAGGAAATTAAGAGAGGAAAGGAAAGCAAAAGGTGGGGTAAAGAAAGGAAAGGGAGTTAGGAAAAAGTAAAATAATGAAGGAAAAGAAGAAAAGAAAGAAGGGGAGAGAGGGAAGTGAAAAGAAAGGAAGGAGAAGGAAAGGAAGACTTGGGGGAAAAGAATAGAAGGAAGGAAGGAAGGAAGGAAAGAAGGAAAGAAAGAAAGAAGGAAGAAAGGGAGGGAGGGAGGGAGGGAGGGAGGAGAGGGAGAATGGAGGAAAGAAGGAAGGGGAGAGAGGGAGGAAAAATGAAGGAGAGAAAGAAAGGGTGAAGGGGAAAAAGGAAGGAAGAGGGAAGGAAGAGAGAGGATGGAGGAAAGAAGGAAGGGGAGAGGTAGGGAAAATGAAGGAGAGAAGGAGAAGGAAAGGGTGAAGGGGGATGAGGAAGAGGCCGCGATGGCAGTGTGGAAACGGCAATCGCGGCGCATTTGCGTCAAACCTCCATGCAGTATGCTGGGAAACTCAAGCCTGGGCTGCTCTGGAGAGCCAGATGCAATCATGAAAAGAGCCACATCTGGCTCCCGAGCCATAGGTTCCCTACCCCTGGTTTAACAGGAAGCATTGGAACAATCTAGCAGAAAATTGTCAAGATCTCACCAAAGTAGAAATCCTAGCAATTTCTTAAGAAGGTTCCATGGTTGTTAAGCTGCTATAACACTTTAAAGGAATTGTACTTTGTCAACAGCCCCAAGAGAGATTGCTTTAAATCTCCAAAGAGCAAATTGTTTTGTCCCAAGTTCCTTGCACCCAGTAAATTATGAAAGTAAAGTAGAAAACAAGGGGTAACCCATTCTGCCTTTTAAGTAATGTTACAAATCTATGTTGTTTATTAGTTTATAAAGGCATGAAAGGAATGGGAAGAATGTATAGCACAAAATATCTAGATTAGAAGAAAAGCCTTAAGTAAGTTTGACAGTATGCTCCTTTACAGAAGTCTCGGGGCTTTGCAAATTATAACAAAATGGTATGCACCCATGTGATAAAATCTTTTAAGATCCTGATTGATTGAGCTGTCATAATGTGCCCTCTGTTCAAAAGACTGTGAAATAACCACATCAAAGGCATCCATTGACTGAACTACAAGATGTTCCAAAAATGGGCCCAATTTGAAATTGCCATATCTGCAACCACAAACTACCCATCTCTTACCACTTGAAAGAGTGGGGCAAAGAGTTTCAAGTGACCACCACTAGATGCCTCTCCCAGTGCACAAACAGCCTCTAGCCTTAGCCATTCACAAGATGGCCACCTCGCAACATAAGACCTAGAACATAAGAACATAAGAACATAAGAAGAGCCATGCCGAATCGGACCTCAGCCCATCTAGTCCAGCATTCTGTATCACACAGTGGCCCACCAGTTGTACACGGGGATCTCGAGCAGAAGGGAGGGCAAAACCCTGACCTGCTCCCGACCCCCCACAACCAGTACCCAGGGAAATCCTGCCTACCTCAACCAACTCCGAGGTGGCACTTGAATGTCCTTTTCAGTAACTACCGATACACTTGGTATCCATGAATCTGTCTAATCCTGCCTTGAAGTTGTTCAGGCTGACAGCTGTCACAACCTCTTCTGGAAGTGACCCTCTGGGTGAAGAAATATTTCCCTTTATTAGTCCTAATTTTCCTACCTTGGAGCTTCAGGGAGTGCCCTCTAGTCCTAGTGTTTTGTGACAAAGAAAATATTTTTTCTTTATTCACCTTTTCTATCCCATGCATGATTTTATACACTTCGATCAAGTCACCTCTTAAACGCCGTCTTTCAAGGCTGAAAAGACCAAGGCGTTGCAACCTGGTTTCATAAGGGAGCCGCTCCATCCCTTGGGTCATTCTTGTTGCCCTTTTCTGTACCTTTTCCAGTTCCGTTATATCCTTCTTAAGGTGCGGAGACCAGAATTGTACACAGTACTCCAAATGTGGCCTTACCATCGATTTGTAGAGAGGTAATACAACATTTGCTGACCTATTTTTGATTCCCTTTCTGATCATGCCTAGCATAGAATTTGCTTTTTTCACTGCTGCTGCGCACTGGGTTGACATCTTCATTGAGCTGTCCACCAAGACCCCAAGATCCCTTTCCTGGTTTTACACTTGTTTAGGTTAAAATGCATTTGCCACTTTGTTGCCCATTCACTCAATTTCGAGAGATCTTTCTGGAGCTCTTTACAATCAGTTTCATTTTTACCCCAGTTACCCCAAGGTTCAGTTTTGGGTCCATTACTTTTTAATTTATTCATTAATGATCTGGATGTAGGAGTGAATTCTGAGGTAGCAAAGTTTGAAGACGACAGTAAATTGTTCAGGGTAGTTACCCTGAACAATTTAGTGTCGTCTGCAAACTTTGCTACCTCAGAATTCACTCCTACATCCAGATCATTAATGAATAAATTAAAAAGTAACGGACCCAAAACTGAACCTTGGGGTACGCCACTTCTCACCTCTTTCCACCCAGAGAAATGTCCGTTTATTACCACCCTTTGTTTCCTACAGTTTAGCCAGGTTCCAATCCAGGACAAGACCTGTCCTCTGATTCCATGGCTGAAGAGCTTATTTAGGAGCCTTTGGTGAGGGACTTTGTCAAAAGCCTTTTGAAAGTCAAGGTAAACAATATCGACTGGGTCCCCTTTATCTATGTGTTTATTTACACCCTCAAAGAATTCTAACAAGTTAGTAAGACATGATTTGCCTTTGCAGAAACCATGTTGATTTTCTTTCAGCAATGCCTGTTCTTCTATGTGCCTAGTAATATTTTCTTTAATAATGGTTTCCATCACTTTGCCTGGAACTGAGGTTAAACTGACTGGTCTATAATTTCCTGGATCACCTCTGGATCCTTTCTTGAAGATCGGTGTTACATTTGCCTCCCTCCAGTCCTCGGGTAGAGTGCCTGATCTTAGAGAAAGGTTATATATCTTAGCTAGAAGTTCAGCAATTTCACACTTGAGTTCCTTAAGAACTCTGGGGTGGATGCCGTCTGGACCTGGTGATTTGTTGACATTTAGTTTAGTAAGGCATATGAGAACATCCTCCTTGTTTATCTCTATCTGTTTTAATTCTTTTAATTCCCTCCCTGAAAAAACTGACTCAGCTGCAGGCATATGTTGTCTGTCCTCCTGTGTGAAAACGGAGGCAAAGAAGTCATTTAGCCGCTCAGCAATTTCCTTGTCTTCGCTGATTTTCCCTTTCTGACCATTGTCGTCGAGTGGCCCAACTGCTTTTCTAGTTGGGTTCCTGCTTCTGATGTACTTAAAGAAGTTTTTGTTGTTTTTTAATATTCTTTGCTATGTGTGCCTCAAAATCTCTCTTGGCTTTCCTGACTGTTGCTTTGCATTTAGTTTGCCAGAGCTTGTGTCCCTTTCTGTTCTCCTCGGTAGGAAGAGCCTTCCATTTCTTAAATGAGTTTTTCTTCTTTCCAATCACATCTTTTACTTCATTTGTAAGCCATACTGGTGTCCTTTTGGACTTTCCATGCCTCTTTCTTTTTCTTGGAATGCATTTTAGTTCGGCCTGTTTTAAGGTATTTTTAAACAGTTTCCAAGCATTTTGGAGGGATTTGATTTTTTTACTGCTCTTTTTAGTTTGTTCTTTACAATTTTTCTCATTTTGGTGAAATTCCCTTTGTGAAAGTTTAATGTCTCCGTGTTAGTTTTCACTGACAGTTTGCTATCCAAACTTACGTTGAAGGTTATTGTGTTATGGTCACTGGTACCTATGGGCTCAGCTACAAGGACATCTTGAACGAGATCTTGTTCATTAGTTAGCACCAAGTCCAGGATCCCCTTTCCCCTGGTTGGTTCCATGACCATCTGCTCAAGGGAATAATCAGCTAGCATATCGAGGAACCTTGTCTCTCTTTCTGCGTAGAACAAGAATTTGACCAATCTATTTGGGGATAGTTGAAGTCCCCCATTATGACTAATGTATTTCTTTTTGAGGCCTGTTTAACTTCATTTTCCAGATAAGACATAAGATATTCTTCATTTGCAGTGTTGTCTTTTAGATTTGTTTCTGGCTCAAAATGGTGAGTAAAATGTGATCACTTAAACTGTTTGTAACAGTTTGTGTCATTGTAACATGTTGCCATTGTGAAATGTACTGCTTTGAAATTGGGCCCATCATTTTGAAACACCCTAGACCAGTGGTTCCCATCCTATGGGTTCCCAGGTGTTTTCGGCTACATCTCCCAGAAATCCCAGCCAGTTTACCAGCTGTTAGGATTTCTGGGCGTTGAAGGCCAAAACATCTGGGGACCCACAAGTTGAGAACCACTGTCTTAGACTATGATGCTATTCGTGTTGTGACCATTCTTACTATGGAGGACAAGCTGCTGCAATGAGGTGGCCGGGATTGTGTCGGTAAAGGCCAAATGAATGAGTGTGAAGTGTGTGTTGATTGTGCCCACGAAATATAAAAAAAATGTGTCTGTATGAAAGTGATTGTATGTTTGGAGGATACGCTTTTTGTGGAATAACTCCCAGTAGCATCCAGAAGACTGTGAGTCCTTCCACACAGCCCTATATCCCAGAATATCAAGGCTGCTTGGAAGGGCCCTGTATTGACCAAAAAGGCATACACAAGAGAAGATAGATAGTGGGTTTGAAGGTTAAGTCCAGCATGATTTTCACATGGGGGCTACAGTTGTGAAGAGCCAACTTCTGGCTTAGCTGGCTTATTTTTGTTACCACTTTTTATGTTGTATAATACTGTGCCTGTTCAAGCTTCTGAGGTTTTATAACAGGACTTATAACTAGGGCTCTTCTGTGCTCTACTTTTGCCAGGGCTTCCTTTTTGTTCTGTTATCATGATGTAAACATGCAATGCCCCAGTTTGAAGAGTTATTTGTTTTTATTTATTGATATGTGGTATATGTTATGTGATGAACACATTTTTATGGCATTATTTTCCAACCACTGTCCAATCCTACAAGATTACTCCAGATGAGAATAAAACAAAAAAAAACCTGCCAAAGTGATTATTAGTGTTAATGAAAATAAATACAAGAAACTGACAAGGGACTAAGGCAGCAGAGGCAGGCTAAAATCACATTAAAATAATAACACCGAAACCACAGAGCAGTAAAAATCCATAAAAGCAGCAAGAGTACGTTACAATGCAATAAATGTCAGGGAAAAGGGAACAATTTTCACTTGCCCCCTACATTACTATTGCTTCTAGGAATTGATTGATCCTGTGTTATTCTGTCCTAACTGCCTCCAACTTTGCTTCAAAGTTGTATATTGTCTGGTTTATATTCTTAGTGTCTTGAAAAACATTGGAAGCGCAGTTTGAGGGAGGGGGTCTTAACCTTACATTAGTCTTCCCTGTTACACACCCACCTCAGACTGATTCCCCAATGTATCATTTGAATGTTAAATGGAAGATTAAATCTCCCTTTCAAAATTCACATGAAATAACCCTACTAAATTTCAGCACATCATCTCTTGATGTAGAACCCATTAATCAATATTGTTACCTAAATACATTCTGAATGCACAAGTAGTTGGTATTTCCCACCCCCGTCCCACACACAGTGCAGTTTTCATAACAATATTTTTAATCCTTTTATCTGAGTCACTGCTAATTGGTATTATATAGCTGTGACACCAAATGTAAGAAAGGGGACAGGTAGAAGTAGGAAGAAGCTGTTCAGGTTGCTGAATTTAATCAAGAATATTTTTAGTCTCAGTAGGAAGGTTGTACTACCTGTTGTTACAGTTGCTCTTTTAAAAATAGTATTTCTTATTATCCATTTAGAGCTTCTCAGTACATTTTTCCAGCAATCACTTCAGATTATGGATGAGAGTAAACATTCCTTCAAACTGAAATACAATTTTAATTTTACAATCAACCGAGCATGGTAACAATATTTCAAAGGGCAATTTAATATGGGTTTCACAGAAGTAATTGGCCAAAGTCCCTTTGTATTAAAGGCTTTAAAATAAACACACAATTATTTAATGTGGTATATTGCATTTTTTCTACAGCAATGTGTGAATGGGTGTAATAAATAACTGGAGGAGAAGCTTTTTGGAGATTGGCTATCACTAACTGCAGCCAGAACGGACATTAGGTAAAGGTAAATGTTGTCCCTTGACATTAAGTCTAGTCAAGTCCGACTCTGGGGAGTGGTGCTCATCTTCATTGCTAAGCCAAAGAGTCGACATTGTCTGTAGACACCTCCAAGGTCATGTGGCCAGCATGACTGCATGGAGCACCGTTACCTTCCCGCTGAAGCTTTACCTATTGATCTATTCATATTTGCATGTTTTTGAACTGCTAGGTTAGCACAGTGTTTTTCAACCTTTTTTGAGCCACGGCACACTTTTTACATTTACAAAATCCTGGTGCACACCACCAATCAAAATGATACAAAATGACACTCTAACACAGTAATACATATAGTTTTTAAATGTATTTATACACTCAGTGTGAAACCTGGGTCTGTTTCGATGAACACAACATAGATATCCTGGCAGGAATGGCAGAAAGACACAGACTTCCCACAAAAAACTCCCATAACCAAGAGAAAATACTATAAGAGTTTGGTGGGCATTGACCTTGAGTTTTGGAGTTGTAGTTCACCTATATCCAGAGAGCACTGTAGATTCAAACAATGTTGGATCAAGACCAAACTTGGCATGAATACTCAATATGCCTAAATATGAACACAGTTGGAGTTTGGGGAAAATAGACCTTGACATTTGCGAGTTACAGTTTCTGGGATGTATAGTTAACACACAATCAAAGAGCATCCTAAACTCTTGCAACAATGGAATTGAACCAAACTTGGCATATTGAACTCTCATTACCAACAGAAAGTATTGAAAGGGTTTGCTTGGGAATTGACCTTGAGTTTGGAAGTTGCAGTTCACCTACACCCAGAGAGCACTTGGCAGTCAGTGGAGTGATTTTATTATAATATTCTCACTCCTAGATTTTTCTTGTGACCAATCTAGCTGCCATGTTTTTAACTAACTGGAGTTTCCAAACTTGGTACCAAGGTAGCCCAATGTACAGTACATTGCAAAAGTCCAACCCTAAGGTTACAGCACCACCATCTTTAGGTCTTTTGAATCTAGGGAGGGGCACAACTGTCGTATGAGCTGAAGCTGGTAATAAGAAGTATTCCTGACTGCCACTCCCAAGCTGCGAACACATTCATTCAGGAGTGTAGCCACAGCCAGAACTACCGTAGTTGATATACCTCCAAATCTAGGGTAAGACTCTTAATGGCAAGCACCTCTGTCATATCTGGATTCATTACCTCATCCAGGCATTCATTCAGAGAAGACATGATATCCTTAGCTTAAGATGTTATTGATTCACCACTTTATCCCCCTTCACCCCAATGGTGACCTGTCAGAACAGGCAATAATACTTCTCATTTTAAAAAGAGGAGGCAGAAAGGAAGCATCAGCATCCCTTCTAAAGTATGGAAGAGCATTGAACTTCAGCTGTTTCTGGTGGGATACGCTTTATGGTACAGAAACTCTCAATGTAAGTGGAATACTGGCAATTAAAGCTGTGGGTTATGTGCTCACAGAGAGTTACTGCAAGGAAACAGGTGGAGAATGAAAAGGTAATGTTTGCTCAGTCTTAAAAATACGTTGTATTGTTCAGTAACAGGCCAACAATATTTGGATTGGGACATGTAAGTAGTTCCAGATGAGCAGCTTCACCTTCTGAGAAACGAAATGTGGAAGAGGCAGCGGGAATAAAATAGTATAGGCAAAGCCTTGTCACTCTCTTGACCAAATGTATCCTGCTCCATGAGGCCATCTGCTTAGTATCTACATGCAATGTATTTAATATCTCTTACCTTCAAATAACATCTTTCTTCTAGCCGTTAAATGCTAAGCTGTTCTATCTTAATGCTACCTACAACTTTTGACAAGTATTTTTTGGAGTCTGAATTCTCTACAAAATATGGGACAGACTTATACATCTGACAGATTTGGCAGTGAGGTTAGGGGAGCTTTATAGTAGAGGCAACCCCCCCCCCTGGCAGTTGTTGGTTTTGACAGTCTCTAATGCTCTGGGAGGACCCTGAACTGAATTGATCCTCAGATATACTATTTTATATCCTGGATGAATTGTGGGATGAGGCACTCATAGCTTCTCCCATCTGTTGCTAAATAGCAAGATGTTACAGTATGTTGTAGATAGAAGCTAGCAAATACTGTAATAACCAGCAACTGTCCCAATAGATTAATTTATTGTGCTACTCTTTAGCTGCCTCCATTTTTTTCTTTGTACTCATGTTACTCCACTTTCTACAAACCCAGTTTAAACTACAAAGGGAGAGGAGTGGACAGAATCTTGCACTTCCCAGTAGACCTGATCAAAAGACAATTGCATCAGTCTCTTTTAGTGTGTGTGTTCTCTATCTTTAACCATTTTTGAAATCTTAACCACACATGTGTCCCAGTGTGAAATGTCAGAAGTTGTGTGAATAAAGTAGGACTTACAACGCCTAAATAAAAAGTAAGATTGGCTGTCGGAAGGTGTGTCACAATGCGGGTCCTGACCCGGCCCCTTAATCATACACACACAGACAATGTCATTTAACTATTTATTAAGCACAAATGTTGCAGATGAAAAGGTGAAATGTTCAAAAGTAAAGAGATCAATCAGTCCAAAGTAATTAGCAATTAGTGTTCAAAAGCAAATCCAAAAAGCAGGGAATCTCTCAAAAGCAAGGTCCATAAAACAAGGCAAGTTGATCCGAAG
This sequence comes from Anolis apletophallus, assembly GCA_030556195.1. Lineage (NCBI taxonomy): Eukaryota > Metazoa > Chordata > Lepidosauria > Squamata > Anolidae > Anolis > Anolis apletophallus. The sequence continues at coordinate 79,235,702 of JARBWK010000008.1, forward strand.
TAAACTTAGTCCATGGAGCAAAACAAGGCAATCCAAAGTTCATGGAATACACAAGGTCTCTTGGCAGTACTTGGCAAGGTGAGCCAAACTATGGCTTCCAAGGAGCAGCAGACCACCGATGCATCTGTCCAGCAACGACGTGGCCGCCAAACTGAGGAACTTTCCCACAGAGTGTATACTTAAGTCCCACCCTTGTGGGACCAGCGCCTCTCCAGGCTCCGCTTCCAATCTTTCCGTGTAGCCACAATACTACTCCTCCGGTCGAAGCTCCTCGCAGCTTCAGCGCCATCTGCCCCGTTATCTTCCTGGGAAAGTGCCTCCAACTCGGTTTCCATATCTCCATCCACAGCTGGTGGAAACAAGCGCTCCTGAGAACCGAAGCCTCCTGGTTTCTCATATTCGCAATCCGAGCCGGAATCTGGCTGGCCTTCATCATCCGAATAAGCAGAAAGCCAGGTGTCATCCCATTGTAAACTGTCAGTCGGTGATGCATGCCCATCAGCCCCTGCATCCCCTCTATCTTGGTACAAAGCAATCGGGACCCCCGGGGCGGCACCGCACCCCCCCCCCCCGGCTGGAACGGGGGCTGAGATACTACAAGGTGGAATGTGGAAAACAGAGGCTCTTGTCACGAGGATGAAGCAACAGCACCCCCTTGTGACGTGATGACGTAATGACGTAATGGAACAACCGCTCCCTGTGACGCACCCTGTGATGCATCCTGAAGAAAAATCCTTCTAAAAATTGTACTTGTCATATGTTGTATGTAATTGCATGTGGATCCGGCAGGTACTGTCTGCCATCTGTGTGATGTAGTCCGCTCTGAGTCCCCTTCGGGGTGAGAAGAGCGGAATATAAATAGTGTATTATTATTATTATTATTAAAGTGGGGTAGAGGCAACTGGCAAAAGCTGTGGCCTTGTCTTGCAATGAAAGTGAGTATTTAATAGAGTTGCAGTCAGATAGAAAGGGGGCACTTCATAACATCCATTAAAATGTCCTCTTAAACTAGACCAGGTGCTAAAATATAGGGTTAGGAGAACATTTTTATGGCTAGCAAAATGGTTAGGGCCGACATTAGCCATCTGAGTTTATGGTAATATCAACTGTAACAAATCCATTTTCATTATCCAGAGGTAAGTGCCAAAACAGCAGTGAGAGGCTTGAGGAAGATCTAAAATTTGCAGGTATAGAAAAACTTTGGGAATCCCTATGAAGATTCATGGGGTTTGGTGGCCATGGAATACTGGCTAACTTGGAGGAGGGACAGATAGGTAATGCTGGCCCTAGACATTTTGCTAGCTCAGGAAAAGAGCAAGATGACACCTTCCAAATTCATACAATTGAATAGGCAATTGTATTTTATTTTCACAGGGCAAAGTGACATTGTCTCCCAGTGCACCTTTTGGGAGCACTTCAGAAATGTTTATGGGATGCATGAAGAGCTTTGTGGCACACAGACCTTTTTCTTCCATGAGAGCCAAGTGTTTTTCTAGGGAGCTCAGCAGAGATGGCTCAAATGCTACCCCTGTTCTGCAGTAACTGCTGCCTGAAGTACTTCACTCATTCTAACTCTAAGTGCCAGCCAGCCCTGTGAATAGGAGAGAACAGAGGCCCCATCTACACTGTTATATATATATAATACAGTTTCATAATGCAGTTTAACAGAATTGAACTGCATTATATAAGTGTAGTGCAGTTTAGCTGCAGATGGGACCTGAGTGTAAGGTGTGATGGTGGAAAGACTGGAGTCTTAAAGAGCAGCACTCTATATTCAGCAACATTTTGTTTCAGGATAGGACACATTTGTTGTAGAATGAACCACTGCTACTATATTTAGTTTACTTGGTTCATTGTTCATTTCACGTTATCTTTACCAGTAGGTATATATTATGAGATGTTAACATCATAGTGTTGCTGTTTTTGTTAAAATTGCCAACACTATAAGGCCTTCTGCATAGATCTACTATAGGGTTTTGTGTGTGCGAGAGAAGTTCATTCAAGCATCTTCTATGGGCATCTGGCTTTTCTAGCCAAATCATCTTCAGATCAATGCTTCCAAGCTGCAGAAATACCATGAGACTTCCAGAGCAGCTCATGTGATATTTTGCATGATAATCCCTTTACTGTTTCTGGTTATCTTTGTAGAGCAAAGAGCTGCCAAATGCTCTTAAAGTTTCCAGACCTTGAGAAGAAATGCATCCTCACTCCAGATTTCATATTCACTGAATCCTTTCATGTGATGGACTCCTTGTATGTTCTCAAGCTCTTGTGACATCTGTTGGGTGACTGTAGCTTTTTGCTGCTAACTCCCACCCATTAATCATCATAAAGTAAATGTACCATGTTATAAATTAAAGTCAGGCCGCCTGAATAGTGGCATCAGTAAAAACCTTTCTTTAAAATTCTGACTTGTGAACCAAGGAAATGCAGCCCTTCAACACTTTCCATCGGGCTGCCTTGGTCCATTGAACTCTGTGTGCGTCCTGCTCAAGCCTTGTTGCTGCTAAGTCTTTCTTGCTAAGTTTCTCTGCTTCCCAAGCCGCTCGGTCGTGGACAAGGAGGAAATCTGTTTGGAGACTCTTCCTGCGCATCCGGCTTGGAATCCCCACCCCAGGACTTTCTACCTGCTGTTCCTGATTGCTACTTTAAGGCATTGTATTGGCCTTCACGCTTTCCTCTTTCCTGCACAATAAAACTGTGTTGTACCTCCAAGCTGTGTGGTTTGTTCAGGGAGATCAAGTGTGACCCAGCCCTAGAAGGCGACAGCTTGATCCGAGATCCATACTCCCTGACAAACCGAAGACCGGATGCAGACTCCCCCGGGAGCAGGGGCAGCCGCGCCAGCCATGGCCTGAACCCCTACGGCCGCAGACTTCCAGAGACTCCAAGCCAACATGATTGCACTCCAGCAGCAGTTCACGGCCGTGATCCAAGCCCAATGACCACCGAACTGGCGTGTCCCAGTGGCCCTGCCTGCTCGCTTCGCTGGGGACCCGACCGCTGCGCCCACATTCCGCGGACAGTGCCATGCATACCTGGTGTAACAAACAGGGCGTGGTGCTTGGTCATATCAAACAAACACATGAATCTCGAAGAGTTGAAGTAACGTTATTATTGTAGTAAATTCAAAGTAAATAAGTGTTAATGCACACAACCCCTATGCCGAGCCCAAGACGGGGGTCCTGTTTCTGCTTCTGGTCACCCTGTGGTCGACCCAGATGGGCCCCACCGTAATCCATGCCATGCTAGACTCCGGCGCCACAAACAACTTTATAGACAAGGACTTTGCCAAGCACCTGGGCCTTGAATGCTTTGATCTGAAGGAACTGAGGCCCGTGCAGACTATTGACGGGCGGATCCTAAAGTCAGGCCCCATCAAGCGATGGACTAAGCCCACCAAGATGAGTGTGCTGGAACACCAAGAAGCTATATCGTTCCTGGTGGCCCAGATTCCGCACTTCCCCGTTATCTTGGGAGTGTCCTGGCTCACGCAACACAACCCACAGATAGACTGGGATCACCGGGAGGTGCGGTTCCTTTCAACCTACTGCCAGAGACAATGTTTCAGAAGCCGGGCCGGGCCCGCCGCAGAGGTGGGGGCAGTAGCTACACTCCCGCGGAAGTACCAAGAGTTCTGGGAAGTGTTCAGCGAGAGGGAGGAGGACAAGCTCCCGCCTCACAGGCCTTATGAATGCGCGATTGACTTGGTCAAGGGTGCGCCGATCCCACGTGGACGATTGTACGCCCTCTCGGAGCCTGAGCAGAAGGCACTCCGGGAGTTTTTGGATACAAACCTGCGAAAGGGATTCATCCGCCCAAGTCAGTCTCCCGCCGGTGCTCCAGTCCTGTTCGTGAAGAAGAAGTCAGGGGAACTACGTCTATGCCACGACTACCGAGCCCTCAACAGCATCACCATCCGCAACAGGTACCCCCTCCCATTGATCCCCGAGATGTTAGAACAAGTGCAGAGTGCCAAGGTGTTCACAAAGCTGGACCTGAGGGGGGCTTACAATCTTGTGCAGATTCGGGCCGGGGACGAATGGAAGACCGCTTTTCAGACCAAGTACGGAGCGTACGAAACGCCCGTGATGAATTTCGGGCTCTGCAATGCCCCATCCACATTCCAACATTTCATGAATGACATCTTTAGAGACTATCTAGACCGGTTCCTTGTGGTTTACCTAGACGATCTGCTTATCTACAGTGAAAATCTGGAGGCCCACGAGCTTCATGTGAGAGCAGTGCTGCAGCGACTCCGGACAAACTGTGTTGTACCTCCAAGCTGTGTGGTTTGTTCAGGGAGATCAAGTGTGACCCAGCCCTAGAAGGCGACACAGACATCAACTCTTTGACCACCGCAAAGACAGCCCCAAAACTCATTTCTTATATAGCACTTACACATCACTGTCTTCTGAAGACTCTCCTTGATCATGAGCACCAGCTGCTGTATCTCCTACAGCTGATGTGCTCTGTGTTTGCCTCTACTCTTGCCAAAGCTGTTGCATGCTTAAAGTGTCCCAATCTGTTTCTTAACCCCCAGAAGGCCAGAATAAATCACTGTCAAAGCCACAAAACGTGTCAGAATTAGACTCTTCATTACACACACACCCTACTTCCTGAACCAATGTTGAATCTAAATCCGTATCAATTTCCTCTGACCCCATTTCTTCTTCCCCAGAAAAACTTTGGAAAGTGTCTGAATCAGAAGGTGCTCTAAGTATCTGCCGGATCCTTTTTCTCTGTTCCAATCCTTCCACACTAGAATCACTAGCTGTCCTTTTCCTTCCAGCTGCAGACTCTTGATAACCCAGAGCCACACCCCAGTCCATACTATTGGTTGATGCTATTGACCCAGCATCTTCCCCAATACTGCTAGGAGTAGTAGCTGAAGCCTCAATCACAACATAAAAACTCAATGAATTTGGGAACCTGGTCATTTTACATCCAACTCAAGTCCTGGTTCCTTTTTAATTTCTAGCAAATGTTCCTTATCTAGAAATAAATGTTGGTTCTTTATCTTTATGCCTTGTGGATTCCTCAGTAAACTTCCTCCTTTGTAAACCTAATTGCCCCTTCCTGAGCATCTAAAACAGAGAAAGGAAGCAATATGTGCACAAGTGTTTAATGTGGCTGATGAAATGATGCAAAGATAGAGATAAATAGTAAATACTCTTCAGCCTCCTGCTGGAAATTGGTTGCACAGCTAATTAATAAAAGAGGGGAAGCCACTGCTGTTTTGCATGAGGATTTGTGGGCTGAGTGCCCATTATTAAATTAAGAGCATCCCCATTCACTTCTGAGCATTTTTCCACTGCAGCTTTTGCCTCAGCCTTTCCCAATGGATGTCAGCCAGCATAAAGATTTACAGCCTTCAAAAGCTGCTTCTGCCAACATGTGGATCTTGTAAAGGTGTTTGATAGTGTTTAAGGAGCTTCAAAAGTAAGGCCTGTCTCCTGCACAAGTTTGTTCCTCTCTGTTCCCCCACTCCCTGCCTTGATTTGGCTATGAACTTGGCTTCTTTGTTCTTTCATGACTAATATTGCCATCTGTGGCCATTACATATTGACAAAGCAATGTAACATATTAAACCCAGGAAAACCTAGGATGCTTGAGTTCATCTGAGCATTTGTTGCTTAAAGCTCTGGTCCTTTGTGCAACCACCTGAAAACTTCTTTGGGATTTCTCAGGTTCCTAATGCGCTACAATTAATCAGTATATTTGTCTGTTACTATAAATGCAGTCTGCATTTCCTTTGCATACCTAACCGAGCAAAACAAACAAACAAAAACACAGAGTACTGTGTGAATAATTGCAGTTGTATTCATCACCATAGTTTTGTAAAAAAATTAAGGACTTACATTGATGACACGATCTTACAGTCACTAGGAATGTATCCTTTTGCAGCTTACCCACACCCATTTTTAAGTCAAAATGTCATGTCACTCCCAAAACTGAACTAGGACAGCTGTCTTTAGGAACTGGAGTCTCATTCAGCAGAAGTTCTGCAGCCAGACAAGATTATAAACAAGCCCTGGTCCATGTCCATATGCATGGCTGAGGCATGTAGGGAAAGGGCAGCCATAGCTGCAAGGAGGAAATGTTCTGACTAAAAGAAAACAAGAGAAGAGATCCCGTGGAGCTGATGTGATGGCAAATTGGAATCCCTAAGGAGATAATCAATCCTTCCATATTTCTCAAGTGTTTGGCCAAAGCCAAAACCTTTTTTGACATAATACTCAATTAATGTTACATCTGTTGTGATTCCATCAAACATTATAATATTACCCAGTCAGGGTTTTTTTTTGCTTGTTTTGGTTAGCAGAACTCATTATCCCTAGTGTATTCATTAAAAATCTTGAAACAAAATTCATGCCCATTGCTAGGGTTGCCACTTTTTGATATAAGAAATAAGGGTCATTTACCTAAAAATATGGGATTTTTCACAAAAATAAGGGACACTTCACATGGCCTCCTTTTTTTCCTGCGCTCCCAGGGAAACCTCCCACCGCCACCTCCGTGGACCCAGCACCTCATCCCCTCCTGTGCGGCCTCCTTCTTCTCCACTTCCTTCACCGTGACCGTTACGCAAGGCCCAGAATCCACAGCAGGCCTGAGACGCAAGCAGCTGTGTGTGCAAACCTCACTCTGGCTCCCACTCTCTGCGAGCACCTCCTGCCACTGCTGCCCCACCCCTTCCACTCTCCCTTCCAGGAAGGCCCACCTCTTCTGGTCTGTCACTTCTGGCGCCCGCAACCAAATCACCCCCTCCCCTTCTGCTCCCCTTTTGTGCTCGCCTCTCTTTATGCTCAAGAGGGAGGGCTAGAGCGGCCAGGGAAGGCACCAAGATGGCGGTGCTGTTGGCGAGTAAGCCGGACCAGGCCCGGTGTTTGTGTGGGGAGAGCGGCATCTACCACGCATTCACATAGAGTTCTCCCTTCCTTCCTTCCTCACTGCTGGCCCGGCCTCGCTTCCTGCTGCCACCTGTCCTGTCAATAAGGGACAGGAGCTGAAAATATGGGACACAAAATTCATGGGACGTCCTGTATAATACGAGACAGGTAGCAAACCTACCCATTGCTTTCTCAGGAGCAGGCAAGTAGATATTGCTTGAAACTACAATATTTCATCGCATAATAGTCACACTTTTATCGAGAGGGAGGGAGGTGTGACTAATACACAAGGGGAAACAGCTTTTTTGTTCCAAAACACATAACTTTTAATAAATAAATGTTGAAAATAACTTCACAAAATACACAAGAGTATTTATGGAAATGAGGGTTAATCAATTACAGGAGGATAAAGTTTCATCGCAGTCAGCTGCTTTTATCGGGAGGGAGGGGATCGGGTACACAAGGGGAAACAGGTTCCATAATAAATTGTTGAAAGAACCACAAAATACACTAGAGTATTCAGAAAACAAATTTACATAGTTAAACATTTTAATCTTCCTTGTTGGAAGACTCCACACTACTGTCATTGCTGTCATTATGGAATGTGCTGTCCTCAACACTTCTCACGGTAGTTGTTCTTTCCCTCCCCATCACTCTCCCACTGATCCATCCAGAGCATTAGAAATGTCAGTTTATCTAAAGTTTTTCACAACAATGTCCTCTGTGATAAGGTCCCAACTCTTGATTACCCATGTGAATATCAATTCTAAGCATGGGTGTTTCACATTTCCCGCAGGTGTTAATTTAAATACACCGACCATATACACTACAAACATGTACTCTACAAACATATGCACATACACATACCTAGACAACCCACCACCCACAGTACAATTACCCCACAACCCACCCCCAATCCCATCCACCACATTGACTTCCATCACTAATCCACGTAGAGTTTATGCACATCTTATTTAACCTCTATATTTCTGGTTCAATAAATTCCTCTTGTTTTTATTTCTTTAACTCTCCCACAAAGTATGCTAAGGCCAGCTTCCAGTTTCTTTCAAATGTTTTGTGATTTTCATAGGTGTCAATTGCTGATCACCGTCCATTATGCACTTATTATAGAAATGGCACAAGTGGTCTTTAAAGTCCTTGTTCACTGATACATCCAGTGGCTGCTAGTTCGAGGTTAAACCACCAGGATTCATTACCTCTTCTGTCTTATTGTCACAGATAAGTTGCTTCACTTTCTTCACAATGTGACTCTGGAAACTGGCCAAAGTAGCAGAGATGGTTGTTTATGTAGCACATTTGGTCTTCTTTCCACACAGTTTTAACCAAATCCACCATGAGTTCTAAGCCCATCCAACCCTTTCAATCCCAGGGGAAATTGTACTCTCTAGGGCATTTTTTCCTCTTAAAAATTATATGAGTTGGTAACTTCCTTCCTTCAGCTCTAATGGCAAGCATTCCAGTGCACTGCAATCTATCATGATCTCTGGTTCTCATGGTGCCACTAGATGACCCCTTCGGTGCAATAATGCTATTGTGGGGCATAGCAAAGAAAACAGCAATGTGATCAGCATTGCCAATTTGAGAAAGGGAGTATGATGATGAAAACTTTCCACCTTCTCCATGTAATCAGGTGGCTGCTTTTGGCACAGACAGGTTGTGTTTTCACATGTATTATTTATTATTTATTTCAGGATTTTACCCCGCTCTTCTCAACCCCCGAGGGGGGACTCAGAGCGGTTTAGAGTACGGCACAATTCGATGCCCACATCATAACAGCATAAAACCCCAAAACCCCACAACAATTAAGATACATTAAGACACATTAAAATACAATTTCATCAGCATCATGCACAGTCATTCCAAGTTAAAACAATATTCAATCCATAAAAACAATTGGCCTTCTTCATCCATTTCCATTAAAATCCCCATCTAACATGCTGCCTAGTGCTGGTGTGCAAACGCTTGGTCCCAAAGCCAGGATTTTACCTTTTTCCTGAATGCCAGGAGGGATGAGGTGGACCGTACCTCCATAGGGAGCGCATTCCACAGGCGGGGAGTCACCACCGAGAAGGCCCTGTCCCTCGTCCCCACCAGCCGCACTTGAGAAGTCGGCGGGAGCGAGAGCAGGGCCTCCCCGGATGATCTTAGATTGCGAGATGGGACGTAGCGGCTGATGCGTTCGGACAAGTAAGCTGGGCCAGAACCGTATAGAGCTTTAAAGGTCAAAACCAGCACTTTCAATTGAGCTTGGAATTGGACAGGCAGCCAGTGGAGCTGGCACAACAGGGGGGTGGTATGCTCCCTGTATGTAGCTCCTGTTAGTAATCTGGCTACCGCCCGCTGGACTAATTTCAATTTCCGAACTGTCTTCAAAGGCAGCCCCATTAGTGTGTTGCAGTAATCTATTTGGGATGTGACCAAAGCGTGGACGACCATAGCCAGATCAGACTTCCCAAGGTACGGGCGCAGCTGGCGCACGAGTCTCAACTGTGCAAAGGCTCCCCTGGCCACTGCTGAAACTTGGGGTTCCAGGCTCAGCGATGAGTCCAGGATCACTCCCAAGCTGCGAACCTGCGTCTTCGGGGGAGGGTAACCCCCTCCCACAGAGGCTGGAACCCTATGCCCTGTTCAGCCTTTACGACTGACCAGGAGGACCTCTGTCTTGTCTGGATTTAGTTTCAATTTGCTAGCCCTCATCCAGTCCGACACAGCGGCCAAGCACCGGTTCAAAGTCTGGACAGCCTCCTTAGTGACAGATGGAAAGGAGTGACAGATCTGGACGTCATCTGCGTACAGATAACACCTTACTCCAAAACTCCGAATTATCTCTCCCAGCGGTTTCATGTAGATGTTAAACAACATCGGGGGCAGTACTGAACCCTGAGGGACTCCACAGGACAACGGCTGTGGAGCCGAACAGGTGTCACCCAATGACACCTGGGTACGACCTTCCAGGAAGGATTGGAGCCACTGCAAAGCAGTACCCCCAAGCCCCATATCTGCAAGGCGACCCAGAAGGATACCGTGGTCAATGATATCGAAAGCCGCTGAGAGGTCCAGCAGAACCAACAGGGACACACTCCCCCTGTCAAGTTCCCGGCGTAGATCATCTACCAAGGCGACCAAGGCTGTTTCAGTACCATGTCCCGGCCTAAAGCCAGACTGTGCCAGATCAAGATAATCAGTGTCTACCAAGAACCCCTGGAGTTGCGAAGCTACCACACGTTCCATGACTTTGCCCAAATAGGGGAGATTGGAAACTGGCCGATAGTTCACTAATTGAGTGGGGTCCAGTGATGGTTTCTTCAACAGCGGTTTTATAACAGCTTGCTTTAAGCTGGCTGGAATGATGCCTTCCTGAAGGGAGGCATTAACCACCACCTTCACCCACTCTGCCAAACCCCCTCTGGCTTCCTTGATCAGCCAGGATGGGCAGGGGTCTAGGATGCATGTGGTGGGCCTCGCCTCTCAAGGATCTTGTCCACATCCTCGAGCTGAACCAATTGAAACAAATCCATTAAAACCTGACAAGCAGGTGCTCGTGTCACATCCTCAAAGACTGCCGTTAAAGTGGTATCGAAATTGGAATGGATCAGCGCCACTTTATCCGCGAAGACCTTAGCAAATTCTTCGCAGCGTACCGCCGAGCCGTCAGGGATCTCGCACTGCGGCGGATTTAAAAGACCCCTGATGACTCGGAACAGTTCCGCTGGACGGTTCTTTGCGCGGCCACCTTGGCCGCAATAGATGTTTTTTGTGCTGCTTTTGTTGCTGTGTTGTAGGTCCTCAAAAAGGAGACCAGGCGCGCATGAGCTGATCTGCTCCGCTTCCGATGCCACATGCACTCTAGCCTCCTCTTTTTTCGCTTCATTGCTGCCAGCTCCTCAGTAAACCAAGGAGCTGGTTTAGCTCGGTTACTCGAGAGGGGGCGTTCTGGAGCGATCGTGTACCTTATAACTCAACCAATTTCTCATTTACACAAAACTGCCTTCCATGCTCTTCAGCAAAAGTAATGTCTCTCAGCTTGAACCCTGCGAAATACCTTTTGTATTTACAGTTCTGACGAGAATACAATGTGGAGGAAAACAGCCTCCATGATGTAAACACTCCAGCATTTCCCCCCACATGCCTTGCTGCCTCGCCCTGAAGAGCTTTACCCCTTGCTGGGCACTTTTCACAATGTTTGTCAATTTTTTTAAATTCCCTAAAATCAGTAGATGTATGAATACTTTTGAAAGCTGGGAGGAATTATTCCCTGTCATTATTTTATGTCATTATATAGAAAATTCAAGGAGATAGCTCTTGTAGTTTTTGTTTTTTTAAAAAAAACAACATTATTTATAAAAACTTGGGAAATTCTCCAAACACCTGTGGATAAGCACAACATCATGAAATTTGGTGGACTAACAGTGGTACATGTGTTCTACCATTGTAGTAAGTTTCACTCCAATAGATTTAAAAATTAGGGAAAGGGGAACCCCTGAAGTTTCCCCAATTAGAGTAATTTAATTATGAGCATGTACCATTACTGTAATGAAATAGTAATGAAATTTCATTACTCTCATTATAGTAATGAGATTTTCACTAAGTATACTTTACTTACTTTATACTTACTTTATACTTTTTACTTTATACTTTATACTTTAGAAACACTTTCGAAACAAAGCACCAGCGCCCTCCAGTTTGGTAAATACTTTTGAACCGTTTTTTAAATGAATCACACATCTCTAATAGTTAGATTGCCATGCTCAAGATCTGTTTAAGGCCAGCATAGTGATTATATTGAACATGGAATCCAGCCTCAAAGTGCTTTGTAGTTTTTTCCCCATTTCCTGCAGAGATGCATATCAGTGCATCGAGTTTAAAAAAAACAGGGAAAGAGAAAAGTGGGACTGGGAAAAAAATCACTTACCCATCTTTATGGGACCAAGTAGCCCCTGCCTACCCAACCTTGCCCGTGGGGTGCTTTTCAGCAGCCCCTGTTCAGGTGTTTCAGCAATACGGGTGTCCAGATTGAGCTGATGGCACCTGCTGCAGTGCAATATTTGGCTGAACTCAGGGTTTTTTTCCTGAGACATTTAAAATGTGTTGAATCATTTTAGATGACAAGGTGTAATTTGTGGCTACCGCAGTCTTAAGCTGGCTTTGAACTGTATTATATAGTTAGTGTAGAAAATGATTAATAGGGATGGACAATTTAATAAAAGGAATTTTTGAAACTAAGCGACTGATCTTCACTGGACTCAGCATCAGCTTAATTCTAGAATGAAGTTATTTAACTGAGTTATAAATGAATTAAATGAATGCTCACGCTAAAGAGAAAATAAGCTTAATATTTCCAAATTTGTTTTTTTTAAAATAATTGCAAATAGCAATAGGAATCTCTTTATTATTTAAGTACTTTTTAAAAAAGAATACATATACACAAACAAGCACTTTACAATATAATTTAAAAGGCAGTGTCTAAAACAATGTGGAATACAAAAGTTTAAAAAGCATTAAACCAAACCCTGCTTTTAAAATGTTATAAATATGAACTCTTCACAGTACACATTACCTATTAAAAGCAGTTCACTTAACTTTGCATAGTTGAAGTTCTTTTATGAAGAACCAGCACTGAGGGCTTTAATTTACTTTAAAATATCTGATAGAAATCAGACTTCTGACCTCTTTGCAACAATATTCCTCTGCTGGTTGGGCTAGAATCATAGAGTGGTCCAATGCTTTCAAACTGTCCTGTCCTTTCATAATGTCATAGCAGAGCTTTCCAAACTTTTCATGTTGGTGATACGCTTTTAAGACATGTATCCTTTCGCAACATGGTAATTAAGTTTTATGAGCAAACTAGAGGTTAAACTAACCCTTTGTAAGAATTTCATACTAGAGAGAGAGAGAGTATACTGTGTGTGTGTCTTTCATATAATCTTTACTGTGTAAACGAGGTTTGGAAAGTTTTCCTTTAAACTTCTTATGCACTATAGTTGATTCCTGTGTAATTTCCTCAACAGCCACTCCATGTGAGTCATCACGAACAGCACTGTCAACAGATTTTATTTTTTTTAATTAAAAACTTATCCATTTTAGCAGTAATTACTGCAACTCATCGACAAATTGGACAAATTACAAAAATTATAACAGTATCTACACTTGAACAGCACATTTTCTTTCTTCTGTAGTGATTAAACCTCTCTGGAGATTTTTAAACATAGGCTGCATGGCCATCCAGTGGTGCTTTGTTTATGCATTCCTGCCTTGCTGAAGGGGGCTGGACTAGATGCCTTCTGGGGTCTCTTTCAACTCTAGTGAAGGATATGCTGCCTGGCAGGGCCGTAGCCAGGATTTTGATTCAGGGGGGCTGAGTTTGGTTCGGGGGGCTGAGACTGGGTGGAAGAGGGTCTACCCTAGCAAACCTTTTGTATTGTTATCCCAATAACCCCATTAATGTGGGATATAATGAGCATGGTGATCAGATCATGATTTAAAAGCACATAACAGTTTAAATAATGTACCAGTAAGGCCTTTTCGTGGACCACCCTGAGAATTTCGGGGGCTAAAGCTTTGGCTCTTTGCTGCCTGGGAATCCAGTGAAGTTTAAAAATAGAGGCTGGATGGCTGTCTGTTGGGAAGGGCTTTGACTCTTTCTGCCTGGCTGAAGGGGGTTGGATTGGATGGCCTTTGAGGATATATTTCAATTTTCAACTGTGGCCCCCTCCCCTGAGCTCCTATTCATCATTTCTCTCTTCATCTTCATCATCATCCTCAGCTATGGCTAGAGCATCGATCAGGCCAGTCATTATACTATGTGAGCTTATCCCTATACCAGAGGTCCTCAAACTAAGCCCTGTTGGCTAAATATGGCCCTCCGAGGTCATTTATCTGGCCCTCCCTCAAAGTCAACCTAAGTCTGAAACGACTTGAAAGCACACAACAACAACAACAACAACAACAATCCTATCTCATCAGCCAAAAGCAGGCCCACTGAAATACTAATAAGTTTATATTTGTTAAAATTGCTCTTCATAATTATTGCATTGTTTTTCAGTGTTTTTTGCACTACAAATAAGGTATGTGCAGTGTGCATAGAAATTCAGTCATGCTTTTTTCAAATTATAATCCGGCCCTCCAACAGTTTGAGGGACTGTGACCTGGTCCTCTGTTTAAAAAGTTTGAGGACCCCTGCCCTATATTATGCAGCAGATAGGACTGGTCTATGTATATCTGTAAAGTAAGGTTACAAGGCACATAGTTCTCACATAGAGTTTTTGCGAGGGAAGTTGGTATCACTGCCGTGTAGTGAGAAGCCAGCAGAAGTGAATGGGCAGTGCCAGTCATCAGTAGCTCATTGCTACCTAAATGCGCTGCAATTCATCGATACATTGTTTCGGTTTATGGAGAGGACATAATGCCAAGACAACATGTGATAAAATAGATATGGAATACATTGTGAGACCATGAATAAACTTTGCAGAACCATCCAAAACAATGCATGGCCATATACTGCTCATGCAACACAAGTGTTATTGACTTCATTTGGTTGGAAAGTTTTAAGCCTCCCCCAAACAGACCTGATCTTGCACCCAGTGACTATCATCTGTTCACTGAACCGAAGGAGCACATTGGTGGAAAACACTTTTTTGGCGACAAAGAGGTGAAAATCAAAGTGATGACTGGCTGAAAAAGGCAGAGGAAACTTCTATGGCACAGGCATCAATACCTCATCCCATGGATGACAAATTGTATTGAACTGAATTGTGATTATATGGGAGAAAAATAATGTAATACCTATGCTACAATCCATGTAAGTTTTATCAAAATATATTCATTCTTTGCATTTTAAATATATATTGTAACCCTACTTTCCAAATAACCTGTGTGTGTGTTTGTGTGTATACTTTACTTTTGTATCCCACCACCATCTCACCGAAGGGACTCAGGGCAGCTTACATGCGGACCAAGCCCAGCCAAACAGGGTTAAAATATACACAGTAAAAATACATACACAACATCATAAAAACATCATAAAAACATAATTCATGATACAGTAACCAGCAGCTGAGCATAGTGGACATTTCAAAACTTAGGAGCGAGGCAAGGGCTTGTGCAATACAACTGCAAGAACAGGGCTGATAGAGAAATGCAAGAGCCAGATAATAAGTTAGGGATGGAAGAGCCAAGTCAAATTAGTGTTCTGCAACTACAGGGGGAGGGATAATAGTAAAGTGCAAAAGCCGAAAATTAAGTTATGTGTAGAAGGGTCAATTCGTCTAGTGAACCAATTAATCAAAGGCGTATTGGAACTTCCATATATACACATATACATATACACATATGGTACATACACACAGGTAATCAAAATCATAATAATAAACCACATAGGAAAGGTTCTCAAGAGAGCCATATGTCAAAAATGTCCAGAGCATGACTGCATGCAGAACCAAGGCAAAGGTAATGGATTAAAAAAAGGAAAACAAGAACAAACACACATCAGACTTGAAGATTCCAAGGTAGCAGTGTAGTCATCATGAGTCAACTTCCTGCCTAACATATTTGGGGCCTGAGGCAACCAGTTTAGAGGACGGTTGGACTAACCTGATATGATCTTATGCCATGTACTAAATATTACTTAATATAGACTCCAATTGGCAGATAATATTCCCTTAACTGGAAAGAACACAGTTATACGTTATTCATTTTTAATGGAAACATTTTAATCCTGTTTATTGTTGAATGGTTGTTTACCTTTTTGTGTAAACCACCTCGAGCCTTTGGGAGTGGCAGTGTATAAGTTGAAGTAATAAATAAATAAATAAATAAATGTTTGCACCATCCTTGATTAATCTTTTTCAGTTGGTGATGATGGTGATAATTTGCTGTGTTTTATGCAGGGTTTTTAAAAATGTATTTTGCTTAGAATTGGAGAGAATAATTTTGCCTTTGACTGTTTTATGGCAACCCCATTAACAATTTTTTTTGATGTGCATATATTGTTTTAACTGCTACTAACAAAGATTACAAAACACCTCATACATGTGATTCTCTCCAATTTGATTTCAATGGGGGCATGATTTTCATACAGACACGGAAACCTATGTACATGCAAGTTAAAGGGTGGAAAATTAGATGTGTTTAGATGTCTATGGGAAATTCTCATTTAAGGTTTCCAAAAAGCAGTGGTGAAAATGAAGCATTCCATCCCCACTCCACCTCAATAATGTTGGAGGAATACCTTGATTTTAGATATTATCCTAGTATGTTTTTTGCAATAGGCGAGCTCTCTGCTTTTTCTGATAGATTCTGTTCTCTATGCAAAGCACACTTGCCTCTAAACTTCCAGGACTGGTAGCTGAACGTCTAATGCAGAAGCAAGTGCATTTTTAAAGAAGAAAATCTAAGAGGTTGTATGGAAACTGTAGTTTGCACGGCTCTCTAGTACCATGGAAACAATTGGAACCCCATACAAATAAAAGGAGGAATTCCACAATGCCTTTTTTGGCCTTTCTGGAAAGCATATTAGCTCTTTTCCTTTACATTGTATATTTCAGTGCTGTCCAACTTCTTCCGGCCCAAGGGCCGGAAGAAGTGTCACTGATCACCTGGGGGGCCGCAGGTGATCAGTGAGCAGGGGGCGGGGCCGATAGCGGGGCGGGGCGGGGCGGGGCAGGGGGCGGGGCCAGCTGACTTCCTCCTCCTTAGCCCCTCCTCCTCCCCCACGGACGCGCCGCGGTGCGGGGAAGGACGAGGGGCGAGGAGGAGGAGCCAGCTGTCTTCCTCCTGCCTGTATCGCCCCCTCCGTCCTCTCTCGGCGCGCCGTTCGTTGGGAGCAGTTCGCAGCGCGCCGCCGAGAAGAGGGAGAAGGGGCGATCCAGGCAGGAGGAAGATAGCTGGCCCCTCCTCCTGTAGCGCCGCCTTGTCCCTTTCTCGGCAGCGCCGCTGCAACTGCCTTGCAGCGGTGGCGCCGAGAGGAGGGAGAAAAGAGCGATCCAGGCAGGGAGGAGGAGCCAGCTGTCTTCCTCCTGCCTGGATCGCCCCCCTCCGTCCCTTTCTTGGCGCCGCCGCTGCAAACTGCCTCGCAATGGCGGCGCCGAGAGAGGGAGAAGGGGCGATCCAGGCAGGAGGAAGAGAGCTGGCTCCTCCCTCCCTGCCTGGATCGCTTCTCCGTCCCTCTCTGTGCCGAAAAAAAAAAAGGGCAGAAGGCGGCGCCAACTGCAGCGCGTCACAGGCCTGGCGTGACGCGCTGCCCCTAACACCGCCTACTCCTCCTTTGGTGCCCCCCTCCCTTCCTAGGCCAGGGAGCCGCCAAAAGGAGGAGTAAGGAAGCCAAGAGCAGCGCGTCACGCCAGGCCTGTGACGCGCTGCTCTGGCGCCGCCTTCTGCCCTTTTTCGCGGCTCCCGCCCTAGGTAGGGAGGGGCGCCGAAAGGAGGAGCTAGCTCTCTTCCTCCTCCCTGCCCCGCCTCCCCCTCCCCCCGGCCGCCATTTTTTTTTAAAAAAATCGATTTTTTAAAAAAAAATTAAAAATGGCGGCTGAGGGCATAGGTGGGGCCGTGTCCAACAGGCTACGGGGCCGGATCCGGCCCGGGGCCGCCAGTTGGACAGCCCTGGTATATTTCATTCTTGTATTTCTACTATTATTGCATGCTGAAAGAATGCAATTTTTATGTGTTTACTCTTAATAATGATTTTATAAACAGATTTGTGATGACAACAAATGTGAAATGAAATGGATCATCTTAAGTTTTTGTATCAGTCTCCACCATTTGTTTGTATTTAGTAAATACAGTGTAATGATACATCATTACAGGTGCTTGGCCGCTGTAACGTACTGGATGAGGGCGAACAAATTGACACTTAATCCAGACAAGACAGAGGTACTCCTGGTCAGTCGCAAGGCCGAAAAGGGCATAGGGTTACAGCCTGTGATTGACGGGGTTACACTCCCCCTGAAAGTGCAGGTTCGCAGTCTGGGAGTGATCCTGGACTCATCGCTGAGCCTGGAGCCCCAGGTCTCGGCGGTGGCCGGGAGAGCTTTTGCACAGTTAAAGCTTGTGTGCCAGCTGCGCCCATACCTTGGGAAGTCTGACTTGGCCACGGTAGTCCATGCCCTTGTTACATCTCAAATAGACTACTGCAATGCTCTCTGCATGGGGTTGCTTCTGAAGATTGCTCGGAAACTGCAATTAGTCCAACGCTTGGCAGCCAGGTTACTAACAGGAGCGGGGTACAGGGAGCATACAACTCCCTTGTTGTGCCAGCTCCACTGGCTGCCAATTAGTTTCAGAGCACAATTCAAAGTGCTGGTTTTAACCTACAAAACCCTATACGGTTCCGGCCCAGTTTAATTCTTCCCTATGAACCATCAAGGACATTAAGATCCTCCGGAGAGGCCCTGCTCTTGATCCCGCCATCTTCGCAAGCACGTCTGAGTCCCTCCATAGAGGTGAGAAGGTTGGGGTACAACATTTTTCAATAAATAATAATAAATCGTTGTGTAATAGAAATGAGAAATGTTTTTGTCTTCCTTTGTGGCTGAGAGAATGTGACTTGCCCATTGGGTTTCCATAACCGAGCAAGAATTTGAATCCTAGTCTCCCATTATCCTAGTCCAACATTCAAACTACTATACCAGGGGTGCCCACACTTTTTCAGCATGTGATCTACTTTTAAAACAACCAAGTCAAAAAGATCTACCTTCTCCTGCCGCCGCGCACACGCTCCTCTCTCTCGTCCGGAAGCAGCCGTGCAGCCTCCACTGCTGGCAAGAGAGAGGCAGGGCGGAGCGCGAGGTGGGGCCTCCGGAGACCCCACCTCACGCTCCCTCGTTCCTGCAATGCCGCGCAGGCGGAAGGAGCGCCGTGCGCAGGGTGCGCAGGCGGAAGGAGCACCACGCACAGGGTGCGCGAACACAGGGCAGCAGAAGTGCCCCTCATTTGGACTCTGTCGACCTCATTTGGACTATACTATAAACCAACATGAGGGGCCAGTATTAAAAGGTCCCTGATTGTAATGAGAGTGAATAGAAAAAGATTCTAGGATGAATAAAACAAGCGTGGATCTCCAAAATAAGATCAGAAAGGACAAGAACAAAATATTGGACTTTGTCCTTTTAAAAAAATATTCTGGATGCTCCTTAGTGCCATAACTATTGGACTTAAATTTTGTGTGCTGGTTTTCTAAAGAGAACACCTACAAAAGCTCCTTTCCAAAGACCCAGGTTGATCCAGCTGAAAATACAGCATCTCAGCTTCCTGGTGTGTATATATTATGCTACATTCTTCACATTTTACCAAAGTGCTGTTAGTTTGGGTTAGCAGGACATTTAGTACTCGCTGTGTTGAAAGATGAATTTTCCTATCAACCAAGCAACATAATAAATCTGTTTGAGTGGGTTTGTCACACCCAAGCGCTCCCTTTCCTTCCGTGCATGTGGAATACTGCCTAATGCTGCATGACAGCTGCTAGCAAAGAAAAAACGGTGCAGCATCTGTAGGAAATGAATTACATCTTTAGTTCAGGACTACTAAAATTAAGAAGGTGGAATTGAGTGGGCTAGCATTCGTGAAATACAGGAATCTGTGAAAGATTTCTACTGACAGTAAATCAGTCCCTGGATATCCATTTAGAGTCCAACCTAATCACACAAGTAATTGGTGGCGATAGTTCTGGGCATTCAAAATTGACTGAATGCCACAGCTGCTTATTTTGAAATAACGTAAGCAAATTTGTGTTTTGACTGCACACATCCTTCTCAGGAAATTCTCCCCAGATGTAATCGGTGGGTAGAAAAAAAATGGCCAATTCACAAAAAGGTGTCAGTGTACAGAACTGGTACTCAATGTAATGTGGGAACTCAAATAAACACAATTTAATAGGTCTCCTTTTTACATTTTGTGACATTAGAGGTAGTCCTTGTTGAAACCAGGATTTCAGAATTATTAGCAGTAGCCTCAAAATCTCTATATATTGTGGATGCAGCTTAACTATTTCAACAAAAGGAATTCAAGATGGTGGTGTCTACGGACAATGCCAGCTCTTTGGCTTAGAAAATGGAGATGAGTTTGTTGTTTTTTATTCGTTCAGTCACTTCTGATCTCATGGACCAACCCACGCCAGGCTTCCCTGTCAGCTGTCACCATCCCCAGCTGCTTCAAAGTCAAGCCACTCATTTCAAGGATACCATCCATCATTCTTGGCCTTGGTCTGCCCCTCTTCCTTTGTCCTTCCATTTTCCCCAGCATCATTGTCTTCTCCAAGCTTTCCTGTCCCTTTATGTGCCCAAAGTTCTTCATCTTTGCCTCTAATATCCTTCCCTCCAGTGAGCAGTTGGGCTTTATTTCCTGGAGAATGGGCTGGTTGGATCTTCTTGCGGTCCAAGGCACTCTCAGAATTTTCCTCCAATACCACAGTTCAAAAGCATCTATCTTCCTTCGCTCAGCCTTCCTTATAGTCCAGCTCTCACATCTGTAGGTTACTACGGGAAATACCATTGATGTTTTTTATGTTTGACTGCAACCCACCTTTTGCACATTCTTCTTCCACCTTGGTTATAAGATTCCTCAGCTCCTCCTCGCTTTCAGCCATCAAAGTGGTATCATCTGCATATCTAAAATTGTTAATGTTTCTTCCAGCAATTTTAACTCCAGCCTTGGATTCGTAAAGTTCCACATGTCACACAATGTGTTCTACATACAACTTGGATAAGTTGGGTGAGGATATATAGCCCTGCCATAGTGCTTTCCCAATCTTGAACCAGTTTGTTGTTCCATGGTCTGTTCTTACTTTTGCTACTTAGTCATTATAAAGATTCCTCAGGAGACAGAAGAAGTAGCTTGGTATCCCCATGAGCACCAACCCCCAGAGTCAGACACAATTAGATTTAATGTCAGGGGAACCTTTACCTAGCAGGATTCTGCTCTGAGTCTGGAAGTCCTAGTTTCAGCAGTGATCTGCAGTGCTTTTTCATAGTTGAAATTGAGAGTACTAATCACTTCATCAGACCTATGACACTTGGACCTCTCTTCAGGCACGGAGCTTGTCATTGATGTTGATCTACTTCCAGCAGGGCTCAGTGCCTGAAGAGAGGTCCAAGCATCACAGGAGGCAGCACTTCTTCTGTTGCATAGGAAGCAACAGAGGGGAAACTGGGTAGGGACATTTCCCCCCATGGAATGAGGGAAAGTGCAAGGCTTCACCAAGAAGGCTGGAGAATCACCCCACTTCCACTCATCAATGTTATGACATCTCAATGGTGTCAATTCCTGGAGAGATCAGATCTGGCCATTAGCTGTTGTTTACATATACAAGGTCCAATCTCAATTATGTACATATACACAAATTCAGGTATTAAAAAAGATTTAAAAAATCACGAAACCTGAAAGTCAAAACATTCCAAGTAATGTGATGATTTGTGTATTTGATCTAACTTTAATACGTTCATTTACTAAGATATGTGATGTTAGATGAATATATTCCTTCTTTGGGTTTTTTTTGGTGCGTTCATTTACTAAGATATGTGATGTTAGATGAATATATTCCTTCTTGGGTTTTTTGTGCTTTTTATTATAGTTTGGAATGAGGAATCAGCATCTTTTTTGTTATAGTTATATTATGTTAGTGAGTTTTGTGTTAGTATTAGAGTGTATTTTGAGGGGAAACCCTTTATTTTCTTCATCCATATTCAAAACACTGAAATGCCAATATCTGAAAGTCTAGTAATTTAACTGGATGATCTTTTAAAAAACAAACATGGAATTTGTCAATTTAAACTAGCATTACTGCTCAGGGAAGGAATCAGGACTGAGAAAGAGGATGCGAGAAATGAAAGTCAAAGCAGCAGTTTTCAGAGCTCATTATCTGAGATGTATAGTCTGGAAATTATACAGGCAATGTGATGTTTCTAGTCATCAGTCTTTTCTCTCTGTAGAACTTTTGGCAGCACAACTATCATTTTGTTTAAGTTCAGATCCAAAATATTTTCAAGTTTAAATGATCTCAGGAATAATAGCAGTCACACAATGAATTAACTGAGCATCATCTTCCCAAAGTGAAGAAGTTTCAAGTCATGCTGAGTTCAATGAGAGTTCATAATTTTGTCTCCTCTCCACTCTAATGTTGTTGTCGTTGCCACCAATAATGGACTCAAGTCAACAACATATCAAAAACAATACAAGTTAAAATAATTTAACATTGCTGTTCTGTTCGGGTAGTAAAATTACATTTTTTTCTTCATTCATGTTTGATTTTGAAACTTTTTCCTTCTAGTTTTCCTAATTTAGATACTACCTTTTTTTTTCTTGTCGGTGCCTTACTTTTTGTGCTACTTTTTATTGTTTGTTTGGGTCAAAAATGACCCGTTATTATACTAATCTAATACCATATTTTGAGTAAAACAAAGGATTTTTAGTTTATTTTGAGACTACT
Source organism: Anolis apletophallus (assembly GCA_030556195.1). Taxonomy (NCBI): domain Eukaryota; kingdom Metazoa; phylum Chordata; class Lepidosauria; order Squamata; family Anolidae; genus Anolis; species Anolis apletophallus. The sequence continues at coordinate 79,258,031 of JARBWK010000008.1, forward strand.
TATTGCATCTACTATTGTTTATCAAGTTATCTACTTGTTTTAGGTAACAGATGGACATAAATGGATGGATACATTTATGCAAATTCTTCCTTTTCTCCACCAAGCAGGCTTGAGAAGATAATGAGATACAGAGAAGGGACCCCCCAAATGATATTAGAGCCTTATTAGGCTCTTAAAAGGAGGTATGCTTATTCAAATAATCAGCACTTTGGATTGTCACTAGAAATGATCCAACAGCTAATGGCCAGATCTGACCTCTCCAGGAATTGACACCATTGAGATCTCATAACATTGATGAGTGGCAGTGGGGTGATTCTCCAGCCTTCATGGTGAAGCCTTGCACTTTCCCTCATTCCATGGGGGGAAATGTCTCTACCCAGTTTCCCCTCTGTTGCTTCCTATGCAACAGAAGAAGCGCTGCCTCCTACGATGCTTGGACCTCTCTTCAGGCACTGAGCCCTGTTGGAAGTAGATCAACATCAATGACAAGCTCTGTGCCTGAAGAGAGGTCCAAGTGTCATAGGTCTGATGAAGTGAATGGTACTCTCAATTGAATAGTTGCTGATTTTGTTGTTCACCACCCTGAGTCCCTTTGGGGAGATAAGATGGTATATAAACAAAGTTTTATTATATTATTATTATATAAATAAAGTTTTATTATTATTTATGTATATGGACTTCAGTCTCATTTCGAACTATATAAGTTGGGTCGATGCCTATTAAAACCTATTTTTGTACGGTCATATTTTCTTTCCTTCATTATTATTCTTGTTCTTGTTTTTTTGTTTTTTGCAATGGCTGTGTACCATGTATAGATCAAAGCCAACAGCTGTGTGTACCCAAATCTACATACTTTTTAGGATGCTCCAAGTTTCATAAACCAAAAGACCATGCAAAATGGAAGACATGCCTGTGGATGTGAAGACCTGTGGTCACTTTTCCATTTAGCAAACTCCTTTAATCTTTATTCAAAACAAAATAAAGAATTTCATCATATTGCCAAAGTTAGCCTGAAAAGATTAACTAAGTTGTCCCATTTACTATTTTATTCCGACAGTGAGTGCTTTATTCAGTATTCAATTAATGTTGATCTATTAAGATAATGTTCAGGTGACTTGTCAAAGTGTTTCTGCTGTCTGTATAATGCCAGAGTTTGAAAATTACTTTACAAAGTAACTGTTACTATAAGTTATTTCTAGGACCACTACTCAGCTTTAAATACAAGTTTTTAAAAAAGTATTTAATTTTACAATTCTTCAAAAGTAACCAAAATAGCTATTTTTTAAAAAAATCTGAATGCTACACCCTGGTGGACTGTGCTCTCCATCTTGTTGCTTGACCCACTCACAACATATAAGTCATCACTTCAGCCATGTGATACTAAGGTTACAGATACGGCACAAGGAGTAACATTATCCATATTTAAGTTACACTTATGACTTAAGAACATAAGAAGAGCCATGCTGAATCGGACCTCAGCCCATCTAGTCCAGCATTCTGTATCACACAGTGGCCCACCAGTTGTACACGGGGATCTCGAGCAGAAGGGAGGGCAAAACCCTGACCTGCTCCCGACCACCCACAACCAGTACCCAGGGAAATCCTGCCTACCTCAACCAACTCCGAGGTGGCACTTGAATGTCCTTTTCAGTAACTACCGATACACTTGGTAGCCATGAATCTGTCTAATCCTGCCTTGAAGTTGTTCCCTTGTTGGGGAAAAGAATTAATTGCAAGTTACGAATTATGCCCAAACTTATACAATTTGAGGATCAGGATTTTCTTTCTGAGAACTGGAAACCAGAGGATCACAGTGTTAGAAGAGATCTCAAGGACCATCCAGTCCAACCCCATGCCATCCAGGAACACACAATGAAATCATTCTCAATAGATGTCAGGGGTACTTTGATTGTGCTGTTTCTGTATGGCAGGGGGTTCGACTGAATGAATCTTGTAGTTTTTTCAACTTTAAATGTTTTGCCTAAAAACCTCCCAAGAAGTAGATTCTGCCATTCTCCAAGGCAGCATTTTCCACTGCCTAACAGCTATTAAGGTCGAAAACGTCTTTCTAATGTTTAGAAATAACCTGTTTTACTGCAATCTGAATCCATTGCTCCATATCCAAGAGCCTCGTTGCACTGAGATATGAGTGCATGGAGCAGTAGGGGGATTTGCCATGCAGCATGGCAAATCTGTGGGGCAATTAGGGAATTTATTGCCCCATGCCCTGCATTACCCGCTGCACCCCTTACCTTATGTGAAGAACTGTCACCACTCAGCTTTCCTCAGTTTTTCCTATGGATCACGGGAAGCCTCCTGTGTTCCCAGGACAGTGTCTTAGAATGCTGCCAGAATGTTCTTCTATAGATTTCTGCTGGAAGTTGTCTTACATTGTTCGATGACGTCTGGTGGGCTCAGTAGAGATAGCATCCTGGTAGCATATGAGAACACTTCCTAAACTGTGTGTGATGAGGTGATTTTATTTTTTTTGTAATTTGCTATTTGGGCTTGGCCTCGTGTGAGCCACCCCGAGCCTCCATTGGGGAGATGGGGTGGGGTATAAATAAAAAATATTATTACTATTATTATTATTAGTCTCCAAAGCAGCAGAAAGCAAGCCTGTCTCCTCCTCAATGTGGTATCATTTCAAATATTTAAACATGGCTATCATGTCCCCTCTCAGCCTTCTTTTCTCCAAGCAGAAGAGAGAATATGAACTGTCCTGCCTGCCTCATGAGTGACATGATCATGGCATCCATGGCTCCCATTTCATGGGGAGAGCCTATTTCTGCAAAACTAGCCCGAGATGGGGAAGAGAGGATAAGAGGGGATTTGACAAGAGATCGGTTGACCCAGTTATGTGTCTTTAAAGGATCACCGTGCCATGTATTTCTCAGTGCTGCATGCTCTAGTGAAGTCTCATTCATGTAGGGGCTTTGCCAACTTCCGTGCTAATGTGCACCACTGTGTCATATGCAGTCATGGCAAGAAGATTTAGTGCCCTTCTACACAGCCATATAATCAGAATATCAAAGCAGATAACCTACATTATCTGCTTTGAACTGGATTATCTGAGTCCGCACTGACATGTAATCCAGTTCAAAACAGATAATATGGATTTTATACAGCTGTGTGGAGAGGGCCTTAGTGACAGCCAATTGGGGCCAACTGTAGTGAGGGAGAACCACCGGGCTTCCCTGATGTATTTGCTGCTGTGCAACAGCAAATCTCAATGCACTATTTAAAAAATGTGTTTTCTTGTGGCTGTTCAATATATTGTCATTCCCGAGATTGTTTCCAATCCACTTTCAAGGAATGCTGTGGCAACCCTTCCAGATGCAAACTGGTTCCCTGTCTTTTCAGTGTAGGCACGCAGTGAAATTGATACCTCTCAAGTTGCATTATTATCAAAGTAGCCAGGAGAGCAAAAGATACTAAGCAATGTACTTTTGGAACCATTTCTCAAAAATATTTCTGACTGAGGATAAGAATATTTCACTTTTCCCTAGTTATTTCTGTTAAAAAATAATATCAATGAAAATTTTAAAATTCTGATGTTGTAAAAAAAAAAGTGGTTGTAGATCTGCCTTTTGGTTCACATTTACAGATAAAGGTTTAGATTTCTTTCATTGTTCCTTCATATACTTCACTTCACTCATTCTCTTTCTCTGTGCATATGAATAAGAAAAGAGGTTTTCCAAAACTGCTGAAGCTGTTTTCTCACCACTCGCCAACCACACTCATCCCCCATAGTGCAAGACAGGAGCCTAGTTGAAGATTAAAATATGGATAGGATTTTTTGCCCCTTTTTGCTAAATTTGTCAGTATTGGCATGTGTCTACTTTTAACCTAAATGTGTTTAACATAAATATTAACATTTAAGTATGACCATTACACAGTGTTATTTTTTTATACGAATTTTCCCGTCTGAGGTAATGCTGGTGAAGAAATGTATTTTGATGTGAATATAATCAAGGACAATAAACTGCAGAAGACATGTAGCGTTCTGAGGATGAGAACATTACATTGCCTTCTTGCTGTTTTATAGCATGCGTTTTATTGTTTTATGGATATCAAATATATTTTTCAGAGTCACTTTGGACCATATATATGATATCCATGATCAGGTCAGAGGTTTGTTAGGGGAACAGTTGAATGGAAGTAGAAAACACTGTGTTGCCATGGGACCAGATCCTGTCTGCTCCTTTGGATATTAAGCTGTAGGATATTTTGTTCAATATCTTTATGAAGCCTCTGTGGAAGATCATTAGGAATTTTGGGGTTATAAAAATAAGGCTCTGTGGACTGACTCTCAATTCTTTCTGAAAGCACAGGTATAGCTTGGACAGTTTTTTTTCAGGGAAGAGCAATGTACAAATGTGTGTAGAGGGTAGAGGTGGGAAGACTTGGGGAAAAAACAGAAAAGTTGGGGGGGGGTGGAAAAATGAGGAAAATCTGCCCCCCCCCCTGTTTCCATTTTTTCCAGGCCTTCCCAGCTCTAGTGGTGGTGGTGGTGGTGAGACAATGTAAATTTCTCATCCAGGCATCTTGAACATATTCTCAGATGGCAAAGGCTCCGTGATGACTATAGTTTTTCTCATTTACATTTCCCAGGCAGAGGTACAGGATTCATTTTCAGATGCTTTCCCCATTGTGTACATTCATCTTTGCAATACTGAAGGAATGCTCAGTTGGACCGAGAACAGATTCAGTCTTAGATACAAATGCAATAGGAATAAATGAGTCTGACAACAATTGCAAGGTATAACCTCTGTCAAATCAATAACAATAACATAAAGGGTTTTTTAAGACTTTGTGCCAAACATATCTTTTATTTGAGAAACTACTGGGAGTTGATGAAAATGTCTTGCTAACTGTACAAAGTATAGATTGCATGCCTTCCAGGTATAAAATATCAGACGGAATGCTATGAAAATAAATAACTTCTAACAAACAAGAAGGAGAACATATCAAACTGTTACTTCTTAAAACATACTGTAAATAATAATAAAAATTACCAGTCCTTCTACACAATAAATATTAAGAAAACAATGACATATTTGAAATGTACTCATATAAATTAACAACTTTAATTACATTAGCCGAATGAACATTGGTTAAAGCACTGCATGTAGTATGCAAAATAAAAGTAACCAATAACAATAAAACTTTTTTTAAAAGAGCCCAACAAAGTATCAATATATCTTGGCAGTCATGTTGCATGTAGTTGTGTATATACATATAGATAAATACACAAATACATGCGCATATACATATATCCGCAATCCAGAGCTTCTCACGTGCAGAATTCTGCACTAGGATCTATCTTGGGACTTCATCACATGGGCAAAATTAGCCATCCTAGGATGCTTTCACACAGTTTAGGGATGGAGCCCACTGGGACCCATCAAATTATGCACAGCTACTTCCGGCCAGGCTCCATCCCCAAACTATGCTGAAAGCATCATAGGATGGAGTGATGAGAATGCAGGAGGCTTCCCGGGTTCTCATTGTGAGCAACAGAGCAAGCACAGAGGGGGAGGCCAGGCAGTGACACTCCCCCCATGTGATGGGGGGCACTGCAGGTGATGGGGGCATGAGACGATGAATTTCCTTGTTGCCTCAAGGATGCCCCGCAAATCCCCCTGCTGTCTTCCAAGTTAGGGCAACTAATGTGATGAGGTCCTTGGTTCTGTGCTACAAGATCTTCTTTCATTTTTCCCAGTCTTTTGAGAGCTAACAGTGTCACCAAAAATGCATCCCTCTGGATACTGAATGTAACATGTTTCTCTCTCAGAATATCCAATAGGGTAAACCTCTGATGGAAACTAATTCCCATACAGAGACAGCTCTTGCTGGATTGGGGCAGATGTGTGTGTGTGTTTATATATATACACATACAAGCACACATATACATATACACACACAGATGTACTTCAGTCCATTGTCAAAGTTCTGTTTTCAGTGAGTTTAAATACAAAACTAAACTGTTGTAAATTAACAAAGAAATACTGAATAAAAAAATAAATAACAACATATGCTATAAATGTAGATTGCCTTAAGTGTAAAATGACGTTCATTAGGTTTCTGGCCTGGACACTTCTTATACTGAATAGTACATAAATGTATTAGGTTCAGTATAAGCACAGAGTTTCAGAATCTGTCTTATGAGCTACATTAGATATTTGCTGTAAAGTTCCATTTAGTTAAATTGATTTCAGTGGTATAAGTACTAAAGTTATGGGAAGTATAGGTTTTTAAATTGTCGGTTTTGCACAAAGGTATTTGCAAACATCACGGGCAGATACATGAAGCTGCCAAACCTCTTTTACTTTTGAAATGGCATGTTTGCATGAGCTTGGTGGTTGGGATTTTACTGAACTTTAAAAAATATTTTTAAAAGTCATTAAGCTTCAATGTGTTTTAGTGCGGACACAAGTCACTTATGTAATTGCAACAACAGAATTGCTATTGGGCAGTTCTTATGGAAATCAAGAGTTTGCACCTTCTCCTTTTGAAATGTCTGAAACTGGACTATCTGTAGATCTAGGGTTATCAAAATTTAGAGAGGGCTGTATAAGCACCTGCAGGTTATTCTTGTTTTATTTGGCATATGCTTAATGCTGCCTTTTTGTTTTGTTTTGTTTTTTAACCATGGTTAGGAGATTAGGAACCTTTCAGATTCCTCACTTCTTTTCCAAACAATATTTCAAATTATGTATAAATCAGTCTTTGTTTACTAATCATAGTTGGTCCAAACCAGAGAGAAAGAACCTGTTTTAGAAGACTGGACAGCATTAGGTCTGAACCATGCCTTTGTAAACCTCACATCAATCTAGCCTGATCCACTAGGCATCATTGCATTTCTTCACACCATCCAGTTTTTAACAGTTAGTATTGGATATTCCATTTCTCAGTAATTTAGGACATGGCATTTTGAATGCAAGTGGCAGATGCTGAACAATAGAATGACTTTAAAAAACAACAATGACCAAAAAAAACCTGACACTGTTCTTCTTCTGTTTTTAATTGCTACCTAAAAGGGTTTGTGTTGCCAAGGCTTTTTGGCCCAAGGAACTTGTCAAATATGGGAGCAATTTCAAACTCTATTTTGAGAACATACTCATTTAATTAAACAGATTATCTTTTTTAAATTTTTTGTTGTTCTTCTGGAAGTACAGTCATTCTTGACTAATATACCAAATTTCATATTTTATTCATTCATATACTTTCCCAGCCTCCTCTCCTTTGAATGGCTACAAATCAAAAGCCTATGCCTGACTTTAGTGAATTAAAAAAATGAATGCTACTGGAAAGGGATAAGAGGCACTTGCTTTTTAATTTATATAACTCCTTCCAATGTGTTTATCATAAAATCACCCGCTGCAACTGAACTCTGTATTTTTGCAAACACCCCAAAAAATCTAGACAAATAGAGTAAATTGAAATGATTGAAAAGCACAGACAATTGTATGTCTGGTTCTTAAATCAGGCTGATATTTCAAGAAAATGGATTAAACTGTTGCATTCAACTGCAGCAGAAATTGATCCCCCCCCCCAAATATTTCTGAAACAAAACTAATACAGCTACTTTTTCTGCTAGCTTTAAATTGTCAATGCTGTTGTCTGTAATAATGAAACAGCAATAAGCATGTTAACCGAGTGGTCAGTTAGTTCTGAATTTGGCCATACAAATGTTAATGATAACAATTTCTAGAGCAAACTTTACACTTCTTTTCATTTAATCTCACAACCACCGTATGAGGTAGGTTTGGCTGAGAGAGTGTCATTTGCCTAAGCAAGTTGAGTATTAATTAAAATTTGGATTTTTTTTTTACACAGAAACTCTACGTTGGCTTTTGCAATTTGTACTACATTGGGCCACATCTTTGCCTTTCTCCCTTCCTGATCTGGACAACTTCTATTTTGAATGTTCATTCAAGAGAGATTATATATATTCATAGATAGATAAATATAGGATCCAGATACCTGAGAGTAAGCTCCATGATCTTTTGAGTAGACAGGTGTAGGATTGAGTTCACCGCCATACTGAAGTTCATGGAATTGCTTAACATTAATAAATTATTGTGGAAATTATATGCATGCCTATTTTAATCTCTGAGGAAGATTGTCTGTGATTGAATTTTAGAGAAAAGAGCATTTCAGAAAATGTGCCACTTTTGTCTCTGAATCTTTGTGATGTGGAAAATTTATGCTGAACTTCACCCTAAAGATAATCTTAGGAACGCTTGAATTTCAGAAAATCATGGACACTCCATATTTAACTATGAGGCCAGCATTTTACCATTCTAATTGTTCAGTCACTCCCTTTTCGAGATTCCTTTGCCTTCCCAAATTGCAGATAAATGCAGACCAAAGAAAAAGTTTAGATTATTTCCTATCCTATTGACCAACAACATGCTAGCATGTTATTCCTGTCATTACAGATGGGATCCGAGTGTACTAAAAAAACATCCTATTTGTTTGCATATTGCTCCCAACATAAATCAAATCAGGATTCAACACAAAATGTGATAAAAAGATTTCTCATTCTGCCATGAACGTTCAGCATAAACCAATGCTTTGATTTCATAATTATTTTACAGTTGAAAATCACATGTACTGGGGTTAATAAAAGTTGTCTGGTTAGTCTATATAAGTGAATATTTGTAATTAATTCACATTGAAAATGCACACTTTGGTGAGATGGAGATTTCACTCATTGCCCTAGCCATATGGGTTGATCACAGACCCAACTCAACATTTTAGTTGCCAGATAAATCTTATTTACTACCTGGATGATATCATAGTAACCTAAGGAGTTACTTAAATTAACAGAGCAATATACACATTATTTGATTGTGATTGTCCATTGTGCATGCTCTCCAGCATAATCTAAACATTATGCACATTAGCAAGGTAATGTGAAAAATCTCTTGCTCTTACTGCTAGCTTGTTTAGTTTCAGATACATTGACACAATCATTGTTGTTCAAGAATATTTAGGATTTATACCACACTGGCACAAATTCAATTTCTAATCCCAATTTGAATAGACATCATGAATAAATGAGATTTTCATAAACACTGGACTAAGCTTTCAACAGCTGTTTTAGTGTGTCTGCTCTGGTTGGAAAAACTAATTGGATATGGGGAATAATGGACACCTTGCATATATCTAAAATGCCCAAATTAGTAGATACTGCTATGGTAAAGTTGGGTTCAGCTAGGATTCAGGTCTGGTGAAAGCTAGATTGAAGTTATGTCTATGCAGGAGAGTGCATTCCTTTTATGGGGAGTGGTATCACTTTAAATCCATTTCCTCCACTGAAAAAAGGAAAACATTTAATATACTGTGCTTGGCACATAAACATTCATTGTTTTTAAGAACATTAAAAGTGTAGCCTGAAGTGCTTAAACTGTATATATACATACATATACAAATATAGATTCCCCCCTTACAGGAAGTTGCTTTCCATGAGTGTACAGCTGCTGTACATACAAAGGATTCATAATTGAACTATTCTTGGCCTGAAACAGAACTTTGATTCAAAGCACCCCAACAGATCAGGGATGTTTGAAACACAGAACCAAATCTAGACTCTGATGTTATGTTCAGGACTCCAAACAGGTTCCTCTAGTAACCTTCTACATCAGTTTAAATGCAGCCAGCCTTGCTGATGACCATTAAGCCAGATGCCAACCTATGAATAATATGAGCTAAAAACAGACTGTTTAGAGGCTCACACAAGTGTCTTTGGTGTACACATCTATCTTTTAAAGGTATAAAATAATAATTATTATAATAATAAAAATAACTATTTTTGTGTGCTGTAGCAGTTTTTGTATAGCTCACAATAAGTGCAGCTCTTGACTCCCTTCCACCCCAACCACATTCCCTCCCCCACCCCAAATAATTGTTAAATAAGGATTAGACAGGTTGAACATAAGTTTTGTAGTGCAAATAGTAAGCATTTTTTTTTAAAAAAATCTCTTTTTTCTCTTTTTTTAAAAAATATAGAAATGTTTGGCTCCAGTAGCTGGACAAACATGTTCCGTTCAAGTATCTCTTATTGACGAAAAAAGTTAAACATGTTACTTTCATTTTTTAAAAAAAAGTCTGGGTATTTTTTTTTTCATTTCTCTCTCAGGTAAACAGTTTCAAACCAACTTGGTTGCATAGTTCTAATGTCATAAGCACCTTTACGAAATGTAACTTTGTATTTTCTTTCTTTCTTTATAATTTTTAAAACTTTTTTTGCAAAAATAGTGCAGAAGATAAAGGTGAATACACCTGCGCATTATTGTCCCTTTTACCTATATATATATAAATATATACACACACACTCACAAGTGTGCTCTCTGTGTGCATATGCCATAAGAAACGTACACACATACACATGGGCACACACAATGTGTCCTTGGTAAACTGACAGAAGTAAAAGTGCCAGTGAATGTAGTGTTGTTCATACACATGGCTTTTCTGGGAACTAATACCATTTTGGACTTAGCATCCAAATTGCAGACTTTTAGCATTTTATGTGTGCTGCTGTCAGGACTTGAATGCATAGTTATGGTAGCAGAGGAAGAGATACTTCCTCTTATGATTGACACAAGTGAAAATGCTAAGTAATAAAGCATGGGGCATATAAGACAGAAATTGCTTGTGCCCACACCTTTTGAATGTTTCTCCTTCAGTCCCTGGCGAATATTGGATATGTTGATTTTAGAAATCAGATATGTAGTTTTATTTTGAAATGCTGAGCACGCTTGGTCTTTTTTCTTAAGATGAATTTTAAATTGTCTTCTTGAAATTTGTATTAAAAAGAAGAAAAGAAGTCCCTAACGAATGTGAGTTTGCAGCATGTAGACATATCTATGAACAGCCACATTCCTCCACAATCATGTTCTGGATGTCCTTTTTAATTATGTTCTGTCCATCATCATAATAGAGCATGGACATGGGTCTCAGCTTGGTTGGTACACAACATGACTTGAGGTTGGAGAAAGGGCTGTGCCCTCTCATGCGGTAGTGGTTGATAACAGTGGAGTGGAAAGAGAGGGTTGAGCCAGATGTACCCGCGATGTGGCTAGGGCAGTCTCCTTCACAGTAGTTAGCATGGTAGCCTGATGGGGCAATGATCCAGTCATTCCAGCCAATGTCTTTGAAACTCACAAAAAATTGCTTCTTGCAGCAAATGTTGACTTTGCCATCACACTCAAGGCCTCTCCTCCGCCGTTTGTGTTGCCGATCTTCTGAATGTCTGGCAAGCATCATCAGGAATGGCCTGTGGGATTGCTCCTTCTCCTCTTCCCCTGGGCTTTCACTGCCATCCTTTTCTTTCCCTTCTATATCTTCCTCCTTTTTTTTCCTCTTGCCCAGCAACACCAGGCTGGCTCCTGTTTCTTGACACTGATCACAAGCAATCCGTACATCCAGAGAATTTTTTCCCTGATCAAGGAGGCGCTGGACGCTGCTGGAGACTGGGAAAATGTGCCAGGTACTTTTGCGGGTGTCTACTGCCTTCTCGGAGATAAGAATGTCACCTTTTTCTCCCCTCAGGCCGACATCCTCTTCCACCACTTGGGAGTTGCGCTTGGGCAGTTTTTGCTGCTGATACAGCCGGATGGTCACTTTTGTCCTTGTCCGATTAGCTTTGGAGACTTTGAGAAAGAGCCACACGTCAGCTTGAGCCACCACTGATAACTCACTGCCCTCCTTGGAAATTTCAAAATGCAGCATTTTTCTGGCAGGACCTATAATATGAAAAAGAGAAATATGGGGGGAAATAATTACATTTCTTATGTTAGTTAATGTGTTCCTAGTTCTGATATAGTTCTAAACTATAAAAGACGTTTGACAGCCATTATGTAATACAAGTAAATTTATCTGTAAAATGGTTGTTTCCACAACACTGAAAAATCTGTTTTTATCTGTGCTGGGAAGTCCCCCGTCCGTCCCGTCCCCCCCACTGCTTAGGGTTAAAATTTGAATGGAACAACAACATTTGATAGGCATTACAGCTGGTATTTGTTTGAAATATTATCTGGACTTGATTATTTCAAATTTCTTTTTTTTAAAAAAAGGTCTGTAGCCATTTGGTCAGCAAAGATAGATTGCATGATGTTTAGTCCCATTTTACAAGACCCTTTTATTGCCTTTTGGTGTTTATTAATAATGTGCAGTATCACCGCATCAGTGTCTGCCTCCAGTTGGGTTAAAAAAAACATCAGGAAATGCCAGGCTTGGGTTTTTAATGAACCAATATCATTTCTAATTTCTTGATAACAATTTGTGTCTTCTGATATATTTTCAGTAAAGTTGTGGTATTACTACCCATTTTAGTGCTACTTTCCCAGGTGGATTTATTTTAACCCTTTATGGATTGATTACTAGTTGTATATTTTTACTGTATTGGAACTAGTACAGATAGGTGTTTGGTTGAGTGCATTAAAATTGACCATCTCCCAGGTAATTTAAACCGAAGCTGTTTGCACACAGAAGGAGTGGATGGCTCCAGAATACAGTGGTGCTAGTGAAAACAGACCCAAGCTATACCATAAACTCTGTGACAAGTGACATTTCATCATTATTCAATTTTCAGAGGGGGAAAAATGTTAAGTTCAGTTTTTTCCTCCAGGCTTTTGAAATCTGAACTGGGTGCTCCCAGATGGAAAAGGTGAAATGAGAGAAAGCAAGGAATACAAAGTTAGAAGCCCATTGAAATATTGCTATGCAAATGAGGAGAAGATGGAAGGGGTAGAAGGTAGGTACAGAGGCAGGATGGTTGCTGTGAACCTTGGATGTCTAGTAAATCATTTCAGTTCTTTTAGGGTTTCTAGTAATTTGTTCTTGTTCTTGACATGTAGTATAGCCTTATAAACAGTTTACTCAGATAGATGACCTACCTACCTACTTAGTTAAGTGGATCTTAGGCCAAAATGAATGCAGAAAATACTTATAAATATATCTTTATTAGAATGCCATCCCAATTGCCTATTGCAATGTAATGTATAATAGGGAAAAACACCCAAGGAAATAGGTGGGCAGCAGATAATCAATTACCTCCACTCCGCCATGTTCCCTGTTTTTCCCTTACCTCTTATGCTAGTGCCCATTTCAATTGGAATTGGTTTGTGGCCATCTTCCCGGTTAATGTCAATGTAATCACCCACCCGGCAAAACTGGTTTCTCCTAAATTGGTTACAAAGCAACCTAAGTGATCAGTGTAACATGCCCATAGAGGAGAGAAAAATCATCAGCTTCAATTGTGTTTGTTTTATGCAGAGCTACTTAATATTTATTTATAACACAGATCCAAGCATTTGGCAGTCTCTCCCACCTCCATTTTTTCTTCTTCTTACCATTAAGGGGAAATTAACTCTATATAAAAAGGTAAAGGCACAGGTTTCCTCTGACATTAAGTCTAATTGAGTCCAACTATGTGAGGTGGTGCTCATCTCTATTTCTAAGACAAAGAGCCAGCATTGTTCGTAGACACCTCCAAGGTCACGTGGCCAGCATTACTGCATGGATTGCCATTACCTTCCTGCCAGAGCGGTACCTATTGCTCTACTCACATTTGCATGTTAACAGTGGGAAGTCACCCCTCTCCCTGGATTCGAACTGTCAACCTTTTCGGCCAGCGAATTCAGCAGCTCAGTGGTTTAGCCTGCTGAGCCACCAGGGGGCCCTAAATTCCACTTAGCCTAAAAGAGACATGTTGCTCAAAATGTCCATGTGTTCATTCTTGCCTAATTTTAAATTGTTCTTTACTCCACTGTAAGTGAATGATTTCTACACTCTAAGGAATACTGTTGGTTTTCTACTACAATGATATCTTGATTCAAAAGTTTAATTCATTCAGTGGCCAAGCTCTTAACTCAAAACACTTTTATCTCAAAGCAAATTTTCCCATTGAAATGCATTGAAAGACTTTTAATCTATTCCACCCGCCGACCCCCCTTGCCATTTTTGGTTTTTAAGTAAGAAAATGTACTTTATAAGAAAGAAATGATGTATAAATGAACATTCATGTGGAGCACTAAAATAAAGATCAACTTTAAAATGGCAGAAGCACAAAGTTGTGGCAAGGAAGCACAAAGCGAAGAGGCAGAAGCATCATTTTCTTCATAATACACTCATTCCAGCCTCCCTCTCTCTTGCTTTCTCTCCCTCTCTCTTTTCATGAAGCCAAATATATCAAGAATAAAATACACACAAAATCAACTGACTCAAAGTACCTCAAAGCAAACTAGAGGAAGGCAGACAGCAATCTCTCAAAGTGGACAAGAGCATGAGGCACGGAGTCACGTTTTGAAGCGGCTCCCTTGAAACCCTACAGCCCTGTGTTCTCGTGTTCACATTCCCTCTGGTACTGGATCTTAACTCAAAATGCTGCTTGTATAACAAAGTGAAACCTGGACCAAACAACCTCCCTTAACTTAAAATGCTGTTAAGGTGGGATGGTTGTAAGTTCAGGTTACACTATACTTAAAAAAACGAATTTGGCTAAACACAAGTATGTGTGCTGAAACTACACATGTAAAAAGTGCAGCTCCAATCAAAACCATTTTAATCTAAGAACACTTTCCAGCCATCACTTAAATATCCTCCTCTCCCATGTAATCACTTAAAATATTCAGCAGTATCTCACAAATGGGGGGGAACCCAACAGGGAATCATAATGGCAAATTAGAGAGCAAAGAAAGGCTGGCTGAGAATTTTCTGTTTATCTTCAAATTTGGATGCTCACAATTATCGCAAAAGTAGTTTGATTGCTCTACTTGCCAGGTTTAACACTAAAGTAACCTAATCTGAACATTCAGAAATAGATTTTATTGAATTTATGTTATCTTACTCTCAGGTGGTTAATATAGGTCTCCTCCCATGTGTTATTTTCACCCCTTTCTTGTCTTGTCCAACCTGGAAGCCTTAGGCTGGATCTACACTGCCATATAATGCAGTTTGGATCTGCATTATTCAGGCCCTATCTACATTGCCATATCATGCAATTCCAATCTGCATTATATGGTCATATATTATGCAGTTCGGTGCAGTTAAACTGCATTCTATGGCTCCATCTACATTGCCATATGTTGCCAATGGAAACTACATTATATGATCAGCGTAGACTTATATAATGCAGTTTAACTGCATTATATGAGTTTACACTGACCATATAATGCAGTTTCCAACTGCATTATATGGCAATGTAGATGGGGCCTGTATAATACAGATCCAAACCTCATTATATGGCAGTGTAAATCCAGCCATAACTACACTACATTTTAAGGATTCTGAAAAGCGATATCTGTTAGGCATGGACATTCTACTTCATTATATCATAACAAAAGCTGATGGCTATCACTGTATTCTGCGTTATACCCCAGAGAATAATTACAGGACATATCCTCCACTAGTTACATCCTCCAACATTTTATAGAGAAAAACCATGATACGCATGGCCAAGTAACATCAGAGTGTTTTCGAAACTGAAAAGGATATTAATAATGAAGAACACATAAGTTAGGAGAAGCTGCAGCAGTTTGGTTTTGTCTGAGTCTATTGGGAAGGGCAAGATTCTGACCCTTCTCCACTTTCCCTAATGAATTAATTGAGTACAAATTACTTTCGCAACCAAAGTAAACTGGGACAAAGTGGTAAAGAGTGA
The DNA here is from genome assembly GCA_030556195.1 of Anolis apletophallus. Classification (NCBI taxonomy): domain Eukaryota; kingdom Metazoa; phylum Chordata; class Lepidosauria; order Squamata; family Anolidae; genus Anolis; species Anolis apletophallus. The sequence goes on from JARBWK010000008.1 coordinate 79,273,704, forward strand.
AGAGGACTGAGAAACTGGAACATTTTTTAAAAACAGCTGAAAAAGTGGTGTAACAAGAGGATTAATTAGGAATGCCACAAACAAACTGGGACAGTTGGTGGGGATGGTAATCATGATTTTACCCTCAAACCTAGCTATGTCAATAAATTCAAATCTGAGTGCCCTGAATTACAGGTGGATTTTCTACTCACAAAAGTGCTGTTTCTCTATATGGAAAGATTGGCAAATCGGTGCAGGGCTCTTGATTTTGGTCTGTTAGTGTGACCTTCTGCACCAGCTTCCAGACTGCTTAAGATCACCCCCCCCTCCCCAGTCTAAACCCTGGGGCAGGATCTGAGATATTCTATCCTGGTGTGCCATGGCATTAAGTTGTTTCTCCCAGGTTAAACCACATCAGTTCATGGTTTGTGATCACCTGCAGGATGATCCAAATTCACACCAATACAAATGATCAGTATACACAGGGCCTAAGGGTGGTAATTCCCATCAATGGAAGCAGGAGTTCTGGATCGTCTGCCTATTCAAATTGATAAGATTACCAGTGCAACTCTCTGCATGTTTCCTAGTTGGAGTTTTAAGAGTTGCAGCCTTTAAAAAAGGCATCAATTTCAAGAAAACATTAACCATTTGTATGGGCGAATCTGTTTTTAGTTAGATCACCAGATATCTATCAATATCATTTCTCAGATTCGCCATGAAGCATTCCATGACATTGTTTCCAATAAATGACCGCCTCGTTAAAATTAAATCTTGAGCTCACTGCACTCAACTACAAGAGTTTAAATTGTTTTTAGGTCTTGGATCCCATTTTCTATCACATAGTTTAGATCTGCATAACTATAGAGTCACCCCTCACTCCATCAAAGGATAGGACTTGTGTGGCCTTCCAGATCTCCTTTGATTGCCATTGTCACCAGCAGCCCTAAACAACATTGGGGTAGAACAGCCTTCGTACTCCAACAACATTTCACAAAGTGTTTGTCTCCCACTCTGGTACAGACAACAAAACAAAAATAAACTAAAAGACAATTTTCAGGCAGTCATAGGCACACACAGGTGAACAGTTGTAAAGCAACAACTGCAGACTTGTGTTTGTATACTGATTGAAGCTAGCCAGGTTAATATTATTATTTCTAGATAGATAAACATATAGAAAGATGGGTGTACCATGTGACTAATAGTGTATGGGATGATACATTTACTTTGTGCCCAACATAGGTATCCTATGTTCACCTCCCACACTGCAGTCTCTTTCCCATTTTGCCGTATTGTAATTATCTTCTTATTTTTCTATAGTTGTAACTGCTTCACTCTTGGCCATCACACTTTCAGATACATGCACATTGTATCTGAAAGTGTGCAATTACTCTGGACAATGTTTTCCTCTGAGTGTAGCTCTTAAAGGTGAAAGGAGTTCCTCAAAATTGAGAAATGGCAAAAGGGCATGAGGCCTAAGAAGGATCAGCAAAGACCTGGTATTCACAAAGTGCTAGGAAGGAAACAGGCAATGAAAAAACAAGGCAATGTGATACATATCAGGCCTCCATAAGGCTAGGTTTCTCACCCAAGGGACAAGTGGCCACATTGATATTATATTGGGTTTTAAATGTCACTCCATCTCAGTCCTTGTTCTATCTTTGAAGAAACCAACTGAAGATGGTGGGATTGGCAAGAAGTGCCCTGTAGACCTCACTTTCTTTCTCAGAGCCAATGAACCTAAATGTTACCAATAGAGCTGTAGCGAATATAGTCATTCCAGAAAAATGCTGTAGAATCAAGCTGTTAGCATGAACAGGATGCCCCATGCAAGGTCTGCTTCATGAACCACCAGTTGTATTCCAAAGGAGGAAGGGGGAATCTTTCAAGAGTCCCAAACCACTATAGAGAAAACATCTTCCCAGTCTGTATATGGCAATATGTAAGTGCCAAGACTTAGCAAATCTCTCAGAGTTTCTGAAGTGGAAAATGTTCTTGACTCTAGGACACAATTCCAGCCATCCTTCGCACTATAGATGTGTACCTGCAATGGCATGCTAACCACTCTATGGATACAAAAGCGTGCATATACATTGTAATTTGCATGCATCAACATATATCCTTGCACAGACATATTTATATAGTATTTGCACATAGCACCATTAGCCAATATATTATAAAGCTTGTGTAAAACAACCAGTTTGAGCTAACAAACAATTTTAAATCATGTCTTATGAAATTGGATTGAGAAAGGTTTGCCCCCAAAAGAAGAAAACCAAAGAAAGCTTGGAAGGGACACACACAAAGTCCACCTCTCAGTTGCACCTATGAACTATAGACACATTTCTCAGCGTCTCAGAAAGAAAAGGGGATAAAAACACTACCAGTCTGACCTTAATAAATGTCTAGTCTTTTAGCCTCTGGGTCTATTCACTTTATCTTCTCTTTCTGTCTCTCTGTTTCTCTTTTGCCCTGTTTCTGTTGAGCACATTCTTCCTCAATTCACCACTCTGGCAAATTTCTGCCAGTTATGCTAGATGAAGCCATTAAGACGGCCAAAGAAACAAACAATAGATAAGCACAGTAATCTTGTTGCTTCAGAGCCAATTGGGTGAAACAGAAACTTAAAGCAAGGTTAACCTGCAGGGGAAAGAGTGGGAAAACCCTTTGGCGTGTGCCCTCTTGTGGCTATATCCTTTTATATTCAGGACAGAAAGATGAACCCCATATTTTTTTATTAAAAAAATGAATGAACTTTCTATTTTAGCTGCTTTAATTATAATCTCAACTCCTTCCTCTATCATTATTTTACTGTGAGTTCATTTAAAATATATGTACAATATACTTTTCATTTCATGCTCTCCAATATTATGAAAATAAAAATGGATGCCTAAGAGAGACTGAATATATTTCTTTGACTGTGAGTTCCACCAAAATCAATGGTACTTTAGATATCTGTGAACCTGCTTAGTTTCCAGCTTTAGTCAACAGAAGCCTAGATTACAATTTCCACTCAGTCTTGACTAACCACTGATCGCAATCCTGGAATGTCAACACTGCCTCCTCCTCCTCCTCACTCAGTGCTCTGCATTGGTATTTGTCATGTACAGCCTTTTATTTAGCGTCAATTGAGATGCTGGAAGATTGCTACCAATGTAGCAGTGTTGAAAGGAGCCAATTCATCCATTAGCAATCCTGCTGGCAAATATACATACTACTTGGACTGCAATCACTGACTACTAAATGTCTCAAGACAGCAAACAAAAATACATGGTCAGTACAATTCATTTACCAAGAGCTGTTTTGTAATAATCGATTATTTTGATTTCTTGACAAATAGTATTCCGTCTTTTTCACCAAAGACCATTTATGTACAGACTTGTTTTATAGCAAAACTATTCTAAATATGCTTTTAGAATAGTAAAGTAGTTTCCATTATATTTCATTAATTGTATTATCATCAGTGTATCTGCAACATTTGTAACCGCCTGTTAGAATCCCATTTCCCCAATCACTACAAATCTCTGCAGATATTGGTTTCAAGAAGGTTCGCCTGTAATTTTAATAGTACCTGCCAAGAATTTGTCTGATCTCCTGGGTCTGAGAACACCTGCATTTCTGGAATGACTATATTCGCTACAGCTCTATTAGCCTTTGGCCCTTTGTTCCTATTGTCCACCCCCAGCATCCTCCAGAAAGCTGCAATTTAGTCCTCCCCCCCTTGCCTGCCTTCTAATCCCTCTTAGTCCTAACACAGAAGGGAGGTCTGCAAACAATACTCACCATTTATCAGATCCTTCTAGTTTTATTGACTACAAAAGCTGCACTGCATAATTTCAGTGATATACTGAATCCTGAGAACAATGAGACAATTACATTAGATCAAGTTCCTCCTCTTGAGGGGAAAATATCTTAGACTGCTTCTATTTTCAATAGTATCCAGTCGACAAACCTGAAGAGTATGCTCTTCATTCATTTTCATTGATTCTCTGCTGCCTCCTTATAAGATGATGGTTGCTTTGAGGAACAGCAGTATGTATATCTCACTCCACTGGGTAGAGTAGAAAGCAAATCCCAGACCGGACTATTTGACTCAAAAAGAAGTGAAACATATCCCAGAGTGGGTTTCTGGACACATTGACCTCCACGGATCTTTGTCAACCTGCTTGACAAATTGCTAGATTTTTCTCAAAAGGCAATGAAAATAAAGCCATACTGTTTTGGGAGCTGACATCCATATTTCCCACCCAAAAACATTGAGTTAGTATTGCCACAAGTAATGTGAGACCTGTGAATGGAGGTAAAGGGAAAATGCTTGGATTTATGGAATATATTATAAAATAATATTCAATGGAGTCATATATGCAAGCAGTCCTAACCTAAGGTACCGACTCTTTCATTTTTAAGATGTCAAAGTGGAATAGTACTATTTGTGTATTCTATGTATTCTTTTTAACCAAAAAGGTACTTTCCTTAACTTACAATGTCAGTGTATACGATACACGGAAGAGAAGGAAAACTGTAATATGTATTTTGAGAAGGGTTTCTCAGGGGCTGAAGATCGACTCAAAATGAACGAACGAGCTAAGTATATTAGTTATATTGGGCCCTCATTTTTTCTTCTTATAGAAGGATGAATGTGAAATGGATATAGTTGTCATCAAAAGCAAAAGTTTCAACAATAGAATATGAGGTGGTTTGAATATTTCAGCTTGTAGGGGGGAAAATGAGTAGCCAAACTATTGGCCACTTTCTGGGCAATGGCACAGCTAATATTAATCATGTGATGCTGCAAACCAATTGGACTGTGACACCATTTAAGCATGTCACACTTGTCTTTGGAGCCTCCTTTAAGCAGAAAACTTCCTGGAACTCACTGGATCTGGAAACCAGAGTTCATTCCATGTGCCTTTCCCTCCAGCTTAGAGAGACTAATGCAATAAATTGGATCTGCTACATCCCCATCAGATGATCTGGCCATTTCTTTGCTTCTGAATGCTCCCTCTTTAAATGAGAACAGCCACAAGTTCTTTTGAGGTTCATTTGTACTCGGATAGCCCACCCATCCTTTGAAAGAGAAACGGTGCAGCTTTACATTTGCTTTTTATGATGACCTTCTCCCTAAGATAATAACTGATTTGTTAAAGAGAACTACTAAACATAGACAACCGGAGCTCCTTTTACATTGCAGTCTCAGGCAATTAGCAGAGGAATGTCTGCTCTTAAGCCATTCATTTTTCTCTGTATGTATTTCTCTGCAAACAGAACATCTGAGTCAACAGGTTTTCAGAAGTAGAAACTCTGAGAGTTGACTTAACTGTTTATATTACTGCAAAAACCTTTTAAACAAAAATGCTCAGTGTGCCTGTGCATACTTTGCCTACCATATGTTGGACTGAACAAAATAATGACAATTTTGCGAGCTGTCTTGGCAGCAGAAAAATGTTTTTAACTAGGCAACATAATTAACCTCTAGAAAGTCTTCAACGGTGGCTTTGAATCTCTAGATTATATAGCTATTGCTATAGACAGGTAAATGTAAGTGTCCATATGTCAGTTTATATGCTACCCACACCCACACATGCATACATATATATATGCAGTGCACTTAAGTATCTATGATGAATTTTAAACATGAGTTCTGAGATCTTCCTTTATTATTATTGCATGGTGAACTTAATAATTAGTGAAGCATTAGGACATATTTGTGAAGTGTTGTTGGATTAGATTCTAAATGAAAATATGTTTACTTAATTTTAAAACTAATTAGATTGCTCAAAAACATAGCAAAAAAGGTTGCATTCTTTGGCAAGGAGCTCTTAAGAATACTATATTTTTTTCCTTCTCCTCTTTTCTTTCCTCTTTCCAGTGTACAAAAGTCAGCGTTACATTCTGGATAGCTTACAACTATTTGTCCCAGTTACTATTGAAGCTTTCTGACAGTAGCTGTTAACACATTTACTGCCACAAATATTTGCTGTGAATTGAGTAACAATTATTTGAAAATGTATGTTCTCAACTTGTCAGGTTTTACAGTGAGTTGATTTGAAAATTGACTATTTGGCTTTGCCCAGATTGTTGTAAAGTCCCTCTGTACTTCATCTGTTTCCCTCGCTGGCTTTCATTTTTATTTATCAGCACCAATACTCTCACATTTATCTGTTCTTTTTACAAACATAGCAGGAAGAATAACCCACCTACTCAATGTTTCAGCCTGAGATTGGTATAGAGCTCCCCCACCTCTCTGCCTGACTAGGTTTAGTAAGTGTAAGCAACTCATCTGTAGCCAAGGTTAAATTCTAGAGACCCACATTCCTTCATGCTTTCACCCTCTCCTTTCTCTCAACCTGTAACCTCACAGAGACTATTACTGTTGCAAAGAAAAGCAAGTTAATTGCAGTTCTAACAAAGACCTGTTTAAGTTGAGTCTTTCTCTGCACCCTCACCCCGATGCTCCTATTAAGACCCACCTGATTCTGCAAATGTTATGATCTCCGAAGTTTGCTCCACAAGTTCATTCATTTCTGTTCTTCTCCCAATGTCATCCTCAATTTCCACATTGCCATCCTCTCTTACTTTCCCCACATGGAGTTTCTTGATTGCATTAAAAAGTGCAGCTTTGGGTACTGGCTGAGTGATGTTCGGTCTGTCCCGCAAGTGCAACATGTTCAGGATGTGCTTCTTAACCGCTTCTACCATCTCAGGCTGGGAGCTGGGCACATCCTTGGAGAGCATGGAGAGGGCACAGGATGGGCAATCGGTGACGGAGCTGTGCCCCTCAGATCCCGGGGTAGGAGAACTCCTCACTATAATCCAGCAAAGCACCAAGAAAAATCCTCTCTTCAGAACCAAAGGCATCCTGGCAGCAAAAGTTGTTGTGATTCCCTTTTAAAAGGCACTGCTTTTCTTCTCCCAACACTACTTCATGCACAGTTTGTTTTGTTTTGTTGTCTTTCTGCTTCCTTTCTTCCTCTTCAGCAAATTCACTGGAAGAACAAAAAGTTTTCTGTGAAGTTTTGTCTGGAGGATCCCTCCTAATTCAATAAGTGCTATAGAGGTCTGTGGCTGTCAGTGAGAGGAGTTCTGACTCTGTCTCAGAGTGGGAGAAACACACTGAGAAAGAGAGAGAGAGAGAGAGGAGGACCGATTGGCCTAAAAGTGAGTGAGTGAATGAGAGAGGGAGGGAGTTTTGTCTGTGAGTAAAAGCTATGATTAGGAAGGGGGAGGAACAGCCCATATTCTGACAAGCTGCTTTCCTTATGCTGGAATTGTATTCTAGCACACACACTCATGTCTCATTTATATATCACTGCTCATGTTTTCTGCCCTAGCCACCTTTCCTGTTAAATCTTTTTTTCTTCTGTAGCGTTTGTCCTCTGCTTTCTCAATCTCATTCTTTTCTCTTCCCTCCCTCCCTCTCTTTCTTTTTTGCAGCTTTTTTTCTTTGCTTCTCTTTCTAGTTTTTCCAAAGTACCTCCAGTTAACAGAGCAACATGAGAATCCAGGGCAAGGCGCAACCTTTTAAACACCTTTTTTTCATGTGAGTTATGCACTGCTATGCCGAATAGGTGCTAAGAAATGCCACTTACTTTGTGCCCTGGTCAGAAAGGGGGCATTGGAGGAAAAATACCTAATTATGTTCTCAATGAAGTAGAGAAGAGATCCCACTCAGCCAGATTTCTTTACATGCTGTGGGTTATCAGCACTGGCAGGAGATCTGAGGAAATGAAAGAAGACTTTGGGATCTTGGAGAATGAGTGATATTTCTGAACTCCAGCAAACAAGAGTGGTACTGAAAGGCCCAAGCAGAACCCAATTGTGTTTCGTTCTGAGGTTCCGTGCCCCAGAACTTTGCAACAGACTCTGACAACTACATTGAGAATGAGCCGGCGTGGCCAAATCTATGGACTGTTGCCAAACCTGGAGGCACTTTCTTAGTTGTAACATGAGGCAAATTCTTGATTCCTTGTATAGATGTTTTGGCCTTTGTTACAGGTAATTAGATGATTTCTGATATTGCAAACCTCGGCTATTTAATTCAAACCTGAATAAATTTTTTCTTGAGTTTGGACTGAATAAAAGCTCTTTTTCATAGAACTTATTAAAGTGTGATTTTTTTTTAAAAAAGAAATATTATGGGTCAGAACCTCTTTAAGAGAAAATGGACTTCCACCTTTACCTGTATTTTCCTACCACAAATGCCAAAGTATACCAAAGTTTGTCTAGCAAATACTTTTTACATTCTGTTTAAATATAAGAAACAGGTTTGAGGCCCCCCAGATACATTTCCTTTTGCTTTTCCTTCCAAATTAATTTAATATAAGCTTTTATATGAAGTATATTAAGTTCAATTCCATCACTCTGGGATGTTTCCCCATTGTTTGGGATATGACAACCAAGTTTCTCAAATCAGCACAAACATGGTGATTATAAAGGGCCTGCTATACATGTCCCTTTCATCTTAAGAGTTTGCTGAAGAAATAAAGAGCTCCAGTATTTTTTTCTGTCGGAAAATAATTTGAAGTCTGAAAAGTTACGTATTATTTTTTTCATATTCCCCACTGTTTGTGCAGTGGGTGTTTTTAAGCAGAGCAAAGAATGAAAGCAGATTTTTTTTGTCTTTACATAGACTAATTAAATGTCCATCGATCTTTTCTCCTAAGTTTTGGTACTGCTGTGCTTAAGAACTAAGGAAACTTGATTGTGTTTTGAAGTCCTAGTAATATTATGTATTAAATAAACAGACTTGCAACACAGGCTTTGCAGTGCTTCTAATGAACATCATGACTTTCATTTATTCTAAATTAGCTTTAATTTCGGCATGTTTTAAAGTGCAGCCAGGGATGAAACTTCATCTGAGGATGAATTAATGTTTGGAGTATCTAATAAGTGCGTAATAGGCAGATACAATTATTCTGTCAGTGCAAACTCTTTGTACATATAGAGAGCACTGCTTGTAAAATACATTTCTGATCAGTGTTAACAAAGTATACAATATTATGGTAATCAATCATAATACAATATTTCACATAATTTCCAGGGTAAGGGGTACATTTTGTACAACCGTTCCACATAAACACTATAAAACCGTAAAAAAGAGAACAGGAAAATTAGATTTTACCTTCTAAGACTGAATCTTCTGAGGTCTTTCTCACAGAGCCTTAAGAACACTTCAAGTTCTTCTTAGAGGAATTCAGACCTCAAAGCTTTATACTCTAGTTGTAATGTGTAACTACATGACACGTACTGTTGTGGGATGGAGGAGAGCAGTGGATTGGCTAATAGTGCATTACATCAGCATATGAGTGATTTTCCTGTATGAGACATACTTTTTGACAGTTATCTAATGGAAAGCCCTATTTGCCTTGCTTGACACTAAGCAATGTACACTCATCCAAGGTTGCCATACAATGCACATTTCTTGGCTGTAACTCCTGTTGTCCACTCTGGTACTTTTTTGAGCAAATATATACTTGCTGTGGATCCACCATCTCAAAATAAAACATCTAAAGAAGGGAAAAATCAGATCAAAGACAGTCATAAATTGACAAAGAGGTGGATGTCAAGAATGCTGGGAAACAAATATATACATGCACAGAGGGACAGATTTATGTTTTATGTTTCTTCATGAATGAATGTTTTAAAACCAACTTTATGTCATTTCATAATTGTATCTTAATCAACGGAGATTCTTTCTGAAAATATTATGTGAGGGAGAAACAATCTTGAAAACACTGTGATCTTTGGGCTATTTTCTCCCTAACTTGTATCATTTCTAAAAAGCAGTTGAATGCAGAAATGCTCAAAATAATGATACTTGTACAAAAATACATTCATCCTCAGTTTATATTTACACTATAATAACTTTTATTTACAGTGTTCATAAAAGTTGTTATAAAAATTAAGGTTTTGAGGCATTTCATATATAAAAGATGGGTTTATTTGATGTAGCAGAATTCAGGAGTATATTGTTAAAATCAATGAATCACAATGATGTAAGGTGATGTAAGCCTGAGTCTATTCATGCTTACTGAGAAGTTCATTGTGGCTTTGAATGCAGTACTGTGTGATTTGCCCAGTAGTAAGTTCCATTGAATACTATGGTCTTACTTCTGAGAAGGCATTACAATATCATGGGCATTACAAGATCATAGACAATCACCTTGAGTCACCTTCAGGCTGAGAAAGGCGGTATACAAATGTGGTTAATAAATAAATAGATAAATAGTTTTAGTTCTAAAGAAGTGTGCATTGGGTGGCAGTCAGTGTCTACTGTTTTTAAGAGATTGACCTGGACTTAATGTTAATTAGATTGGATGCTTTGAAATCAACCTAGAATTAATCATGATTAACTTAGCATCTGATTTGTGGATCTGATTTGTGGTAATACTCATTGCTTCCTATTTTATGTTTTAGTCACTTTATTCCTGTGCAACGATGTGCTGTACTGCTGTAGTTGTATACTCAAAGGGAATTAAATTGGATATAAATGAGGAGGCAACATCTCTTGGTGAACATCAAAATAGTAAGGAGTGCTTAGAGCAGTGGTTCTCAACCTGTGGTCCCCAGGTGCTTTGACATACAACTCTCAGAAATCCTAGCCAGTTTTCCAGCTGTTAGGATTTCTGGGAGTTGAAGGCCAAAACATCTACGAACCCACAGGTTGAGAACCACTGGCTTAGTGCATCACAGACTCCTGTTTAAAGAAGATAGCAGTAGTGATGGGTTGAGATGGAGAGAAGTAAATCTTCCATTTGGCATGATGGGCAATTTGGGAGCTAATGAGAAACATATAGTTGGTTTTCATTTTAATGACTTAAGATACTTATGCATATAACAAACATCACATGGATCCCCACGAATTATATAGGAGAAATGAGTATCCTGAAATTGGAATTAGAAGATTATTAGGATTTTCAGGTGTTATGTCTCAATAGGGAATAGGAGCATGTATGTATGAGTGACAGGACAATTCATGTTCCCATCTACACTATTAGAGCTTGGTAGAGTGCACTTTTGCTATTTTTGCTTGGAACAAATGACCTCAAATGAAAATCTTAAAGGGAGCATACTTTCAAGGTAATTGATGGAAAATGTTTTTTGTAAAAAAAATATTTTTTTCTGTATTTTTATATCCAAGCAACCTGGTAAATTTGAGGGAGTGGAGATAAAGAAACCCGAGTTCCCTGGATACTGTACAATCCGCAACAAAGATCTACAAAACTCATACTTAGTGCCCCTTTACCTTCACACAAAGTTGACCAATCTGCTTGCACCACCATCACCACCTCAGCCAGATCTTCATATATGGTACCAAGAAAACTTCTATAGGTTTTGCGGTACAAAGGATGGTAGATAGCGTAAGCTGTCAGCTATTGGTAATAATTTCAATATATTTTCAAGGAATTCAGAAAACATTCTATAGAAGATACCAAGGGCTTAAGTCTGACTTCATTCACTACAATGTTCATTATTTAGGTTTATATCCCAAACTGGCCGAATGGTTGGCTGATATATTGACACTTTGGCTTTTTGATTGTTCAATGTACACAAATTTTGTTTCATGCACAAAATTATTAAATACAATCTATGTGTGTACGATGTATATGAAACAGAAAAGAATTCATCTCCAATGTCTCTCATGATGTATATGAAAATATTCAAAAATCCAAAAATAAATACAAAACAAACATTTTAGATGAAGGATACCCAACCTGTATTTATGTAAGGTCACTTAATTAAATAGTGTGGATAAACAAATGGATTTAAGATTTAGAGAACTGAAATGGTTGGGTCCATGTTGTTGCAGGACCATAGCTTTTTTATGAGCACAGTATGATCACCCGGAGAGGGCCTTCTCTCTCCTCCTCATCACCCTCTCAGCAAATGAGTGTACTTTCTTGGTGGCTGCTGCCAGACTCTGGAACTCCCTCCTCAAAGGAATCAGGATGTCCCTGCTAGCTTTTCATGAGCAGATTAAAACCTTCCTCTTCCATCAAGCATTTATGGAATAAATGGTAAAGATGGTGTGATGGAAATTTGGAGGTGGGAATTGAGTTTTAATGCATTTTAATATTTTAATGTCTAATGGTTTTGATGACACAAATGTTTTTTTCCTTCAGTTTTCATAGTTATATTTCAATGCATTTACATTGTTTCAATTTATATTGTTTATATTCTTTTTTTAAAAAAAACACTGTCTAATTTCTGTAGCAAGAATCTTTTCATCATAGATACCACATAGTGACATCTTATTGATAGGCAATGGAAGAACTCCAATGCTTTTGTTAAAATTTTTACAATTCATCATCACTTAGAATATTTTGGAGGGCAAGTCCACCCTGCTGCCCCCTCCTCCAATCTGAGGGCAGATAAGGTAGTAATAGTACCTCATCACATGGATAAGGTCCAGCGGCATGATTCACCAGCCCCCATGGCAAATCATGGTGGCAGTTTGGCAATTCCAGCGCCCAGGCTGCCAGGTGACACTTCCCCATCTCACCTGGGGAAATGTTGCCACTCCACCCAAGCCCCATTTTTCCTTATGTGTTGGCAGTGGCAGCATCCCACCACACCGTCATGCTAGTTTGTCCACGGAGCCCCACCTGAAATCACTGTACATTGTTTGATGGGTGGCGTGGGGCTCCATGGGTGAACTGGGACAGAAGCATCCTGGGACGCTTCAATTTCCTCATATGATGAGGCCCATAGTCAAAATAGCCTTGGAGCATTGACTACCTGACAGTTTAACTAACTTACACAAGTTGAACAATTAAACCAAATAACTTACTTTCTCATCCACTTCTTCTTACACCTGGCACTAACTTTAGACATTCCTCAGTTTGTATTTCAGAAACTGGTTTGTGAACTGGTTGTGTCTGCCCTATGCCAGGGCTTTAAGCTATTTGGATAGCTTCCAGGATTATAGTTGTAATATTCTGCATGTTTTCAGGCAATCCCAGGGACAAGATAAATGATGTTTTTGGAGATAAATAAATGGTGGGGAAGAGCTTTGTTATTTGTTTCAGAGTATGCTTTTTATTCCCTCGGGGAGCTGGAATGCAGCTTTTCCAAATGTCTAATGAGTGCTAAATCTGATGACTAATTTTTTCATGTTCACTTTTCTCTCCCTCTTTCTCGATCTCGATCTCCATCATGCTCTCTCTCTCTCCAATTTTTCCTTTCCACCCCCGTCTTTCCTTCATCAGCTTTCTCTCACGGATTTCATTGTCTTTTTCTCCTGTACCTACAGCAGCACCTGCTGGCAATGAGCTGGAAGGACCCATTTAAACAAGCCTTCACATCAGCTGCCAATAAGCTTTGCCAAATCATACTAATGAGCTGACTCTATTTTTACCTCTTTGAATCAGAAAAGGTAAGCTGATTGATGGTGGATATTTGTTTGGCAGCCCAGAAATTCAGATAACACTGCTCATTTAATACGATTGAGATTCTATCATATAAATGTTGGTGAACATGCATTGAAACCACATGTAGCTGGATGAAGCCCCAAATCCAGGGGTTCTCGTGAGCCACATCTGTTCTTCAACAGGAAAAGAACTGTGAATATACCAGCAAATGGTCTTCCAATTACAAAAAATAATGTTGCTTTGTAAATATCAATAATTTCCATTTTAATTTTCTCACTGCTTCATCTGTATTTATTCTCTAGAAGTGTTCCTTGTGATGATTTTCTTCCTTTATCCCCAATTGTGAGATAATTTATACTAAAAACATAAATTCATTCAATGTTACCACTGGCAATGGAAGAACAGGGGATCTAGAGAAAGTCATTTTGGTTCCAGCAATCTGATATAGTGTTACGTAGATCGAGCACATGATCCATGACAGCTCCTGTTGCGCACTGCAATGCTACAGAGAAGGGGAAGGCATCAGGTTGAACAGAGGAGATACAGTGGAAGAGAAAAGGGATCCCTCAAAACCAGGAAAAGGCATTTTACACCACAAGAACCTTTCTCTCCAGAAAGTAGATCTAGGCCCATCTCATATTTTCTGCATCCCAGTTTCTATATGTTGTTTTCTTTTCAGAGTTAAAGAAAAATGGAGAGATGTAAATCAGGCAACACGAGAGATGGCATCTTCCATTGAGATGGAATGACACAAATGCAATGTGCAACCCCAATGGGACATTTTACAAAAGGACTTTTTGAAATAAAAAGTTAATAAATTGTATAGAGTTCTATATGATTTATGATTTAAATATTTTTTTAAAAAAACTTAAGATGTTTGCATTAACTGTATTGTTCTCATAAAAGGGAAACAAATTAGAGTACTCTGCTTGTTCTCTTCCCCTTAAAAAAAACCCCCAGAGAATAGAAAATGCTCAAACTAACATTTTCTTCCAAAAATGCCTAGAAGCCATGACTAATGATCACATTGTACTAGTGAGATTTGCCTATTTCCTGTGAGACTGTTCTTTTACGGTGTCTGATAGTGCACCATTTATTGTTTAAAGACTACAAAATTATTTAGATAACACCAACAAAATGTGTGAATCAAGTAACAGAATTCTTGCATTTAATTTATGCGTATGACCACAATAAAGATGGAAAGAATATTAGAAAATATTTTAAAATGGTCAGAAACCTGTGTCTTGACTGTCAGGAAGATCAGTGATGAGAATACTGGATTCAGAATAATATTTGTCATTCAGAACATATTCCATGCAAAGCTCATATCATATTAGTGGTAGCAGCAGTAGTGGCATCATCATCATCATCATCTAATGGTGATCAGGAAAACAGCATTTTCTGCATAGAAAAATTCACTTTGGTTTTGGAATAAATGAGCAAAAGTTTAGCAAAAGAAGAATAACAATCATTATATGCTTTTTCATATAATGCATGTTTACTTGTTACTTGTGAATTTTCTGGCAGATGTTGTTAGAGTTTCCCCCCTCAAATCAAACCAGTTTCTTTTTTCTCATAGGGATTTTATAACATAAAAAGCAAACAGTAGTATAGGAGAAATTTGACAGTCAATAATAATAATTCTTCTTTTTCAAAACCAAATTTCTTAGTTTTGTATACCAGTAGGGGTATGCATTCGGTTAAAACCCATTCCATTTTTGGTGTCCCTAATTTGATCCCGTCCCCCAATCCATTTTTAGAAGCTTCCCAAATTTGAATGAGCAACAAACTGTTTTTCGATCTGGCTGCTGAAAGATCCGTTTTTGCTCTGGGAAGATCTGGCTCATTGGCAACAATGGGGGAACTTCCCAGACTCCCCTTTCTGTCATTTTAGGGCATCAGTCTTAAGAAATAACCCTTTCTGGGTTCTTTTCCCCTTACATCCTTCAAGTCGACCTGGGTTTAAGACATCAGACTTTTAAAAAACACATTTTGGTTTATTAGGATTCCTCACATAATAGTTGTACCCTTAGTCATGGGCCATGGGTGTGACTATTATGCAAAGGAGGCAGGCACATGGGCAAGTGAGGCTTCACCCACACATATGTCTGTCTTCTCAGAGCAATGGGGCTAGCTCATAGCTGTGAAGGGGAGAGGTGGGCGGGCAGGCAGGTTCACCTGATCACCTCCCAACCCTGAGCTACAGACGATTGTCTTGCCTGCCAGCCTGTTCCTTCCAAGCTACAGAGGTTCTGTAACTCAGGGGGGGAGACATGCAAGCAGGTGATGTCAGGAGCTAATTTCCGCTGTCTCAGAAATTCACCAGAAATCTTCTTCATGACATATTGAGGCCAGCAGGAACAACTGGTGGAAAGTGCAGCTGGATGGACTAACAAGCAACTATGTATTTCTCATGGGAAAATGTTGATGAGGGGCTGGGAACAGGGTAGTGAGGACAGTAGGAAAAACAGAGGGTTTGGGGTGAGAACACCATTAGCGACTTTTTTCTTGGACCGTGGAAATTTGAGTAATAAAACCGATTCCAAAGAGAACTTTGTGATTGGTCTAAGTTGCTGTCCAGATTTTGCAGAGAGTGCCAAGCGAACTCACCTGCCCACCCACCTCTTCCCTCCATGGTTACACTTTGAGGATTCAATTGCTCAGGCAAGTGAGCCCCGCTCCCAAAAAAAGGAAGGGAGTACAACTATCATGTGGTAAAGTACAGTAATGTGTCAATTTAAAAATCTCTGAATCAGTAAACAATTACTGCATGTATAACATGGCCAAAAGCTTCACCTTGTCCCTCTTTTCTTGCTTTTTTATTGTACAATCTATCATTTAATGGTAACAGAAGGACAACTTCAAGGCAGGATTAGACAGATTCATGGATACCAAGTGTATCGGTAGTTACTGAAAAAGACATTCAAGTGCCACCTCGGAGTTGGTTGAGGTAGGCAGGATTTCCCTGGGTACTGGTTGTGGGGGGTCGGGAGCAGGTTAGGGTTTTGCCCTCCCTTCTGCTCGAGATCCCCGTGTACAACTGGGGGCCACTGTGTGATACAGAATGCTGGACTAGATGGGCTGAGGTCCGATTCAGCATGGCTCTTCTTATGTTCCTATGTTCTTAAAGGGCTATACAGAATGTTAGACTTATTTTATGCTCAACTATCTGTAATACAGAGTATTTCATGGCTTCAGATATCATCACCAAATTACCAACTTTGCCAGAGATTTGTATAGAAACAAGGACCACCCAGGTCACTATTTTCGAAACCTTTTGTATATGAGTCCCAGAATGTTAGGCCAAATTTCAAAATGTACAAAATGCTGATAGATGTCTCAAGTGGCATAATTATTGGTTCTCTGATATCTCTCCACCATACAAATGGATATTCGGGCAGAATATTGAAAGCAGTATGCACATGGCATCTCTAAACAAGATGAATAAGGAGACTTCCATGAGAAGGAATGCAGAAATGTGTACCATGTTATCCTTGAGGACTTATGGCCTCAAAGTTGTCTGTGTCTGGACTGAGGTACTATATACTTTAGGTTAGATAGAGGCAAATTACTAAATCACTCTGAACTCCATTAATATTTTTTGAGGGTCCTAATATAAAACTTGCACAAAAAGGTTTTCTAGTATTATTCCTAGAGAGGCCAGAGTAGAGATTATTAGAAAATGGAAGACCTAGATGATTTTAGCTTCCAAGGGTGGGGTTCACCACATTGAAAACTTCCACTTTCAGAAAATAGAATTATGACATAGATAAAGTACATAGACAAAGAAAAAGATTAATTGGACAAAACTTGGTGGTTTTGTGTTTTTCCTCTCCATCTAAGGACTCATCTATTTCTCATGCACTCAATTTTTACATGGAATTTTGAAGGAATCTATTTTATTTTTGGCTTCGAACAGCAACAGTTATGTGAGTTAGCATGGAATGATAATTGATTTCAAAGTTCTGAGATATTGTTGTTGGCACTCCCCCCCCCCTTCCACCCACCCCCATTTTCTTCTTTGATTAGTTGTATTAGGCACATACCTGTCAATATTTGAAATGCTTATTCATTTTTTTTAAAAAAGAGTATTATATCCTGTATCAATATGTCAAGAGGTTGAATCTGAAGCTTCAATACTTCCCGTAGATTTTTTTAATAAATCCACTCTCTGTCCTCATGATTCACTCCATCAAACGAAGAGAAAAATATAGCTGGCATATATATGTATGTATGTGTATATATATGTGTGTGTGTGTGTATAACACACACACATATATACACACACACACATATATACATATACACATACATACAGTGTTCCCTCACTTATGGCTGGGATTAGGTTCCAGGACCTCCCGCAATAAGTGAAAAACCGTGATGTAGGGACGCTATATTTATTTTAATATTTTTACATTATTTTTAGTAGTTATACACTATTTTAAGTCTTTATAAACTTAAAACAAAGTGAAGGAAAGGAAGGAAGGAAAGGTCCCTCAAGGCTGGAAGAAGGGAGGGAGGACTGAGGAGGGAAAGTGCCTTGGAGAGCAGCTGCAGCAAAACCCCACAAAACAGCTATAATACCATGATATATATTTTAAATTAATATTTTTGAAATCCGCGAAACAGGGAGTCCATAATAAGAGAACCATGAAGTAGCGAGAGAATACTGTATATATATAGCACCATATTCTTACATCAATAAACTATTATGCCCTCTGATCAATGTAACAATGGTTAGAATTCTGGACTTCAACAAAGTCAATGGATTTAGAAAATACAGGAACGCATATTAGTATCTGGAATTCTCATTTTAGTCCAAGCAGGCCAATATGACTAAATGCACATAGTGGAATTTGCTCAGTGAAGCAAGAAATGCTAAGAGGATTTCTAGTAGAGAGCAAAGGATCTGAAAACGTTCGCTAAACTAGATTTCTGTACTGTGTGTCTCTAAAGCCTCATTAACAGGAACTAGAAAGGATTCATGAGTTGGAGATCTGAATGGAGAATCAAATTCCTCTGCAGTTGGGGAATATTTTAGATCCAGGTGTTTTGTACTTCCCATAACAGATATAGAGGACAGTTGTAAAGTTCATATTCAGATCTACGTGCAAACTTTTCCATAGACCAAAGGTGTTTGGTTAAGGGATTTGGCACAGGTCCATTTGTGCTATGATTTTCCAGAGGAACTTTACATAAAGTGAATGTCACTTTGCTGTTCTTTATCATTGCTGGTGGAAAAACTACCTTTCTGACACCCAGAAAAGTAGCGTAAATAAATATAACAGACTTTTGGGTCTTCAGGGTTTAACTTTGATTTGGTCATTCTCTTTGCTTTTCAAATATTGACTTTTATTGGGGGAAGTATTCATTTGTCTTTGACAAGCACAGCAAATACAGGGTTTTTTTTCCTGGTGAAAAATAAAACAAGTGCCCCATTTGGAATACAAAGAAGACTTTCTAAAAATATTTTAGGTACAGAAATTTTCCTTAAAAAATAAATAAATAACAGGCTGTGTAGTCCCCCCTGTTACTAGCAAAGTATATCACCAGTTCCTCTTCAATAGCTCGTGTGCTCCATGCATGAACTTACAAACAGCTAGTCTTTATTCATTGTCTTCTTGTTGGTGTCGTGCCCTCATGATGACTCCTGTGGTGGCCTGCTAAGAGGGGTGATATAAGGTAGCTCAGAATAAAGGTTTTGTGTGAAAACAGGACTCATCAGTGTTTCCATGCACATATTTTAATTGCTCCTTTGAAACTGCCCATGCAGGGACAGCGACCAAGAAACGAGTAACTCCAGTATCTCTTGCATGGAATAAAAACAACAAAGCCATGCTCAGATATTCTTCACAAAGCAGATTTTCCTTGATTAATTCTGTTTGGTGCTTCCCAATTTTTACAGGATATCTCTTGTGCAACTGGTGACTAACTCAATTGCCTTGCAAATGAATGTTACTATGTAACAATTCAGAAGTAAATCCAAAGGAAATGAGTGTCAGATTAGCTCCCTATTTTCGGAAAAGGGGGGGGAGTCATGAAGAGGTGAATTCTTTTCTTATTCTGCTTATTCATTTTTTTAGACAACCAACAGTTGCCAATTATGGTTTTATGATTTGCTCATTGCCAGCAGAAAAGTGAGTTAGTTAGCAAAACGATCACCAGTAAATCCTCACTTTAGACACTCTTGATCTTAGTTGGTTTGAACTGCTGATCTAGATATGGCAAAGGCTCATAGCACAGTACCTCGTTGCTAATCCCTGCAGCCAATCAGTCATTCTTGGTTATGTCTTTGAAGATTAAAGAGAGTACTGAGTATTAATATTGTTATTATTATTGGTTAGCTTTGATCAGCAACAACTGGTAACATTTCCTCAATTATTAAGATGGGGGGTTAGAAATGATACATTAAGCTTTGGTTAAGATGAAAAGTAAAGAAAACAATTTTCTTGTATTCAATTGTTTTCTCGTAGTATCAGAGAATTGGCTTAATCTAGAGAGTATTGACAGATGCTTAAAATTCAGGTACAAAGGGGGCATCATCATTGGTCTTTGGGGCATTGGGTTTAAGTTAGATTTGGGTAGCTCCAGATCTCTAATGTTCATGCCAAATTCAGGCCCATTGTTCAGACATCTGGGGAATGCATCACTCTGCTGTGTCAGCCTAGCCATGCAGACACCTCTGACAATATCAGGTCAGAGTGCCCATGTAACCAGGAATGTGGTGTCAGCTGCATAAGATCTCTACTGACCAGAAGGTCATGCGTTTGAGGCCTGCCCGGGTCGAGGTGGGCTCTCGACCTATTGTGTAGCCTGTTGTCGACCTTTGCAACCCGAAAGACAGTTGCATCTGTCAAGTAGGAAATTAAGGTACCACTTAGTGGGGAGGCTTAATTTAACTGATTTACGAGGCCATAAAAAGGTCTCCAGGAAACACGCTGAGGAATGAAGGAGTGCGACAGCTCCCCCTGGTTGCCAGAGGTTAAATTGCCTCTGTCTGTCTTGTGTATTTGTGTGTCTAAATGTAAGGTGTACATTGTAATCTGCCCTGAGGCCCCTGCGGGGTGAGAAGTGCGGAATAGAAATGAAGTAAATAAATAAATAATAAATAAATAAATAACCCTAAATGAGGAAGAATTATCACCCTGCTCCTTCATGCTAGTTGTGCAGGAGCCTTATTCTAATGTCAACACAGGGGAAGATGATGGCCATGATCTCACATGGAGCTGTGCAGCCAGCTAAGAGCATTGGCATTTGCAGCATGGCCACAATTTTCTGTAGGTATTGAGATACTTGGAGATACTCCAAAGCACATCTTCTACCTAGATTTTAGCATCTCCACAATTTTCCCCTTCAGTCATTTCATTTAAAGGCCCTCCAAAGAGAATTTTTCAAATCAGCCTTATTTATGGTATCACATGAAGTACAAGGAAATCTGGTTACTTTCAGAGTTTACAGTAAAAAAACATCAATGTGTGGAACCAATATTGCAAAATCTCCAATGGTTCTGTAAAAGATGGAGGACAATGAAAAAAATCACAATTGGTAGACTTTGAACATTTCATATGCACATGCATTTCCATACTGTCCCACCAGATCCTTATGCTCTGAGGAACAATATCTCCTTGGTGTACCAATTATTGAAGCATATCACCTGACAGCAACACGGAGAAGGGCATTTTCAATCATAGCCTCGGTTCTTTGGAATGCATTGCCCTCCGAACCCCCGTGACCTTCAGAGCCTTCCAGCATTCCGGAAAGCCTGCAAGATGCTAATGTTCCGGCAAGCTTTTGGGTCCTGAATAATTGCTGGATTCCCCTCCTGCTGTTAACGCTGTTTAACACGTTGACGCTGTTTAATGCTGTTTTAGCGTGATGTTTTTATTGTTTTTATTGTAATTGGTGTGTGAGCCGCCCCGAGCCGGCTGGGAGTGGCGACAAACAAGTTTAAATAAATAAATAAATAAATAAAATATTTGCTAAAGGACAGCCTCTAAGGCTAGTAAATAAATAAATAATAAATAATAGTACAATTGATTGCTGATGTTGCTTTCAGTAGCACTTGTTTCCTTTCTGCTTCTGTTTCCACTGTGCTGGGTAAGAGTTGGCTTAGTTTTGGGACATACACAGAATGTTCCAGCTTTTACAAAGATCTGTTGCAATTATTTAAGTTGTCGGTGTACTGTCGGTTCAGAATGTAACTGCCTTCTTCGTCTTCCTAGCTACTAAGAATAATTTTTTGTCAAAATTATGCTTGATGTAGGAACTGCTTCCTAAGGCACTGTTTCATTCTCATAGCTGCCTGTGGGAATTATTCCTAACCGACTATCTCACAGCAAGATGGGAATAAGGAGAGGGCTTTTCTTCGTTCTACTTGGGAGGAGAGCTAGGTGCCTTTTTATTATCATTGTAGCAACTGTCCACCTCCTATGTCAATTTTAACCTGCTAGCAAGAGTCCAAAAACCTGTCAGAGGCCTCAGAATTAAGTTCAGATCTACAATTGAGGTTCTGTTTCTTGTCCAGGGGTAAAAATTCACCATGCACTGGCAGTACTCTGGTAAGTTTATTTTACCTGAATTGGTAAATACTTCCAGGTGCCCAGCTCTCATTTTGAAACGGTCACATTTTCAAAGATAAAATAGTAAGTAGGATTTCTATAAGATGTTGTCATTTCAGGAAAAAAAGAAAAATATTATTAAAACCAGCATTCTTCTGTACTTCTCTGCTTAATCTTTTGTTAGTGATGCTGTGGAAATCCAGTCTCCAAAGAGACATTTGATGCTTGCAGTGAAAAGAGAAAGCAAAAGAGAAGTGGGAAATCCTAGCAAACCATAAATAATTAAAAGACAAACCCAATAATAAGTCAGAAAAGTATAGAGGATCACATTTGAGCTGAATTCCAAAGTATGAGATGGAACCATGTGCAGAAAAAAAATCATTTGACTGCAAAACTGAGCAGAAGAATTTAAATGATGGGTCATGGTTAAAAAAAGGTTCACTTAGTTTCAAGGGTCCTTTGTTTAATCACATGCTGTTACCATCTTACTGGTCATCATTAAAGGAAGAAAAAATTACAGCATACAACCAAACTTAGTTTGCTCAGCTGCTGTTGATGTCACTCCTGCCCACCAAGGGCAAGTCCCTGAAATAATCCCTTATTTTATTAATAATGATTTCAAGGAAGCAGAAATGAGTGACATCATTATTTGAGAGAATTGGCTAACCAGCTTTACTCAGCTTAGTGAAAACACGTCTTATATGTCACATGAAAATGATAACTTTTTTCTGACTTGGACTCTCTGACCAAAAACTGAACTTCAGGTTGCCCCATGGGTCAAGTTCACACTGGAGGTTGGTCAAGACAGAAGTCCTTTGACTGACAGCAAGACAGTCTCATGCTAACACAAATAGTTCCCAAGAACAAATGGGTGGAAATACTCTTTCCACAGAAGTGTAAAGCTTAACAAAACAACAATGACTGCCTAAGGCAGAAAAATTAATCATACTCGAAAGTCATGGTATGTAGTATTTAAGGCCAGCAATTCTGTTTTGGCACCTAAGTAGAAAATCTAACAATCTCTCTGGTAGTAAGTAAACATGCAATAGCAGTCCACTGAAAGTCTAAATCAAACACTGAGTTCATCCATTAAAATCAATGCAAGTTCCGTTAGTTGTGACTAAAAAACCTCAGGACTTCTGACCCACCAATCTAAATGGTGAGCTGCCATGTACTTGACAGACTATACCAACATTGGGTTGCTGTGAGTTTTCCAGGCCATGTTTCAGAAGCATTCTCTCCTGATATTTTGCCCACATACCAACACTGTTTTGTAGATACAGAAAGGCACTGAAAAACAGAAAGTTCGTTAACTATATAATAGCTGGTGGCCAACATTCAGTTTGGTGGGTCATGTGTTGCATGGACCTGTACGAAGTCAGCATTCCTTGAATCTTTTAAGATTCTTTACCAGAGTGAAACAACAATCGTATAGTTTAAAATAGGAAAGACGACAAATACCAGTCATCTCAACCCATTTTACTGCCCTTAGTCAGTGTTATAAAATTGCCTCACATGACTGAAGAGGTAAGATGTTTGTCTTCATTGGGAAAAAATGGCAAGAGTACAGGAAAATTCTCAGCCAGATTTTTTTCAACAATTTCATTTTTTGACTACTTTTGGTAGGGAAACAGCACACCTTTGGTGATGCATGCACAGAAAAACACAGGCAGGTGACACAATCAGGCCTTAACTTGCAGTATCATGAGTGGGTGGGAGATGAAGATAAACTGTGTAGGATCAAAGACTCAAAAATGAGGTATTAAGGAAGTGATTCGTCTCTTGAAAAAACAAACGAGAAAAAGGGAACAGCAATGAAACCAGCCAGGTGATCTAATACTCAACACATGGATATCCAGGAAAGGAGTCATGGGAGCCCAGGAAGAGACAAATGTCTGGAATCATCTGTTATATAGAACATAGATATCTATTACTAAGTTACACAAAGTATTATGTTATTGTTGAAACTTCAAATACCTTATCGTATGACAGAATTATGGCTTATATACACAATATAGAGGAACAACTTGTCTCTATCATGGATGAATGTCCATATTCATTTCGATAAACATAACAGTCTAATCTGTCTGATGATTTGAAAAGTCACTTATAAGTATTTTGAAGGACTATTTGTGGCATCCAAGGTTGTGCCAGAGAAAAGTTCTACACGGTGGCCAGGTAACTTATACTTATAAATGACTTTTCAGACAGATTGGACTATTATGTTTATCGACATGAATATGGACATTTATCCATGATAGAGACAAGTTGTTCTTCTATATTATGTATATAAGTAATAAATCTGTTGTACGATAATGTATTTGAAGTTTCAACAACAATAACATAATAACAATAAAATAAAAATGTGGTTAGCTCCGTCGGATCTACCCAAAAAAATCTTACTTCCAGTTGTTGGCGAAGAAGTATCTTGCAATACTTCCTTGCCACTTCAACCATCAATCGGGCAGTGCCATGGCCTGCATCATGTGATGGCATTCAGCAGACCCCTCCCATGAAGAGAAGGAAGGAGCCAATTTACCCCTGTGTGATGAGGTGTCTAGACTGGATCTCCTGATATGAGACTGCCCAGACCCTGAGATCCCAAGGAGATAGCCTTCCCCTCAATCCAAGTATCTTCAAGGCAGCAGACAAATACCTTTTATTCAGACAGGCATTATAAAGGGCTGCAAGTGCTGTATAGTTGCAAACTATATAGTGTAAATTTAAGCATATTTTTGAGTATATTCTTTTAAATGTTTATAGTCTGCTGAGGACACTGTAAAAAGCCTTCTTTCTAAAAATGTCCTAGGTTCCCTCCCAAGGGAGGCTCAAACAGACCCCTCTTTGCTTTGCTTTTGCGTTGAGACAAAGGCCTTTCTGTTCAAATGGGCCTTCAGCTTTAACTGAATGAATGTGCAACTGATGTTCTGTTTTTATATACTTAGTATATTATTAATTTTTAAAAATAATGTTTTAATTGAATTGATTGCTTATTTTTTAAATCTTGTACCACATATTTGTCAACATTATGTATGCTGTCACTATGATGACAAAGCTCCATCATCATACCTAAGTCTGTTGAGGTTATCCCCCAAAATTCTACCCCTTAAACCAGGCACTAGCCTAATCAAAGAGTTTCTGAGATGTTGCTGAAAAGGCTGCTGGGAAGTGATGCCTGTAGCCCTCTCCTTGTTGCAGGGTGTGTTGTGGCAGCTGGAGCCGCGCTTTGTCTCAGTGCATCCCAAAACATGGATAATGCTCCAGTCATAATTTCCTCATGCCAAGACCCTACCTACCAATGTACACTGCATTATATGGCAGTGTAGATAGGGCCACAATTTGCACCCTATTGGACACCCGTCATTTGGGGTGCTATTTGATTTGCGAGGTAGGCATTGGGAGGTGGCGTTCCGTTATTAAGAACTGTAAACACAGTCTGGTTTATAATGTCATGAATATTAAACAGAATAACAGCCATCGTTTTATCTTGTTTCAAAGTATATTTTAAATTATTTTGGGTCCACTTTTGGTTAGACAGAAAAGTCAAAACAAAATAAATACATTTTGCTTTTTAAAATGACGCCTTCCGGAATGGCTATGCTGACTGGGGACCTCATCACATTGGCAAATTTCAGTGTCCTAGGATGCTTCCAAGATGCTGGAAGGATGGAGCCTGCCAGAGTCCATCAGATAATGAAGGGCTTCTTCCAGCGGGACTCCATGTTTCCAGACAACATGGGAGGCTTCCCGTGTTCTCATACAGAAGAATGGAAGGAGCACAGGGGGAAGTAGGAAATGCGGGGTGGTGTGCAGGATGACAGTTTTCCCCACTGCCCACCATATTTATTTATTTATGTACATCATTTATATTCTGCCCTTCTCACCCCACAGGGGACTCAGGGCAGATCACAATGCACATATACAGGCAAACATTCAATGCCATAGACATACAACATACATAGACAGACAACGAGCTACACAATTGGTCAAGAGCTCACCCCGACCCGGGCAGGCCTCGAACTCATGACCTTCTGGTCAGTAGAGATCTTATGCAGCTGACTCCCAGCCAGCTGCGCCACATTCCCGGCACCATATCTGCCATGCTGCTTGGCAAATCCCCCCCCCCCATTATTGCCTGCTCTTTGGATCTCAATGTGATGAGGTCCTGGGCCATTTATGGAATTGTGGTCCTAAAAAGTTATTCTTCTAAATTTTGGCCTGCTGCATCTGTGTCAAGTGCTTTTGGATAGTCAATTGATTCCACTTCATTTGCCACTCATAACCCTGTTTAAGCTGCATCAGTTTGCATTACTACACTTGCAGTGATTTTAACCTATAGGAACTGGTTGAAACATTCACATTTCAGAAGATCGAGTAGTGCAACTTACATGCATGTAAGTTTTGCCTTCATGCTGAATTATTTTACCCTGACTTTTGGATTTAAAGAATGTCTCTAATTTTAATCATTTGGACTAGTTTTCTTGAAGTTGTTGAAGCATCATCTCTTCAGATGCCAAGATTGATAAAAAGATAGATCACAGATTAGCAAAGGCATACAGTGCAATTGGAAGGCTTCACAAAAGAGTCTGGAGTAACAAACACCTGAGACAACGCACCAAAATCAGTGTATACAGAACTATCACACTGTCTATTCTCCTTTATGGGTCTGAAACATGGGTCACCTATTGTCATGCCACAAGCCCCACAAGCCCCTGCTTCCTATAAACAATACTGTGGCCATGTTAGCTTTAAGATCTCTTCCAGGCCTGCTTGTCTTTCCCATGAGAGCCTGGTACCAAGTATGCAGGGTGAACTGGTCAAGGTTACCAAAGCTAGCCTGGGCAATAAACAAAGAGGCCCAGGACAGAGACAAGCCTGACTCCCCTTTGCAGCTGGAGACGCTAACGAGGTTTACATTCCTGAGAAGCTGAGGTAGCTGAAACATCAGCTACCATCCATCATGCCCACTTTGACACTCGATGCAGGTTGCGTGACCAAAGATCAAAGGGTCTAAACAGTATATCCATGTGGAGTTGGCCCGGATCTCTATCTCGTGCCAACGACGCATTCAGGACTATGGATCTCTGAAGGAGGCCGCTGGGCCTTGCTAAAGACTCTGCCTGCCGTTAGAGGATCTGGCCCATCCGGCCAAAGGCCTTGTTACCTTGCTACGTTCCTGTTTGTTCCTGAAAGACTTTTTTTGCTTTTTGAATCCAGCTTTATCCCTGATTGCATCCAGCTTGAATCCTGATTGCTAAGGACTATTTACTCATTGCTTTGTTCCTGAGATTTGCTGCTATTGGAAGCACTATAGTATTGCTTCCAACCTCTTTCCTATAAACTATATTCTCAATAAACCTGTTCTACCTCAGCTGATTGCGTGGTTTATCAAGGGAGGTCTTGGTCAAGGGCCTAGAGGGCGACACCTATCGCCAACACCTATGACTCCTCGAACACTTTCATCAGCGCTGTCTTCGCACAATCCTAAATGTACACTGGACCAACTATGTGACAAATTTTGCTGTCCTTGAGCAAGAAGGGATCACCAGCATTGAGGCCATGCTATTGAGAACACAGCTGCGCTGGGCAGGGCACGTCTCTAGGATGGATGACTACTGCCTCCCAAAGATACTACTCTACGGTGAACTCACCACAGGTCAGCACAAGAGAGGCGCCCCCAAAAAGAGAAATAACGACTCCCTGAAACAACATCTCAGGCTCGGCCAGATTGATCACCAAAAATGGTCCACCCTGGCTCACATCGGGACGCATGGAGATACACTATCCACAATGCTGCAGCCTCTTTCGAGAAGAATGGGTCTCGAAGAGAAACGACAATGCAGAAAGAACCGCAACTTGGAAACATCACCCAAGAAGACTTTCTGCTGTGCTTTCTGCAACTGGACTTGCCTATCTCAGATTGGCCTTTTTAGTCATCAACGCACTTGTAAAAAGCGTGGGATGAGTCCTTCCTAAAGAATTTTCTTTCACGAAGTAATGCCAAGAGAGATGTATTTTATTATTTTCTATAAGCTGCTTTGAATTTATTTTATAAGGAAAACCAGGCTATATTTTTAAAAATAAACAAGCAACATGTGGCATTAGTAAGCAGAAACTGTTAACATTTGCAACATCTATTTTGAAGGAAATGTCTTCAATATTTTTATTTAATTACCATTATTAACATCATTTTCAAATTTTTCCCCAAACTCTTATTGGATGTAAAATATTAGTTAGAAAATCATCAAGAGGAAAATCAAATGGGGAAGGAGAAAGAAGAAAGAACAAGAAAATGAACAGCAAGTACTCATGTAGGGTGGGCTCTATAAAATATATTTCCCAAGCTCTTTGTGTGCATTATTAATAATGTTCAGTATTTATATCATAGCACTTTAAAATATTCAAAGTAATTCACAAGGATCATCCCAATCATCTATATGATAAACGCTTATGGAAGATCAGTATTCTTATCCAGGTATTCTGGGGAGTTGTCCTTCTCCTCTTGGGGCGCTTGTGCCCGCTTTGTGCTGGTCTGTGACCGTAATAAAGTTTTGATTGATTATCCAGGTATTGCAACTGTGGGTAGAAAGCTAATAAATGAGACCACTTAGACCAGGTGTTGTCAAATCCTTGTTGTTAGAAGAGTGGTTCTCAACCAGTGGTTGCCCAGATGTTTTGGTCTTCAACTTCCAGAAATCCTAACAGCTGGTAAACTGGCTGGGATTTCTGGGTGTTGTGGGCCAAAACACCTGGGGACCCGCAGGTTGAGAACCACTGTGTTAGAGGATGATGCTGCCCCCAACTACCCACTGTAAAAGAACCCTGCCCTTTGACGTAACTGCATGTTAGCACAGAAAGCAAACAGCCACATAGCACCACAGAGGTGATGGGAATGTGGCAAGTTTGGCAGCAACTGATGGATAACAGGGTGTGCATGGGTCTTGCAATAGTGATGGTTCTGCTCAATGCCAATTTGCTGACAGTCCTTATTCAGTGCTGGTTTGCTTCTTTTGTGCATTGAAGTTCAGAGCTCGCCTCTGACTCAAGGCCTGTTGAATAGGCCATGATCCTCTAACTATGTTTAGGTAATTTCAAGTACGAACAACTTGCAAACTTACCTTTCTGTCATTCTCCCTTTAGAGCAAGTGTTCCCTTACTGTCATGTTTGGACTGCACTATGGTTAGTTTTGGATTCTAACTGTCATTACATACAAACCTCAATGAGCCAAACCCACAATTGGCATGAATCTTAACTCAAACCATAAATTCGTTTTGCACTGTGTGTGTGTCCAAGTTGTTTGTTGACTTATGGTGACCCCATAAATTTCATACGGTTTTCTTAGGCAAAGAATACTTAAAGGTGGTTTTGCCAGGGTTTTTTTCCATTGAAATATGTCCTATCAAAGTATTAAGTAGAGCTGACTCTGTGTAGCTTCCAAAATCAGACAGGATCTGGTACCTACATTATTTAGGTCAGTGATTTTCAACCAGTGATCTGGTACCTACATTATTTAGGTCAGTGATTTTCAACACTAGTATGCCATGAGAGATCATCAGGTGTGCCATGGAAAATTATTTTGAACTTCATTCACATATAAACTATACGGTGCATCTGTCCCTTTAAGAAATAGAACCATAGCACTCTCACATCACTAAGAAGTGACGCGAGAGTGCTATGGTCACGCCATCTTAGATTCGCTCAGATGCGGCTAAGTAAACAAAGTTAGAGTTAGTGCTGCAGCTGCGCATCAAGTGACAGTGGCAATTTGGGATCACAGCAAGACAAGCGAGTGACAGTGATGGAGAAGTTTCTGAGAAGGGAAAATGCAAATGCTGAACAGGGCCCTGGACAAAATTATGGCACAGATGAAGGCCCTAATATGAGTGGTGGACAAAAGAAAAAAGAAAAGACAGTGAGCTCGAGGCAATGCGATAAAAACTAAAAACAGAGAGAGACTGACAGCTGTTGAGCTAGAGCTAGAGCTTCGTGTGTGTCTTTCTACCATTCCTGCCAGGTTATCTATGTTGTGTTCATCGAAACAGGCCCAGGTTTCACACTGAGTGTATAAATACATTAAAAAACATATTAACTATATGTATTACTGTGTTAGAGTGTCATTTTGTGTCATTTTGGTTGGTGGTGTGCCCCAGGATTTTGTAAATGTAAAAAATGTGCCACGGCTCAAAAAAGGTTGAAAATCACTGATTTAGGCAACTACGCACAGTTGATACTAAGCATGGGACCAAGCTAACTATTACACTATTCACTTGTGGAAAAAAATAATCTTAGTCTTAATGCGTCAGTTTATTGTAGAACAAACAGCAGTTGGGGGTCCACTGAAAACTATGAGGCTTTAATTCAGATTGGAGGCTTGTAACTTTTCTTCTTTAGAATAAGAGTAGTAACTTAAATACACTGGTTTAAACATATGAACCAAGCAAACAAATAAATATGTTCACATTTCATTTTTCCCATCATTAGCTCTGAAACTGAAAGGGTATGGTCATATGGGAACGGGCAGAAATGTACACAAACCCACAGAGCATTTCAAATCACCTCATCTTCCTCTAAAACATTGAGCAGCTTTATCTTTCTCCAGGGCCTGATGGGTTCACTGCTAAGGTCAGATAACTGAAGTAAGATTTAGAGATGTCTGAGAACTTTGTTTCATTTTTTTTATTTCAAGACAGGATTTGTTTAGTCATGCATCCATCTGGAGGGGGGTGTACTCCTGTGTATGTATTTCACAGAACAGGTCTTAAGGTGGGGAAAAGAAACCAGTTGGTAAAAATAAAATTTACATTTTTGTCCTTCCCCGGTGAGTTTTAAAGCTCATTCTGTTACCCACTGCAGTATAATATGTTTATACACAGTTCCTTGTTTAGTGCTGCAAAAGTGGGGGGGGGGAGCCCAATTCATCATTGTATTGAATTGGATACCAACAATTTGATTAAAACCAATAACAATTTCTTTTGCATAACCATAGCATAGTTTGAAAATGAGGAGGGTGTCTGCCTGTAAAGTTGGTCCTGCCATTCTTACAGTTTCCCTGTGTGGAATGGACCAAACTGGCCTATGCTTGATCCCTGTGCTTGATTATTTATTTCCTGGTTATGGGAGAAAAGGGCTAGCCCCAAAGGCTGGTCTGCATTGCTCAAAGGTTGCTCAAAGCCAGCTCTGAAGGTTCTCCCCCAACTATACTCATAGAATCATAGAATCATAGCGTTGGAAGAGACCTCATGGGCCATCCCGTCCAAACCCTTGCCAAGAAGCAGAAAAATTGCATTCAAAGCACCCCTGACAGATGGCCATCCAACCTCTGTTTAAAAACTTTCAAAGAAGGAGCCTCCACCACACTCCGGGGCAGAGAGTTCCACTGCTGAATGGTTCTCATCGTCAGGAAGTTCTTCCTAATGTTCAGATGGAATTTGCTTTCTTGTAGTTTGAAGCCATTGTCCCGCATCCTAGTCTCCAGGGCAGCTAAAACAAGCTTGCTCCTCCCTATGACTTCCTCTCACATACTTATACATGGCTATCATGTCTCCTCTCAGTCTTCTCTTCTTCAGGCTAAACATGCCCAGCTCTTTAAGCTGCTCCTCTTAGGGCTTGTTCTCCAGACCCTTGATCATTTTAGTTGCCCTCTTCTGGACACATTCCAGCTTGTCAACATCTCCCTTCAGTTGTGGTAACCAGAATTGGACACAGTATTCCAGATGTGGTCTAGCCAAGGCAGAATAGAGGGGTAGCATGACTTCCATGGATCTAGACACTATACTCCTATTGATGCAGGTCAAATTCATAAATCTTGTCATGCTCAAAAGTCCATTTACCCAACTTGATCCCAGTCATATGGAAAGGCAGCCCTACTTTTCCCACTCTATTTTTTTCTTACAGGCTGCCTTCAAATTATCCAAATACAATCCCTTGTAGGTGATAAGTGGACCACTTCACCCCTGAACAACATAGATAATCCTGGTATAATACCTTGTTGCTGGATAGCCCCTAACCCAATCATTTCGAGTTCTTAGCTGAGGCAATTGCAACAGGAGAAATCACAGTACAAATAATGTTCTCATTTGCAGTAGCAATTCTACGGTGAAATTGCCACAATCTATCCTGGCATAGCTTCACCAGAGCTTGTAAAATTATTTTGGGGACTACATGTCTGTATCTATACAAACTGGGGGGATTCTGCAAATTCTGTTCTGAAAACTTTGGTCCTGAACTTGTTGAATACACTCACACATTAAGGATGTGTCTGCTTAATTTCTCTTCTTGTGCTGCAATAACAATTCTCTGTTTAATTTCTCTTCTGGTGCTGTAAAGGCAGTGCTTATAGGAAACTCTGCCTGACATTTAAAATGTCCTTGTTTTATTGCAGGTACCATAACACTGTACAGAAGCTCTGTTATGCTAAGTGTTCAGTGTACTTAAAGTCACTAATTATATATTGTATATACAGACCTGCAAATCAAAGCATCTCACCCAGACCTCCTGGAAAATAAATCTTCTCTGCCGCATCGTAGCAAGAGATGCCCATTACTTGTGTATTTCAGACCACAGCCCCACAGCAGCAGTTGTTTAGCTATTATAATTGCTTGACTTTTTTTTACTTTTCTGCCACATAATTTCTTTGTTTTTATTTAAATTTCAGTAAGTCTCTTAAAAGGATACATCATCCTAGTGAACAGATTGGATTAAGGGTGCTTAATGCGTAGTTCTTCTAGAATGGCTTTCTCCAGCCTTCTGCCTTTCAAATGCATTGGGCCTACACCTCTCACCATTGCTATCTGGGGATAGTGGAAGTTGCTATCCAACACATCTAGAAAAGTGAAGTTTGGAAAAGACATTCAGAAGGAAGTTGTCTCTTTCTCATCAAGGATAGTATAGTATTCAGGTCAAATTTCAGAAATTGATGGAATTGCTTCCTCCCCCTGTACAATGATTGAAATTGAATAGTTCTGTTAATGAGATCTTCCCTATTAAGGAATTCCATCAAAAGTGAGAATGTCCAAGTGAGAATGCTTAACCACAGGGGTGGATCTTAGTGGAGGCAAAGTAAGCGGCCGCCTCAGGGTGCCACGTGGCCAAGGGCGCATCATGCCACGCGGGGGGCGCGCAGGCAGGAGGCTCCGCCCCAGCTGCAAAATGTTCCCTGGCTTGTCCTTTACATCCTCTTGGGAGTGCTCTGTTTTAATAGTGCATGTGTGAAACTTTCATGCATGCGCTATTGGGACAGAGCGCATGCGTTGTGGATGGGGTTGCTAAACACACTCCCAAGATGCCGAAAAGGACAAGCCAGGGAACATTTTGCAACCGGAGGCGGGAAGCTCCGCCCCGGCTGCAAAATGTTCCCCCGTCCTTTTCATCCTCTTGGGAGTGCTTTTCGCTACTCCCTCCACCAAAAGCGCTCGGTCCCAATAGTGCATGTGCGAAACTAGGAGTCTGCATGCATGCGTGCTCCGGAGCGCATGCACGCCATCATCACCACACTGAAGACCCAGGGGGCACCAAAAAAAGGTTGGCTTACTATAATTTTTTTACCTTTGTCCGGTCCTGCTTAGCCACAGGAGTGAAGAAAAAATTTGTTTAAAGCAGTGGTTCTCAACCTATGGATCCCTACAACTCCCAAAAATCCTAGCCAGTTTACCAGCTGTTTTGGATTTCTGGGAGTTGATGGCCAAAACATCTGGAGATCCACAAGTTGAGAACCACTGAGTTAAAGCCTTTATAGAGCTAGCTAAAGACAAACTGTAAAAAGAAACACAATTCTCCTTGAGAATCTGCACATATCTGTGAAGGAAGAGAATTTAGGGGAGTTACACAGAACTGCAACAAAATTGAAAATGAGGTATTTTCATATAACTACAGAAAAATATAGTCCATCAAAAATCTCTGCTAAGTGTATGGTAGATACATTTTTGTTACATTACATTATGTTTAGCTTTTCGGGTTTGTCCCAAACATTTCAATGGTCATGATCAGGGTACAGGCAATAAGAATCGTGCTTTTTTCTCTTTGGACATTCTTTTCTCTGAAAGCATGGGAAGGAATTTTCTTTCATCCATTTTTGACAACAATAACTTCAACATTTGCACAAGTCAGAATGGGAGCTAATTAGTTTTTCGATCTTTTTGCCCCTCAAGCATAGTTATGAGGACAATTCATGACAACTGTAATTTAATAAGAAATAACATCTCTCTTACAATATGATTGTAGATTTTAATTGTTTTTATAACTAGAAAGATGTGACCTCACGAAATGGTGCAGTATCATATGGGTCACTTGGTGGTTCATATTATGTTCTGATCACCCGCCTTGCATTATATTATCAGTATGAATGAGAATGGCATGGAAGAAGAGTGTATTTTGTATCACAGAACAGTGGTTTGTAGCAGTTAGATATTTTAAATTACTAAAAGCAACCATTCATTACTTCCGGAGCGGTTGAAATGAAAATAGGTTATTTCAAAAACGGCACAAAGGATAATAATTACTTTTTTGAATTTGGAACTATAGAATGATTAAAAAAGAGACTGAAAATAAATCTCTATATCATGCTACTCTAATTTTACAAGTATTCTTTCAAGCTCTGGATTAAGAGTAGCATGGGCGCTACTCTCAGGGCGCTTGTGCCTGCTTTGTGCTGGTCAGTGACCGTAATAAAGTTTTGTTGTTGTTGTTGAGTAGCATGATGCAGAGCTTTATTTTGAGTCCTTTTTGACCTCAAGATATTTTTTCCTGGTAAATTGAGGTTGGGAACCATTCTAGGTCCAAGAGCGTCCATAAGCCATGAACCTTGTCCTTCAGATAGAATGCAGCCCCATCAGAAATGTTATTATTGGCTAGCCAATCAAGTCCTACCATTAGGCACAGTTTGGGGCATGACTGAGATGACCAATGTTGTGCGTCATCTACCCCCTCAATTGTCAGTCATTTACTGTAAGTTATTCTCAATAGACCTTTACTTCCAGGTGTAGGCACTTAATGGAATTTTCTTTATCAGATGCCAAAATGAATTGACAGATGTGAGGTACTATAGATGTTGGGATCCTCAATATTAGCAGAGAAAACTCACCCTGACTTTATAACAGAAAAATACAGATCATATCGAACCTCTTTTCTATTGCCTGTCTTCACATTGTTGATCTGATACTGGTGAACTTCTCCCCCTCAGCCCATTCGTGTGCCTCTGTTTCTTTTTAAAGTTCATACTGTAAACAGTATAAATGGATGACTTAACCTTCCCCTGAATACTTGCTGAAATCGGAATTCTTAGATAAGTTGATGGCCTTAAAAAATAATCAGTAAAAGCCTTCATGTGTATATCCCTGTCAGGGGTGATAAATGGCTCCCTCAAGATGCTGGGTATTTTTGGAACACATTCCATCGGCAGTGGGCTCTTTTGTTTTGCTCTGTTTGGGTCTTTTAAATAACACATCAGGATCATAGAAAAGGGACAAGTGACTACAGATACCCCTTTCCCCGTCTGCTACCATGGCTTTGTTTAGCTTGATATTCCGTGATGGGTGAAGTTAAAACTTGTACAAGTGCTTTATTTCACAAGCCCTGAAATATGCTATTGAGACTCTCCATACATTTTCCATCAACAAAGTGTCTTCTGCACTCAGCCTCAAATTCCTTCTCTGTTCCAAGTATGAAAGTATGGGCACAGAGAGAGAGAGAGAGAGAGAGGGAGAGGAGAGGGAGAGAGAGAGGGAGCAGGGATGCCATGAGCAGAATAGAAAAACAGGCAAGACTTACCAACAAGATGGTTTTTGGAAGCTTAGGGATGCCATGAGCATCAGAATAAAAAAAACCCACTCCAACAAGCACTTACCAGCAAGATGGTTTTTGGAAAGCACTTTTGATTTGGGTGCATGCCGTAATTTCACTGTTTTGAGTGACATGACTCCATTACCACACTGTCACGCAAAATGAGACTCAAATACAGTGTTAATATGTTTTTAAATGTACATTAGTATGATGAACACAACATATAAACCCTCTCACATCCAACCCTCTCAGCCTTCTCTTCTTCAGGCTAAAGATGCCCAGCTCTAACCAAGGTAGACCCTTGAAATTTTACCCTGAAAACTTGCTCAGCACCTTGGATGTCAAAGCTGTTATAAACTTTTGAAGTTTGGGTAAAATAGTCATCTAGAGTTTGTTTCTTGAAACCTGTACAATTTTAAGATTAATTTAATTGATTTTGAAATTGTGGTTATTGACAATAGTTTGGCTCTGCTATCTCCAACATCATTGATCAAGTTTTTTATTTAAAGCCAATTAAGTGAGAAGTGCAGGCGCAACCTCAAAAACAGTCTGAAACTGCAAAATGTGGTTTTCACCTAGTTGCTCTCTGTGCATTATTTTGAGGGCCCTCAACAGCTGAATTTTATTCCAGACTCATTTGTTACCCAAATCTGCTGATACTGATATAACTTCCTCCTTGTTAGACAGCGCATAACCTATATGTATACAGGCAGTCCTCAAGGTACAAACATCATAGGTTCTGTAGGTTTGTTCTTAAGTTAAATTTGCATATAAGTAGAAACTGGTGCATTTTCAAGTGTAACTCCAGAGAGAGGGAGAGGGAGAGAGAGAGGGAGAGGGAGAGGGAGAGAGGGAGAGGGAGAGGGAGAGGGAGGGAGGGAGGGAGAGGGAGAGGGAGAGGGAGAGGGAGAGGGAGAGGGAGGGAGGGAGAGAGGGAGGGAGAGGGAGAGAGAGAGAGGGAGGGAGAGGGAGAGGGGAGGGGAGAGGGAGAGGGGAGGGAGAGGGAGAGGGAGAGGGAGAGGGAGAGGGAGAGAAGGGTTAACACCCCTGTGTTGTTTGTTTTGCTATTTCTGCCCCTTTCAGAAAATTTCATCTCACTTTCTGCCCTGTGATAGTTGGATTTTGAAAATATTGGCTTGTTGTGGAAACAAAGATTGGTAAGAAAGCTTCGGTGGAGACTACTTTTGCCATGGTAATGAGTTCTGTTTAAGTCATTTGTTTGTAACTCAGGGACTGAATGCCTGTATGCTGTTTTTCTTCAGCATCGACTGGTTGTCAAATTCTTTATCAGTAGTTCACATACTCAATACAGCTATGTGTTTGGAACTGCAATGATGCATGCACTCTGTCCTTTTCTGTTGGTCACACATTCATATCCTAGGGTTGCTGCTTTTTTCTCCTTTCTTTCCATTTGTTTTTTGGTTGTGCTTCTATGCATTTTTGTGCACCCTCACTTGTCTTTCCAAAATTAGCCCGCTATGGCCTTTTCCCCCATTCCTTATGTTTATGTCAGGAAAGCTTGGCAATTATGGCAAATTTTTTCATCATTGTTATATCTGAAGTTCCAACGTGGAACGCAAGAATTAAAATCCATATGCACAATGCATATATGTGTATGTGTATGACGTACAAGCTCAGAAGACCACCAAAATTGTTTTTAATTTTTCATTTTTCCCTTCCCCCCCCTTTTCCTTTCTTTTCTCTTCTCCCTCTCCTCTCTCTTTTTCTGCCCCTTCCCCACTACCTCTAATTCACCCACTCTTTTTATATAATAACTACCTTGGGGACCCGGCCCTGCCCGGGTTATTTGAGAAAGGCATTGTGTTCCAAGGTTGGTCCTTATCAGATGTTTACATGGCTTGCAGTGGTCTCAGGAAGTTAGTGAAGGTACTGCAAGTCCCATTGGCCATGATCCACCCCCTCCCAACAGCACCAGGATGTAGAGTGGGTCATGTAGGCTCTGTGTGCCACATTTGGTCTTGATCATTCATTGGCTGAGGGTCACAGCGGTCTCAGAAAGTGAGTGAAGGTACTTCAAGTCCCATCATGCATGGTCTGCCCTCCTCCAAACTGCACCAGGATGTAAAGTGGGCCATGAGGGCTCTGTGTGGCAAGTTTGGTCTGTATTGGTAATTGGATGAGGGTCACAGTGCTCTCAGGAAGTGAATGAAGGTAATTCAAGTCCCATCATCTGTGGTCCGTCCCACACAAAACTGCACCAGGATGTAGAGTGGGTCATGAGGGCTCTGTGTGTGAGGTTTGGTCTTGATCAGTCATTGGATTAGGTTTGCAGCAGTCTTGGAAAGTGAGTGAAGGTACTTCAAGTCCCATCATGCATGGTCTGCCCTCCTCCAAACTGCACCAGGATGTAAAGTGAGTCATGGAGGCTCTGTGTGCCAAGTTTGGTCTTGATCAGTCAGTGGATGAAGTTAGCAGTGGTCTGGGGAAGTGATTGGAGGTACTTCAAGTCCCATCATTCATGGTCTGCCCTCCTCCAAACTGCACCAGGATGTCTTGATCATTCATTGGATGAGGGTCGCAGCGGTCTCGGGAGGTGAGTGAAGGTACTTAAAGTCCCATCATCCATGGTCCATCCTCCTTCAAACTGCACCAGGATGTTTGGTCTGTACAAACATACATACAAACATACAAACATTCTGCTTTATTATATATAGAGAGAGATAGAGATAATCAATCTTTATTTTCTTCTTTACATTGATGTTTTATTGAAAATTTAATATATATATTATTATTTTATAGCATATATGTGTATGTGTAACAAAAAAGCAAGATGTGGAATTTTAAACTTCAGGGAATACCCATCTTCATCACTGGGCCTACCCTTTATTTTCCTAGCCAATTTGTTTTTGTCTATTTCATACTTCAAGGCAGAGCAGAGGACTCCTATGGAGGAAAATACATGAAGATTGCTTTCGTGTTCAGTATAGCTTTCTAGTGTGAAACTTGCTGATATTTGAAATCCCACACTCCTGCTTGCTATACTAAGAAGAAGACAAATCTGTCAGGTCTAGAGTCAACCTTGTAATTTATCAGTAATAGTTAGTTACACATTGGGACAGTATCTGAAAACTAAGAGAAGAATTATAAACAACTAGAAAATGCCCATTGCCAGACAAATACAACTTCTTTTTCTTAATAATCAACATACTGGACTTAATTCATTTACTTTGTAAATCCCAAATGATCTCAAAAATGAAGTGAATTTCTATTGCTAACTGTGCATAATGATGATGTATAATGGTTTTCTCACTCAAGGTTTGGGGTTTCAAAGCATTTTACTCCAGATAAACCAAGGTATCATTTTCCTGTCCTTTGAAGGGTAGTCAGAGGAATTTTAGCATTTTGCAGCTTTCTTTTGTAGGCAGCTTCGCATATTTCCTTCTCTTGGCATAACATCTTATCCTTAAACAGCTAGACAGTTGAAGTGACCTTGGCAAGTGAATTTTTAACCCTCCCTCTTCTCTTCACTTGGCTCATTTGGAATGCGAGTTTAATCTTTATTTTAGGGAACTGGTAGTAGCTTGTGTATATTTTTCATCAACTTCCTTTCATTATTTATCTTTGAGATCTACAATAGAGATCAGTTTAGAATGAAATGAAATCGTCACCATAAAATTACGGTTGACAATAGGGAAGGGGAAATCTGATATTTTGATTCTTCCTTTGAATGTTTTAAGTCTTCGCCCTCCCCTCTTGCAAATATGAGTTTGGGTAAATATTTCAAGAACAACCTGAAACAATATTTCTTCTTTCAGCTCCATTTGCCTAATTTAGTATGGCTTTTCCCAGGCATCCCACTAAAGTTAAACCAGAATTATCTTGCAAATATTTGGCACTGGCACATCTCCCATTATTACTGGATGGCTACTGTTTCTTCTTTTGTTCATTTTATCTATTAATTCGGCAACACATTAATTAAAGATACACGGTTTAAGGACTGATTCTGCCTCATCTATATAAAAATAGTAATAAAGCTATATATAGCCAGTTACAAAGCATAGTACACAAATATTCTCTCCTCCATCTTGTAATAGAGTTGAGAAACATGATAACCCTTCAGATGTTATCAGAATGTCACTGAGAGCAGTGGGATCACATAGACCAAGTCATGTTTTAGACGAGTAGTTCTCAACCTGTGAGTCCCCAGATGTTTGGCCTTCAACTCCCAGAAATCCTAACAGCTGGTAAACTGTCTGGGATTTCTGGGAGTTGTAGGTCAAAACATCTGGGGTCCCACAGATTGAGAACCATTGCCTTATACTATCCTTCCAAAACATATACTGCTGTTCATGGAAAGATAAACACTTTGTTGCTCTGTAGTTTTAAACAAATTTTTCAAATTCTGTTATGTTGGGAAACATTCAGTTCTTTAATTTATTTTAGAACAATGTGATTAGTTTAGAATGAAATGAAATCGTCACCATAAAATTACTTTTGAAAGACTTCAGTGACTTAAAATCTTGGTCCCTGTTCTGTTTTTACTGACTACAGGAAGTCTCCACGCTATAAACAAGATACACACACTCACACACTAGCCATCCCCTACCATGCATTGCTGTGGCCCAGCCTGGTGATCTGGAAAACAAAGTAATGAGAAAGTGTTGGTTTCTAATATATGTCATTTCTTTATGCTTGTGGGAAAATAGTATTTCTTGTTGTTTCTTTATCAGTATTGCTGTAGAGGTTGTCTGGTTTGCCTACTCTGGAACATCTTCTTGGCTTTTCTTTGCAAACGAAGATTCAGGAAGGACTCATCCCACACTTTCTACAAGCGCATTGATGATTCGGAGGTTGGATGTGTCCTTTGAGCCTGTGCAATGGACTCTTCTGGTGGAGTGCAGCATGCACAGAACTGGCCTCACCCTTTAAACCAAAGGTTCATCTGCCGGGGCCTAGCAAGCTGGGATGGTGGCAGCGAGGTCCTCAGGTCGTAGTTTCGGTTCATGTTTCTTTCTCTAGATGGTTGACCTTACAGGGTTAAACGAGCACCATCTGCCCAGGTTTGAAATCAGCCCATCCTGCCCTTTGATGCTCTTTGTCAAACCCTTTGGTTGTGACCTGTCTGGCATGGGAGGCCCTACTGGTGGCTATTATGCCACCGTCAGCATAGCTCACAACTTCATTAGGGTATGCAAGCCTCTCTCCCACAACAAGGGGGCACCAACGGACCCTGGAACATGCATCCCTTTCAAATCTATGATACTATATCTGTCGTATACATATAAATGTGTGTGTGAATCATATATATTTATCTCTAGCTCTATGGCTGGGTGTTTCTTTGTCAGGAAGGCTTTGATTATGTTTTCTTGCTCTGGTGAAGAAAGTGGCTTTAAGGCAGCATTTCTCATCCTAGGGTTCGGGACCCCTGGGGGGGTCATGAGGGGGTGTCAGAAGTGTTGCCAAAGACCACCATAAAATGCAGTATTTTCTGTTGGTTATGGGGGTCCTGCGTGGGAAGTTTAACCCAATTCTATCATTGGTGAGGTTCAGAATGCTTCATTGATTGTAGGTGAACTATAAATCCCAGCATCTATAACTACCAAATGTCTAGGTCTATTTTCCCCCAAACTCCATTTGTGTATATATTTGGGCATATGGAGTATTTGTGCCAAGTTTGGTCTAGATCCTTCATTGTTTGCGTCCACAGTGCTCTCAGGATGTAGGTGAACTACAACTCCAAAACTCAAGGTCAATGCCCACCAAACCATTCTAGTGTTTTCTGTTGGTCGTGGAAGTTCTGTGTGCCAAGTTTGGTTCAATTCCATCATTGGTGGAGTTCAGAATGCTCTTTGGTTGTAGGTTAACTATAAATCCCAGCAACTACAACTCCCAAATGACAAAATCAATTTTTGAGTGATGGTCACTCCTTGGGTTAATAGATGTCTTGTGGCCAAATTTGGCGGCAAATCGTCCAGCGGATTTTAAGTTATGATGTCACTCAAAACAAACAGAGCATTTTTATTTATATAGATATAACACACACACACACACATTGAATAGCCTAGGGAATTATTAATGCCCCTATTGTGTTTGTTTTGCTATCTGTGCCCCTGTTCAGAAAATTTAATCTCACTTTCTGTCGCTGTAATAACTGGATTTTGGAGAAAAAATTTGGTTCGATGTAGAAACAAGATTTCTGATAAAGCTTCAGTTAAGACTCCTTTTCCCCATGATACCTCTTCCA
This sequence comes from Anolis apletophallus, assembly GCA_030556195.1. Lineage (NCBI taxonomy): Eukaryota > Metazoa > Chordata > Lepidosauria > Squamata > Anolidae > Anolis > Anolis apletophallus. The sequence continues at coordinate 79,315,590 of JARBWK010000008.1, forward strand.
GCAGTGAATTTCGCTTCCTAGGGATAGATTTCTCTTACTTCCTGTTGTCTTCCATTTGTCACTATGAGTCAGCTGTTTGTGAATTGGGGACTGTTTGTTCTTTTGATTATTTGATGTATTAAATCTTATTTATTTTTCAGTGTAGTAAACTGTTTAGAAACTAAATCTAGTAAAGATTGGATTGATAGATAAATATCCCGAACTATGGCTACAAGCTACTTCTTCCTCCCTCTCTTTCTTTGGCCCTATCCACACAAGCACTATAATCCACTTTGAAGTGGGTTAAAAGGGGAGCGTCTTCATGCAAAATTCCAGTTCTCATCCACCCTGAAACTCAGTGTTAAAAAGACTCACCAGGGCTGCTTCCACATAACCATTCAATCTGAATTAGGATTTAAAAGATCCGGGGCGGGGGTGGGGGGTGGATTGTCTACACAGGGAAATTTGACAGACAGTTTGAACAGACCCATATAAACTTTTAAATCCACATTCTGATTCAGATTAAACACCTCCCTAAAAAACTAGAGGTTTACTTTGCTTTTCCCCTTACTTCCCGGCAAAGACCTGCAACAGCGATTGCAGTCTGCAGGATTGGGTACTTAATTGATGTTCCTTCAAAACAATGCAAAAAAGCTGATTTCCTGGTCAGGACGCTTACAAGTTGTGGCACCTTTATAACAGGGAGAATGAATAGTTTTAAAGAACTACTTCGTTCTAATTGCACTCTATAATCTTTCCTTGAGAAAGCTGGAGTTGTATATCTGGAGAAAATGTCACATGCATTCTGTATGGGAGATGATTATTATTCCCAAAATGTATCCTTGCTGTTTTACTGTTCAGATTTATCCAAATGAGTTAATCTGCACAAAGCAAGACTTTTTTAATTCACTGTAAAAACTTTAATTAAAAATAAGTTCTTATTAATAAAACAACCAATGTAACTTAATGTTTGAGCTCCCTCTACTGGGTGAGATTAAAAGAGTGAAGCTGTACTACATCTGCATTCCCATATACTGTATGACTTTTACTCCATCGTGAAGTCAAAATGGTCAGATAAAGCTTTCATTCAAAAATAAAGCTAGTCATCGAATGCTACAACGTATTTCCACTAAGGAAAATTGCACATTTTTCTTTCTAATGAAGTTTGGTACCAGCATGCATTTTGCTATGAACATAACAATCAGTATGGATGAAATGCTCCTTTGTGATGGAAGTGTGCAATAGTTTATACACAGAGGGTGAAAAATATGCCATAAAATTAGCTAAACCTCCTGTGAATGTATGGGAACTCCGACATGATTTTATTTTGATTGCTCATGCCTGACCCCAGACTTGCCTGGAGCCATTGTTCTAAACCACATTTTTCCAAATGCGCAGTTACCATCAAAGATGCCTTTGGGCATACAAAAACCACATAGAGTCCCAGGCTCACAAAGTAGCACATTTCTATGAGCCTACTGTGTGTATGAACTTGGCCGTCAACTTTGCAACATGTTCTTCTTTGCCATGTTCACATTACACTAGGACACAGCAGACTAGCATAACTTTTGGGATAAATTAACCATGCAGTAGTAACCATCAGTTCAGAAGTTATAACTAGTGCAAAATACAATAGCAAGATTGTTATCTTGAGAATCATATAGATAACACATAAGACAAGATTTAAAGAAGCTGCACTGACTGTCAATTTTCTCCTGCTCTGAATTCAAGGTGTTGGTGATAACATTCAAAGTCCAACATGGATTGGGTACTTGAAGGACCTTCTCTCTCTATTAATACCTGCGAAAGAACAATTGGGGAGTACATAATGCTGTCATCCACCTTTTATGGAATGCCTTACCCTTAGAAGTCAATTTGTTGCCTGCACTTGTCTCTTTTGGCTGCCAAGTTAAAGGCTTTGGGTCCAAATCCTATTGCTTCTTAAATTGTACATGTGCATAGTAAGCATTAGGGGTGGATATTTCCAGTTTAAAATACTTAAAAATCCATTATTTTCCGTATTTAAAATTATTTTGACCTTATATCGACCCTCGGGGTCCAACTCGGATGAGAAGTTTCAAAACCGAACCCGGGGTCGCCATTTTTTCTAAAGATCACGTTATTAGGTCGTTTTTCTCCCTCCTCAGTTCTCAATGCGCGGGAGGAGACTGGAGGGCAGCAGCACCCGCCTTTCTTCTCTCACGAGCTGAGGCGGGCGCTTTATTCCCAAGCAGGGAAGGAAGTGGAGATGCGGGTCCCCGCCTCCTCCTCTCCTTGGGAATAAACTGGGACAAGGGTTATTAACCCCCGTTTGGGTCTCGGTTGGTGAGAGGAGGGTGCCAGGTTGCACCTTCCACCCTCCTCTCGCCATCTGACACACAAACGGGGGTTATTAGCCCCCGTTTGGGTCTCAGTTGGTGAAAGGAGGGTGCTTAGGCTGCACGTTCCACCCTCCTCTTGCCATTGTCCTGGTTTATTCCCAAGGAGAGGACGGGGACGCGAGTCCCCCGCCTCCTCCTCTCCATGGGAATAAACTGGGACAATGGCGAGAGGAGGGTGGAACGTGCAGCCTGACACCCTCCTCTCGCCAACCGAGACCCAAATGGGGGTTATCTTTTACCCCCGTTTGGGTGTCAGCTGGCCAGAGGGGAGTGCAGGCAGCACCTTCCACCCTCCTGTCGCGCATGTGTGGAACAAATAACGTATTAATGAAATTTGTTATTAATTACATTTCAATTACAAAAATTATTTTAAAAAATTTGGATTAATTTCTATAACGAAACAGCAACGGAAATTCTCCCCCACACGAGTTTAGAATCAATTTTTTCATGGATCAACCACCCCTAGTAGGCATGTGTGATCAATAAAAAATGGTTCAATAGTACCTACCTTCAAAACTAGTGGAAACTGGCACTTTGTTTCTAAAGTGTTTTAAAAGTGTGACTGGTGAAAAATTTGTTACTATAACAAGAGTAACGAAATTTAGTTATTATTTCATTAATAATTATTATGCATGCACATTAATGAAATAATTACTGTCATTGGGGAAATTTCAGTGGTTTCTATCTCCCTCATTTTTAGAGCTATCATGATGAAACTTGCTATAGTGGTAGAATACATTCACCACTCTTAGTCCACCAAATTTCAGAATGTTTTGCATATCCATTAATTGTTAGTAAATTTTCAATTTTTTAAAATAAACAACATTTTAAAAAATACAAGTGCTATCTCCTTGAATTTTCTATACAATGACACCAGGGGACAGGGGATCATTCCCCTCCGACTTTCCAAAATATTCGTACCTATACTGATTTATGGGATTTTTAAAAAGGTTTTGACAAAACATTTTTCCAGTATTATTAACAGTAATCAATAACTTTTTGACTTGAAAATGGCTTGCTTGACTTTCAGACCGTCCAATCTGCAATATTATTATTTATAATAATCAATAACGTTTCGACTTAAAATGGCTTGCTTGACTTTCAGACCATCCAATCTGCAATATTATTATTTATAATAATCAATAACTTTTTGACTTTAAAATGGCTTGCTTGACTTTTAGTCCATCCAATCTGCAATATTATTATTTATAATAATAACTTTTTTACTTAAAAATGGCTTGCTTGACTTTCAGACCATCCAATCTGCAATATTATTGTTTATAATAATAACTTTTTGGCTTGGCAACTGCGTGTTTGACTTTCAGGCCGGCTAATTTGCAATATTATTATTTACAATAATCAGTAACTTTTTGACTTGACTTGCTGCTAAAATACTGAGTTTCAGATTCAAAAAATTAAATTCAAATTAAAAATAATCAATCAGCAACTCTCTTTCATCGTCCTTCTTCCAAATTTAGTAACTGCCTTCTTTCTTGCTCCCTTCCTTCAATGTCTATCTTTATCTGCCGCCCTGAAACCTCATGGTTGTATGTTGCTTTAATTTGTTCTTATGACAGACAGTGGGATAGAAATATTTAAATAAAGAAATCAGTAGATGAGGAAAATGTTCATCTAAAACCCCATCTATGTTGACCATAAAAGTTTGCCATAAAAACCCCTTAATGTGCATCAGTGCTTTTTGGTTAGAGTAATAAATCACCAACCAGGCTTCAAACTGGTTCCAGGATTTTTATGAAATCATCTGCACAAGAAAACCACTTTCTTCAGTATCAGTTTGAAACTGCATTATAGTTTTTGCATAGATAGGGCCTTAGCTTCTGGTTACTTTACTATTGTAGTAATCTAGAATATAGTGACCCAAATAACCTAAAGGCAACAGATCCAACCAGACCTTGAAAGCCAAGCAGGGTCAGCTCCAGTTGGTACTTCAATGAGAGACTACCAGTGAACACCATTGCTGAACATATTTCAGAGGAAGGAACTGGCAAACCACCTCTGAGCATTCCCTGCCTAATATAATTAGGAAATTCATTAGGTTGATGCAAGTCGACAGGCAACTTGAAAGCGCGCGCACACACACACACAATTTGGAAGACAGAATTTTTAAAGCAAAAAGTATCTTTTACCAGAGGCTGGCTTTAGCACAGCATCAGCTGCAGTAAATCTTGCCAACTGAAAGGTTGACAGTTCGAAGCTGGGTCCGGGTGACCTTCAGCCCAGCTCCCCTGCCCACCTAGCGGATCGAAAACAGCAATTTAGGTAGATTAATAGGAACTGCATTAAGCATGGAGGTATTTTTAACATAAACACACAGTTGGAAGCAACAAACTAGCACATATCAAATAGCATATAATCTAGCAATTTCAAACTGATAAACTTTGACATAAAGCCCGCATAGGCACAGTAACAAGGCAGTCCAAGTACCACATGAGCTAATGGCAACACCGCAAGACAGGGAGTGTGGGAAAACAGTCCTGGGAGGGGATGAAAGTGAACGGAGAGGAGAGTCTTTGAGGGAAATCAAGTCCATCCCCTGTGATGGAAAATACTCATCCAGGTTCACCACAAGAGTTCCAATCCCGTGCGGAGAGCACAAATGGCTGGTCGTGAAGCAAGGACGCCAAGGCCGCGACGGTGTAATAGCGCGCCGAGTCCGTTTCGCCCCCACCGGGGCTTTCTCAAGCGGCTGGTGGTATCAGTGCCGGGCGGCAATGTGACGCAGAATACAATACATTCTGAAACATTAAAGGTACATTCATGTATATACAGGCTACCATATTTCCACAGTGGAGACAATGCAATGAGGCAAACCCTACATACCAGCAATGGTTATGATCCAACATGATGAATCCCGCGGACCCGAAGGTAAGTAAGGCAATGGGGGCAGAGCCTAAATACAGAAATCCTGATGAGCCTCACATGAGGAGGGCGGATACAGAAAGGGGGTCATTGAGGCCGAGGGGATACTCGCTCTGTAGATGGACAATCCACCAGGTTTCCCTCCTAAGGAGGAGATTCTGGGAGTTACAATGAGGGGGTAACCTAACCTTTTCCAAGGCAGTGAACTTAAAGGAGTCAGGTCCATGTTTTTTCTCTTTGAAGTGCCTGTATAGGATACTGTTCTCCATTCCTGTGCGCACCCGAGAACGATGTTCCGACATCCTCAAGCGCAATTGGCGAGATGAAAAACCCACATAAACCATGTTGCACTCACAAAAAAGACAATACACGCATGCTTCCGAACCGCAGTCGGTGTAGTCCCTTAATGTGTAGGTCTTGCCAGTGCGGAGGCTCACCACCTCCTTCCCTCTAAACACCTGTCTGCAGGATGCGCAGTTCTTACCACAGGGTCTACACCCCGGAGTAACTATGCTTCTGGGGCGTGCATCGTGTAACGTGGAGTGAACTAGTAGGTCCCTAAAGTTCTGGGTGCGTTTGTATGCCACCATGGGAAGAGATTTGAAGGCAGGGATATCAGGTAGAATCCCCCAATGTTTTCTGACTATGGAGACAATGTGTTGGCTGTGAGCGGTGTACGTGAGGGGCCACACCACTCGTTCAGGCTTTTTTTGGGGCTTTTTTTGGAGTAGAGTTCCACGTGGGATGGTTCTGGCCCTACATTCAGCCCTATGGATGATGGTGCAGGGATACCCTCGTTCCAAAAGTTGGGAACGGAGGTCTCTGGATGCCCTATTGAAATCCTGGATGTTGCTGCAGTTGCGCTTAAGGCGAATATACTGAGAATAGGGAGGCTATTCTTGTGGGGGTAGGGATGATGGCTGCCATAATGCAGTAAGGAGTTTTTGTCCGTGGGTTTCCTGTAATTACGGACCCGCAACCTAGGACCCTCCTTGTATACCTCCGTGTCCAGAAAGTGCACAGCACTATCACTATGAGTGAATGTGAACTGGATGGATTCATTCCACGAATTCAACCATCCCTTAAACTCCTCCAGGGGGGTGCCCGGGTCCAGAAGGAAGAAACTATTTATTTATTTATTTATTTATTTATTTATTTATTTAGATTTGTTGGTCGCCCCATCCCAAGGCTCGGGGCGACTTACAGCATTAGAAAACACAATACAAAATAACAACATAAAACAGGGGGAGCGGGGGGGGTGAGGGGAGAGAGGACAAGTACAGTGGGCCGCTCAGGTCTCCAGGCGGATGGCCACTTCCTAGGTTACACCAGGCTGGAGCGACCAGCAGTCAGAAGCAGGGAGCTTGGGAGTTCCCAGGAGGAAACCCCGAAGCTGCTCATCTGTGGGGAGGGGGGGCAGCTCTTCCACCACTCAGCACCTCACAGAGAGGACTCCCGCCCGCCAGTCTTCCTCTTCTCCTGGGCCCAGGGTGAGCCCGAGGGGGCTCCCAACGACAGCTCAAACCCCAAGGCACCTTGGCCTGGTAGCCCATCCGAGCCCCAGACCCGACAACTCCAGGACCCCTTCCGACCAGGTGACCGGCCGAGGGCCAACTGACAGCCAGGGCCCCACCGCCGGGACAAGGCGCCGGCCTCCTCCAGTGCATAGACAATCATCTATGTACCTCCCATAATGCCTGATGTACCTACTGGGGGAGGTGGCATCATGGAGATGCTCCTTCTCAAGGGCAGCCATGAACAAATTGGCTATGGATGGGGCACAGCTTTGGCCCATACTGACCCCATTGACCTGAAGGAAGAACTCGCCCCCAAAAGAAAAATAGTTATACTCAAAAAGACAGTCGACAATCTCCAAAAGAAAATGAGTGGGGGGGGGACATCCTATCGCGCCTAGAGTCAAAAATATCAGCCAGCACCATTCTGGCCTCCTCAAGAGGAATACGGGTGTAAAGCGAGTTGACGTCCGCGGACGCAATGATGCAAGCTGGGTCAATGGTCAATGCCTTAGGAGGGAAACCTGGTGGATTGTCCATCTACAGAGCGAGTATCCCCTCGGCCTCAATGACCCCCTTTCTGTATCCGCCCTCCTCATGTGAGGCTCATCAGGATTTCTGTATTTAGGCTCTGCCCCCATTGCCTTACTTACCTTCGGGTCCGCGGGATTCATCATGTTGGATCATAACCATTGCTGGTATGTAGGGTTTGCCTCATTGCATTGTCTCCACTGTGGAAATATGGTAGCCTGTATATACATGAATGTACCTTTAATGTTTCAGAATGTATTGTATCCTGCGTCACATTGCCCGGCACTGATACCACCAGCCGCTTGAGAAAGCCCCGGTGGGGGTGAAACGGACTCGGCGCGCTATTACACCGTCGCGTCCTTGGCGTCCTTGCTTCACGACCAGCCATTTGTGCTCTCCGCACGGGATTGGAACTCTTGTGGTGAACCTGGATGAGTATTTTCCATCACAGGGGACGGACTTGATTTCCTTCAAAGACTCTCCTCTCCGTTCACTTTCATCCCCTCCCAGGACTGTTTTCCCACACTCCCTGTCTTGCGGTGTTGCCATTGGCTCATGTGGTACTTGGACTGCCTTGTTACTGTGCCTATGCGGGCTTTATGTCAAAGTTTATCAGTTTGAAATTGCTAGATTATATGCTATTTGATATGTGCTAGTTTGTTGCTTCCAACTGTGTGTTTGTGTACTATTTCCACTGCAGAAATCAGTGTTTGTATATGGTATTTTTAACATGACATTTCAGAGGAAACTTTTACGAACGAAGAAAGCATTTTGGCATGGAGATGGAGCAATAGCGCCCTCGTGTGGCCGGAACTGAGCACACCCTCCAAAAAATGCCAATTAATGAGAAAAAGTCTGTTGTCTGTCTTGTCATTGTATAATCGGCATTGAATGTTTGCTGTATATATGTTCTGTCATCCACCCTGAGTCCCCTTTGGGATGAGAAGGGTGGGATATAAGTCGTATAAATAAATAAATAAATAAATAAATAAATAAATAAATAAATAAAACATCTGGAATGTTTTGAGACTGTAACTGGCACTAACCCTAGCCAGCATAGCCAATGGTGAGTGGTGATGGAAATAGCAAACACACATTTGAAGTGCCATGTATTTCCCATTCCTGTCTTACAACAAAATTTAAAATCTATTTTCCATTTCTTCACAGCTTTACCATCAAAACTTCTGAAGTATTTTTCTTGAATGAATTTTAGTTTTATTGTTTTCACATCTAAAATTGCTCACTGGTAACATGGTTTTAGGCCCCTCACAGCCAAATAAGTTGGCCCCCACTCTCTCCATTTTCCGCAAAGAATTAAAAACTTGGCTGTTCCGTTGTGCCTTTGATTAGGCAGTTCACCACAGAATTTCCTGACCTATCCATCTCCCGCACTTTAACATGGTCCCTTTCTGGCACTTCAAACACTTTAATAGCCTAATGACATTTGCCTTCTAGCCCAGCCCTCCGATTGTTGCACTTTTTGGCTCTTCTTAGGATTCATTGTACTTAGTAATTATTAACTGAACCCAGCACTTTATTTGCTCAACCATGATAGCTTTTAGTTGTTTTAATAATGTTGTCTGATTTTATGTTTATTGATATTTGATATTGCTTGTGTTTCGATGCTTATTTTAATTTATGTTTTGTTTGGCATGTCCCTCTTTAAGCCGCCCTGAATCCCTTTGGGGACCTGGAGGCAGAGTATAAAATAAAGTTATATTATTATTATTATTATTGAATATAATTTACTTCATGAGAATTATGCTTAAGAATCCAAATATTCAGCTCAGACCTCAGAAAGTTTATTTGGAAGTGTGTTTAATGGGACTCATTCCCAAGGTAGTGTGGACTGTATCCTTAAAAGAATTGAATGAAAGGTTTGTAGCTGGATGAGCTCACTTTTTATGAGATAAGACCTTGACCTACCTAAACCCGGCCAGCCAACCATCCTTTGGTTAATAAAGAAGCAACTGATATAGAATGAACCAGAGCTAGAGGAGGCCATTTGGCCCAACTGTGCAGAAACACTCTGGACTCAGCAGGACCACCATCCCAGGTTGCATGGCTAGGAGTAAGGGAATGAGTAGGAATGACGGAGGCAGACAGACTGCTTCTTAGGTCACAGTGGGTGATCCCTGATGGAAGGCAGTCAGAGAGTTTGACTGATGTATTTGAAGCTGAACTGGAAGAAGTCTAGTTATGGAGGTTAGTCTTATAGCTTTACTGATTATTACTGGGCATGTGGATAGTCCATGCAGAGAAGTCCTGAACTAACGTGTAACACTAAGAGCTTTAACTCTCTGCTTTCCAGGCTGAAATCCTCAAGCCACAGAAACTTGATGCTAAAAAAAGTTGAATTTCTTGATCCGTATTATCCAACTACATTAAAAAAAAAACCTCTCCGGAAATAGAGCTAATAATTTAACATACTACATGTGTGTCTTTCTTTCTTAGCAGATTAGAACATTTAACTACAAATAAAAAATGCACAAAGCAGTCTCATTGCTTACATTAATTTTTTTTAAAAGAAGGAGCAGTGACTGGTAAACAATGTGCAGTGCACTCTAATGTTCATTCATCAAATTCCACTCTGAAGTATTCGTTGGGGACTAACCAGTTTCTTTAAGAACACAGCCAAGATTATCACTTGGAACACTAACTAGTACAAAATACCCCCAGCATCCTTTCATAGCCCAGAAAGCTGCACAAAGATTTTAACCACCCATCTGATGGCTGACCAATATCTTACTTAATATCAGAGTGCCGTGGAAATGGCACAAATCATAGCCATATAACACAAGTTGAATACTTTGATATCTTTTAGATAACAAGATTCCTGGGATTTCTCTGCAGTAGACCAAAGAACTTCATAAACACAGAAGTCTAGGTAGTTCAGCCAACTACAAATTCCATGATTCCTCATGACTGAGTCAAAGAAGAACCTAAATGTGATGCTCATCTATTACTTCTCAAACAAAACAAATAAAACCAACCAAATAAACAAAACTAATGACCTCAACACATGATGGGCTGCAAGCATTCTAGGACGCTTGCAGAAAAGATGATCAATAGAGCCCCACACCCCTCATCCCATAATGCAAGAAGATTTTCATCAGGGTGCCCTCGGTGAACTGAGGTGCAAGCATCCTAGTACACATGGCCTAGAACACGAGAAGCCTCCCATGTTCCATAAGGAATCACAGGGCCAGCACAAGGGGGGGAGCCACAGTGCAATGCTTCCCTATCACACATGCTTCCCCATGTGTGATGGGGAAGCATCGCTGTCAGCAAGGCAGGGTGCGGGTTACTGCAATTGCTCCACTGCCCCACCAATTTGTCACAGAGGCTGGCAAGTCGATCCAGGGAACTCATAAAAGTGATGAGGTCCTGAGTTTTCTTAGGTTAAAGTATGGAAAAACTTAAATTATTTCAATGTCTTCATTGTCCACTTTAAAGTTATGTAAACCATGTGGGTTATACTTTTTTTGACGACATTTATATGCCGCCTTTCTCACCCCAAAAGGGACTCAGAGCGGCTTACAAGTCATATGAACATACAACATACTACATTACTAGCATAGTACTAATACATCATTCATAATATTAGTATTATATAATATTATATGGTTGCTGGGGGAGGGGCCCTGATGTCACAGGAGACAAGATGGAACTGTCTTCCCAGCTCCCCTTCTTTACTCTGGTCCCAGAGTGGCTATTTGTGCTGGGGGAGGGGTCGTGATGTCACAGGAGACAATACTATTGCTTTCTTAAGTGTTAACCTGCTTCTGTACTTTTCTTCAATAGTCACTCCCAGTCAAGGCTAATTTTTATATGTACTATGGTGTCATCTGCATATCTTAAACTGTTGATGTTCCTTCTTCCAATGTTCATGCCTCCTTCCTCCAAGGCTAATCTTGTTGAACACAGAGTCCTCTATAAGACCCTGGTCCTAGCATTCAAGGCCTTTCGAGGTCAGGGTCTTTCATATCTAAGAGACCGTTTAATGCCACTCCACCACCAGAGACTGCCACGGTCAGCTCATGAGAATCTTCTCTATGTCCCTGGCCCTAGAGAGGTTCGTTTGGAGTCCACAAGACAGAGATCCTTCTCCATTGTAGCCCCAATCTTGTGGAACTCCCTACTGCCAGACCAAAGAGCCACTCCTGATCTACATACATTTTTAGGGGCACTTAAGACATGGCTTTTCAGAAGAGCCTATGATTGTTAGTAACAAGCGGTGACTATGTAACATGTTTATTTTAATTGTGTAAGTCGCCCAGAGCACCTTTGGTGGAGGGCGACACATAAGAAATAAAGTTAGTTAGTTTTATATATGGTATATTCAGTGTACACCTTAAACTGGTAGGGTGACAAAATGACAAATATCGTAACCATTTATAAAGTATGAAACAGGATAAACAACACAGTAGGGACTGACAGAATATTCCAAGTTATATTTTACCAATGGATAAGAGGATAATTATTTTACAATAACAAACTTCATAGTTCAGGATTTTCTATTGGAGAAACACTCGTTACTGTACAGAAAATGGCATTTTCTGAACACAAATGTCATTTCTCTGTATATTTCAGCCATAGTTATTCTCCTCCATCCTATGCTTCTGAATATGTCTTCATTTTTTTATCTTTGTAGCAATGAATTTATAGAAGAAATGTCTTTGAAATTAAACCAACAACCCCATGAAATCGGCCTGAGGCTGTGAGTTGCCCCACATGTACATGGGTACTACAATTGATGCATGCCAAATCAAAAGTAAGACTACCTTTTATGAAGATGTGCATATAGGCTTGAACTCTTAATTGAGGAACTTGCTCTATTGTCATCTTGAAGAGCATAATGTCCCTCGGTATTTTTCTACTCAGTTTATAGTATTTGAAAGTGTGTGGACCTGTGGATTGAGAACTTATATAGTTTATACAAGAGAGACCAGTGGCACAGAACTTTCTTACAATTGACTTTTGAAAATGCCAGTTCCTTTTGAAACAGCAGTACACAGCTGGAAGTTATTACTGCTGTAGAAAAAGTATAAGGCAAACAATATTTCCAAAAGGAAACTTAAAATGTAAGGCTGCTTCAATCTCTCTCTTTCTCCCTGGGTTTCTCTAGAAATAGCACCATCAGTAAAACCCATCTCCATGCAAACTGCATTTTCTCCAAAGATGTTTCACTTAGAATGAAACACAAGGCAAAATGGAGTGGGGCAAACCCTTTAAGATGCCTTCAAGCCCCAAGCATGCCTTTGCTTTACATCCACAAGGAGCTAATCTTATTTAGGTCTCCATAACACCCACGGTAGTTTGAGATTTCTTGCCCACGTCTTTTCTCTTTTTTTGCGTTGGTTTTTTAAAAAGTTTTTTGTTTGTTTGGTTAGTTGGTCAAGCAACTTTAATCTGATATGCTCTGTTGAAATCCCATACTGACTCACTACATTGTGACACAGGCATTCCATATTTTGGATTTAACTCTTACAAGAATAGAAGCATATGCTATTTTGGAATAATCTCCCTTATATGAGGGATCACTGCCTATAACTATTTTGTCAAGAATTATCATTTCTTTCTTCTGATGGCTACACATTTCTACAAATTTAAATAGATTATTGAGCATTATCGAAGCCTTATTCAGCCATCCTGTAGTATCAGGGAAATTATTTTAGTACACTATTACTAAACTCAGATGTGTGATCAGATTGCCCATCGTGCAAAACACACACACTCTTGCAAAGAGTGGGGGTTTTAAGTTAAGGAACTATTCGAGTCAGAATGTTACAGATCAGAGAACATTGACAAAGTCTAATGTCCTTTATAACCAGATGTGAATTGTTATGTTTTTGTGACTCAGTGGCATTCTAGCAAGTCACACCCTTGTATATTAATATGGGAATGCTCCCATATGGGAAACATTTATTTAATTCATTATGTTGTTTTTCCCAATATTGTATTACATCTCAGGATGGTGTACATAGAGAGGGCTGAATTATAGGGGAAATAGATTCAATTCCCTCCTCAGCTACAAAGCTCATTAAATGGTCTTGGGCTAGCTATTGTTGCTCAGCCTAGGTTTTGCAGGAGTTTTGTGGGAATAAACGAGGGGGGAGGATTATGTAAATTCCTTGGAATAAGAATGAGATGAAAATGTAGTGAAATGCACTTCCAGGAAAGGTTCTAGAACACACCATAAAACCTTTTGTCTGTGAACACTTAGAAAAGAATGCTGTGATTACTAGACGCCAACATGTATTTCTTAAAAACAAGCTATGTCAGAATATAGTGTTCACAAATGCTTCCTTGTCCTTCAGAAAAGAACTGACAAAATGAATTTCAACAACGATAAATGTAAGGTACTACATTTAGGCAGAAGAAATAAGATGTACATTTGTAGGATGGATGACACATGGCTTGATGGTACTACATGTAAAGAGGATGTAAGGCTGTTAGCACTCCATAACCATGAGCCAACAGAAAGATATGACAGTCAAAAAGACCTGTGCAATTCTTAGGACAGATATACCTTAGAACAAGGCCTTATAGTGTGCATCAACAGATGAAGAGATAGAGCACTAAAGAAAAACAATGAACCCAAACAATGGAATCAGATAAGCTTAGGGCACTGGACATATCATGTATCAGAATAACTACAATTGCTCACATATGACTCAAATTTATGTTGTCTCTCTACCCTTACTACTTTTGGATTTTTAACAAGTATAATTTATGCTACATGAAAGACAAAGAACTGGAAAATGCTATAAGGACAAATAATATAACATTATTTTATTCTGATTTCACCATTATTACTATCATCTTCTATTTCTCATTTTCTTCCTTTTTTGTGTACCTGATTGGGATTGAAAATGGCCACATCTGCTTTCCATCACATCAAATACATAAGAGAATAATCAGTTCCCAGGTACCTTGACACACAACACCCTGCTGTAGTCACCAAACAACATAATGAAATGAACATCTTGATATGTGGAGTAATGGCTAAGTTTTATGAAACATCATTGCACTAGGGAAAACATGAGAAATATTCTACTGGATAAATATCATCCAGTAAGCCTAGCAATAACGTAAAAATACTTAAGGCCTCTATTAAATCTCACGGAACAGGGCTAAGCAAATAACACCTGTACACTACAGGGAAACACAGAGGATTTTCAAACTGTTACAAACAGATGAAAATACCATTGAATAAATGTGACAGAAGCGTTCAGATAACACACAAACTCCAACAAGCAGCACTCCAAGAAAACTCTGGGTGAATAATTTATTTTATTAAAGTTTTAAGAAATTGAAATATTTCATCTGGAAAACCAGTAAACACTGTTACTTTTTCTGTACACATTCATAGATGCATATAACAACAACAACAACAACTTTACTTTTATATCCAGCCACCATCTCCCCGAAGGGACTTGGGGTGGAACTGTTTTAATGGCGATGTAGTTTTATGCTGGGTTTTTATGTATTTTAATATGTTGTTCTAGTTGTTTTTAAATTGTATAGCATTGAATCTTTGCTGTTATGCCGGTCTGAGTCCCTAGATAGAGGTGAGAAGGTCGGGGTACAAAAGTTTTAAATAATAAATAAATAAATACATAGGGACCAAACCCAGTCAGAAAAAGTTAAAATATAACACAATAAAATGATATGCAACATCATAAAACATAATTAAGACATAATTCATCACACAACAACTAGTAGCTGAGCATAATGGACATTTCCAAGCTAAGGAGTGAGGCAAAGGCTTGTGCAATACAACTGTGAGGACCAGACTGTTGGCAAAGTGTGAGAGGCAGATGATAAATTAAGGCTGGAAGAGCCAAGTCACATTTGTACTTTACAACTCCAGAGCATAGACAATAGTAAAATGCAAGAGTCAAGAATTAAATTATCGCTAGGAGGGCCACTTCTTTTATATATGTAAGTGATATTTCAGATTTCAGTGAAGAACACAAATATAGCTTGGGAAACCTACCATGTGAACAATTACATTCAAAACAGATTGCATTGGATTCCAGTCACACAATTTAAAACATTAAAATACATTAAATGTTCATTTTTCTTCTTTGAAAGAAGTGGTTACAGAAAGTTGGCAACACATCAGCTGGCTATAGTAATGCCTTTTAAATTGGCCTGTTTTGTTTTGGGTACCTTGCAGTGAAGAGACGGACAGCTAATTCCTGACTCATTGCAATTCGATAATACAAATTTTATATAATTAGAAATATCAGAAAGGTTGCTATACATTCTTTATTTGTTGAAAAGAAATGTTGGAGAACAGAGGCCATGTTTATAATATTGAGATGGTCAAAGAATAAAGAATAAATTTGCTTTATTCCATTATTTAGCACATGCATATACAATTTTATGAAGTTTGCAAAATCAGATCTTACAAGGCCCCCTGGGTTTTTTTAATGGCTTGGTTGCATGCTTACTTGGCATCATGCAGAGAAAGTGTCTGTCTCCGTAACTCTTCTGGCTGTTTCCAGGTTAGCTTGCAAATCTGAACTCTGGTCAAAAAAGGACCACTGATTTTCTTCCCATGTTCTTGTACTGAAGTCACATATGGCCAAGCCAAACCTCGACAGTACAACTGTTTTTTCCTATTTACACATGTTACTAAGAAACATCAGCTAAGGATATGTTATTACAAGGTTGGGAATGACCCCATTCTTGGCAAGATTCCAAGGCAAACATTTTATTTCACTTAAAAAAGCAAAATGTGATATTGCCAGTAGTCAGAATTATGACTGACAAGCCAATGAAGCAGGAGGGCTGCCATTTAATCTATAAGAGAAAAACAATAGATACACGATAACAACAATAATAGTTAAGTGATCACTTTGCAGCTAGGTGAAAAAAGAATATATTATGATTTTAGCTACAGTTAATCAGAGTCAGAGATGAAAGTATGGCAATTCAATTCGGAGTGTGAAAGAAATGAGATAAATATGTTGCTGCATACCAAAATTGTTCCAGTTATATCAACTGTTTTGAACTACTATAGCACCAACTCTCTATGCTTTTTCTTTGTTGGATGAATATCTTAACACCACACTGTCTAATTCAGTGAGCACTAAGGGTTGTCATATTAATTATTATATCAGAAAGTCTAAGAACTTCATCACATGAGGAAAATTCCCCACCGTATAACACTTTGCCCACGTAGCTGGCACCAAGCCTGCCAGATCTCATCATATGATGCACATCTACTTTCAGCGGTGAGTCTCTGCGTGTTGCACCTTAGACCTGAGGGATCCCTCAGTAAACCACTTTAGACCAGCCGTGATTAAATGCTTTATTTAGAATAAATGAAGAGAAGTAAAGAGATAAAAATATAGTCCTTTGATGCCCTCAGCATCTAGTATTGCAATGCAATAGTCCAACAAATAAAATAGGTTCAATGAACAAAGAAATAGTCTTGAGGCCCCAATGGGCTAAATCCTGGTAAACAGAGGCTTGGCAAACACTTGAGTACGATGACTTGAAGGCCCGACAGCCCAGGCTGGAACTAGAGTACGTGGAACTTGACAGGGAAAGCTGAACGTTGGCAAGAGATCCCGAGAGCCAAAGGAAAGCAGGTTAAATGGGGTTTCTTTGGTTTCTCTCTTGAAGACGCACACTGCGTCGTAATTCTTTCCCATGGATAGTCTGTGGGCCTGGCCCTCCCTTGCCTTCTGAGGAGTGAAAGTATGTCCGCTCATTAGCGGCTACACCTGGGAGCCGGGGAGGCAACCAGGCTTTGCCGTACCAGCTCCTCTTATCGGCCTGGGAAGAGGAAAGGCTGTGCTTGCCCTTGACCACTGGTTGACACTGAGGTTCATACAGAGGTTGGTTCTCAGGCCTAGCTGATGTCTTGGAATTAACATGGCTTTAGTCTGGCTTGACTATGGGACCAGGCTGGGGTCTGACACTGCGCTGGCTGCATCAGTGAAGTGTGCTATGAGGGGGAAATCGGAGCATGGGATACTGCCTGTGTTCATATAAGAAATCATAGGGACAGAGCTGGCGCATGCCGGAAAGATACGCTTTCCAGCAGGTGATGTCGTGTAATGGCGACAGATTTGCCCCAGTGTCCCGTGATTTTCCCTGCTGCCCTACAAATCTCCCCATTGTCCCCCCACATCAAGGGCCTTCATGTAATGAGGTCCTAGGGCAGTATTTATGGTCATAAAATATGTAGCTGGCAGTCCTCTTGTAAGGAGTTCTGTGAAAGAAGACTTTCACTTGGCCACTCTCATGCCTCTAGTCTTTCGAAAAGACATTTTGAATGAAAATAATTTTTCAAATGAAAGTAACAAAGACTAGATGTCTTCCTTTTTTTGCCATAGAAACTGAATGGCAAAAGATGTGCATTTTACAATTTTAAAAGATCCCAAACTAGCAGCTTAAGTTGGGAGAAATGCTGTCCCTGTTGGAGAGGTTATAATTCTGCCTTGCATATGTCGGAGTGTGTCAACCAGTGGTCAAGTAGCTAAGATCATCAAAACAAGAATAAGTCATCTGCATTTTAAAAGTACTCCTGCCAGTGCAGAGGGTTAAGGATTGTGCTGGACATGTTGTTTCTTTTGGATAGGATTTTCAGTGAGGCATATGACCAAAGTGTTC
The DNA here is from genome assembly GCA_030556195.1 of Anolis apletophallus. Taxonomy (NCBI): domain Eukaryota; kingdom Metazoa; phylum Chordata; class Lepidosauria; order Squamata; family Anolidae; genus Anolis; species Anolis apletophallus. The sequence goes on from JARBWK010000008.1 coordinate 79,333,510, forward strand.
TTTCAGCAAAATCTACTCAGAATGCTTCTGAAGAGCACTGCTATTGAACAATTGCTACTCTTTTCAAGCCTCTACTTCCACTCAGAGGCTGAGAATAGTACCGATGCCCTTATCTAGTGTGGTAGAATCAAATTGGTTCCTGACCATTCGCACCACTCTACTTTAAGCACTGTCAAATGTTAAAATACAAACTGCATTTTGCTGAGATTTATAACAAAGTCATAAAAGTTCCCTCCTGGCTAAAATTTGCACTTCTTTCAAGTTTTATGACATGCATGCAGAAAAATATAACTTTGATTTTTCATGGGATTTATTTAACTGCAAGTCATGAAGATTTATGCTCACAGTTCTCGTTAATACTTGGAAGCATTAAATGTCTAACAGTGCTATCCTATACATGTTTGCTCAATGATAAATCCTATTGATTGCAATGAGATTTGCTTCCAAAATAAGTAAAAGCCCAACTCTGTAATACCTTGTAAACTAGTGCTCCTCAAACTATCCAGTGTTGGGCACCAGCTACTTCATTTCTCTAATATGCCATATTTTTCTCCATTGGATACAATTGTTTCATTCTTCTTTGGAGACCATGTGGACTAGTAACTGATTACTTATAGATCACCATGAATCAGGAGCCCATTATTTTAAGTAGCATTACTATAATCAACAGGAAATGCCCAAGGAACCTAGTGGAAATGGCAGTATACAAGTAACATTAGAGGTGTGCAATTAGTCACAAACCCGTTCTGTATCTGGTCTCATGGGGGGGGGGGGTGTTTAGTTTCTTGGAAAATTCCTGAAATTGGGAGGGGGAAAATTCCATTTTTGGATCTGTCATCTGTATGTTCTGTTTTCACTCTGGGGAGATTAGACCCATGGGTGGCAATGGGGGAACTTGCAAAACTCTTTTCATCATTTTTAGGGCTATCAGAACAAAAATGGACAAGCATTTACCTCTGCGAGCTCCCCAAGTGTCAGGGATGAAAGGGCTTTTTATTTAGGTGTTGGAATCAACTTAGGCTGCTCGAGCAGGAGTCAGAAACTACGGCTGGGGAAATTCTCCCCATGAGGACTCAAGGGAATCAGGCTATATTATTCCTTAAACCAATCCCACAGTCAGTTGACTTAGAACTTAAAGCCAAAAAAAGCCCTAAAAATAAAAATATGTAATTCCAAACACACCAAAAAAGCTGTTTTTGAAGTCACAGCTCCCCCTCCCTAATTGCACTCTGCCCACCCACTCCTCCATATTGAAATTATTACAAGTAAAATAAAAGATGGACCAAAAAGATATTAGACTAAGAAAATTTATTAATGCAGAAGAATAATCATCCCTATTCCCTAAGCAGTAGCACTAGTGCACTAGATATAAGTAATTTTATATAAGTAATTTTTATTATTAATTATTATTAATTTATTACTTATAAATTAATTATATATATTTTTATTAATGCACCGGGAATGTGGTGCAGCTGACCAAGTGTCAGCTGCATAAGATCTCTCTGACCAGTAGGTCATGAGTTCAAGGCCTGCCCGGGTTGAAGTCGGTGCTCGACCTTTAAGTGTAGCCTGCTGTCGACCTTTGCAGCCTGAAAGACAGTTGCACCTGTCAAGTAGGAGATAAAGGTACCACGTTAAGTGGGGAGGTGTAGCACCCCAGCCTCCATTCCAGCCGGGGGGAAGCGGGGCGCTGCCCCGGGGGTCCCGATTGCTTTGGATCAAGATGGCGGAGACGAAGGGGCCGATGGGTATGATTCACCGACAGGCAGTTTGCAATGGGAAGACACCTGGCCTCCTGCCTATTCAGATGTTGAAGGTCAACCAGATTCTGGCTCGGATTGCGAATATGAGAGACCGGGAGGTTTCGATTCTCAAGAGCGCTTGTTTTTGCCAGCTGCCGAGGAGGGCATGGAAGCTGAGGCAGCGCCAGGTTCCCGGGATGATAACGGGCCAGATGGTGCTGAGACCGAGAGTTGCTTTGACCGTAGGAGCAATATTGTGGCTATACGCAAAGATTGGAGATGGGGAGTGGAGAAGCATTGGACCCACAAGGGTGGGACTTAACTATACACCCGGTGGGAAAGTTCCTCAATTTGGCGGCCACGTCTTTGCTGGAGAGACGCATTGGTGGTCTCCTGCTCCCTGAAAGCCATAGTTTGGCTCACCTTGCCAAGTACTGCCAAGAGACCTTGTTTCCTTCCAAGAACTTTGGATTGCCTTGCCTTGTTCCACGGACCAAGTTTGCCTAAGAAAACCTCCTTGCTTTTGGATCACCTTGCCATGTTTTTATGGACCTTGCTTTTGAGAGATTCCCTGCTTTCTGGATTTGCTTTATGAACATTGATTGCTAATTGCCTTGGACTAATTGACCTTGCTCCTTTATTGGACTTTTTATCCTTTTCACCTGCAACCCCTTTTTGCTTAATAAATAGTTAATTGACAATTGTCTGTGTGTGTGTGATTACGGGGCAGGGCCAGGACCTGCGTTGTGATAGGAGGCAAATTTTGACTGAACTATGAGGCCATTAAAGAACTCCAGGAATACTGAGGAATGCGGAAGGAACAACAAGGGACGCTGGTAACGCTGAGAGATGAGGAGTGTGTCAGCTCCCCCTTGTGGCCAGAGTTTGCCTCCTTCAAAAGTTTTGAACTTCGGTTCCTCTGATTCTTCACTAGATTATGGAAGAAGATACAGGATAGATGTGAGTTTCCACTTTCTAACATAAACAACAGCCAGGACCCAGGACAAAGCAATGCAAATCAAGGGGTAGAGTTCAAAAGCACCGGGAATGTGGCACAGCTGGCTAAGTGTCAGCTGCATAAGGACTCTCTGACCAGTAGGCCATGAGTTCGAGGCCTGCCCAGGTCGAGGTGGGTGCTCGACCTTAAGTGTGGCCTGCTGTCGACCTTTGCAGCCCGAAAAACAGTTGCATTTGTCAAGTAGGAGATAAAGGTACCACATTAAAGTGCAGCTGCAAATTTTGACTGATTTATGAGGCCATTAAAGAGAACTCCAGGAATTGCTGAGGAATGCGGAAGGAACAACAAAGGGACACTGGGAAACGCTGAGATTAGGAGTTCATCAGCTCCCTCTGGTGGCCAGAAGTTTGCCTTTGTTCGTCTATATGTCGTATGTGCATCTACATGTCGCATGTTGAACTGCAGGGATTGTCTGCAAGTATGTGTACTGTAATCCGCTCCGAGTCCCCTTTGGGGTGAGAAGAGTGGAATATTAATAAAGTAAATAAATAAAGTAAATAAATAATTTTTAAAAGGATCAGGTTTGATTTTTAATAATTGGGTATTTATTGTAGGATTGTAGGATTTGGCCCTTAGTCATGAGAGCACGATTCAAATTGCCCTCTTTTTCTTTTCCTTTCCTTTCAATTATCTTCGTTTCAAAATTCACTTCAGTGGTGAAAAACAAAATCATACCTTGGGAACAATGCCAATGATAGCAAAACCTGCTCTGATTTGGATTTTTTTAAAGCAAAACGCAAATAAGTAAAGTAAAACTTGTTTCCCATCACTAATGCTGGCCCTGATTAAATGGGATCCCACAGGTACTTGCAGTTGGATGGCTCTTTCATCTCACATATGAATATTTTTGCCTATTTGCATGCACACTCATACCCATCATAACTGACATTTTGCTAGTCCACCTTTTAAAAATCAGTTTTCACATGTAAGCTATTACAGATTCTGTGTGGTCTTGAGTTGCACATTCATTCAGTTCGTCTAGTGTAACTTGTCAGTGGTTTAATTAATCCTCGTACGGTTGCATCTTTGAAATTAACAATTTCAAGACTCCTTCTTAAGTGTGTGAAATATTTTCAGTGAAGCCTGAAGCCACTAGAATGTGGCTCGGTTTTAATGTTAATTACACATTCATAACACAGATCAGCTGTGTTGAAAAACTTCTGTCAGTCTTAGAAGTTTAAAAAAATGACTAGTCTGTCTCTGGCTCATTGCAATTAGCTGCAAAACTCTGAGCCCCCTTCTCCACTGCCATATGAAATCCAGATTATCTGCTTTGAACTGGATTATATGGCAATGTAGACTCGTATAATCCAGTTTAAAGCAGATAATGTGGATTATCTGATTTGATACTTTGGATTATATTTACTTAGGCGATCCCTCGTTGTCCGAGGAGGATAGTATTCCAAGATCAGTGTTCTCTCTTTAGAGGAGACTCAAGGTAAGGGCTTAAGTAAACCCCTTTCTTATTTATTTATTTACAACATTTATATGCCTCCCTTCTCACCTCAAAGGGGACTCAGAGCGGCTTACAAGATATATACAGATACAATATGTTATATTATTAGCATAATACAATATCAGTATTATGTATTACTATATTGTACTATACCATTATATTGTAATATTATTAGTAATGTTACATCTGTATATCTGTATACCTTTATAAAGCGGAATGTTTGTATGTATGTATATGTGCGGCGGGAGGGAGGGCGGGAGGGCGGATATGTGGCAGCCACTTTCACAGGCCACAGCGACCAGCGCGGGTGATGGACCTGCACCAAACTTGGTACACATAACCCCCCTAACCCCCTTTACGCCCTGGTGCGGTTCAGAGGACATGACCCACGGATTGTGGGATTTGTAGTACTTTCAAACACTTTGGTTCCCACAGACCACTGAGGCCACCAAAAAGGATCAATACAGACCACACTTAACACACACAGCCCCCATGACCCACTCTATGTCCTGGTGCAGTTTGGAGGAGGGTGGACTATGGATGATGGGACTTGAAGTACCTCTACTCACTTCCCAAGTTCGCTGCAACCCTCATCCAATCACAGATCGAGACCAAACTTGGCATACATAACCCCCATGACTGCCTTCACGTCCTGGTGAGGTTTGGGGGGGACAAACACCAAGAAAGACCACACTAACAATGGATGATGGGATTTGTAGTACTTTCACACCACTCTGTTCCCACAGACAACCCACTCTACATCCTGGTGCAGATCGGAGGAGGGTGGACCCCCAACAAACACCGAGAAAGACCACCCCCACTTGGCACACAGAGCCCCAGTGACCCACTCTACATCCTACTGAAGTTTGGAGGGGGGGCAGAACATGGATGATGGGACTTGCAGTACCTTCCCTCACTTTCCAAGCCTGCTACAAACCTAATCCAATGACTGGTCAACACCAAACTTGGCACACAGAGCCCTCATGACCCACTCTACATCCTGCTGCACTTCTCAAATGACCACTGGGCACCAAACTTGCCACACAGAGCCCCCAACCCACTCTACATCTAGTGTAATATAAAATACATAATTATAATATTGTATTATTATTATTATTAGTATTACATTATAATATAAATATTATATGTATATACAATATATTATATTATTAGTAAAGCACAGGAGACAAGATGGAACTGTCTTCTGCCCTTCTCTCTCTTCTGGCCCAGAGCAGTAGTTGGTGCCGGGGGGGCTGTGCATATGCCTAGTTGCTACTGCATTTTCCTCTAAATGACTGCTTGTCTATAAGGAGTCGATGGCAGTTGCCTACAACATGGTCCACTCCATGCCGGGAATGGCTGTAACTACTGAAATTGGCAGATAGGTACAATATGGTTTAATTTTGTTTGTTTCATTTTAAATACAATCTTCTCAGGTTCCCCCCCAAATATCCTATTTAATCAGGGCCAGCATTAGTGGTGGAATGAACAACTAAAGACCAACAGCTTCATAGATCCCTTCAGATGGGTTCTTCTTCACTGAACCACTCAAATGCAAACAGGGAGGGAGAAGGGAGGAGAGAAAGCTAACAAATGCAGCTCTTTCATTGATGTGGGGCTTGTGTTCTGTAAAAATGATGATCAGAGAATAGACTGATATCTTACGAAAGTGAGTAAAAGAAGGACATTCACAGATATTGACAGATCTCCTCACCAGGAAATAGAGTTTCCCCCCTCTTCTGGCAAGCTCCCTCCGTGACCCTGAGTTTCTCATGAATTTCAAAGCACATGAAAGCAGGAAGGCTCGAGTCCCATTTCATGAGGCACAGAAGTACTTTCTCAACCTTTTATAAGGAATGAGACAGGAACACTAAGGTCCAAATTGAGATGGTGGATTAAAAAAATGCACATGTGCATAGTAACCGTTTTCCCTAGAAAACTTGCCTGATTAAAGAAGCACGGCATGCTTACTGCTTCAATGTTTTAAACTGGAAAATTAACTTTGGAAGTGGAAGGCAGAAAGAGTGTCATGCTTTTCTCTTCCCCCATTACCCATGCCTAATACTTTTTTTAAAAAAAATGCCATTTTTGAATTGGGTTGCATTAGTAGAGTATAGCTCAGACGCGGCTAAGTAAACAAAGTTAGAGTTAGTGCTGCAGCTGTGTGTCAAGAGCCAGTGGCAATTTGGGATCGATATAAAGCAGCTTTATCAATAGTTGACATTTTTATTCCTGGCACTAATTGTATAGGCAGGGCCCATTGCGTGGATGCCTGCTATGGTGTTATGACAGCCCTGCAATAGACTGACAACCTCATAACATGAGAAGAAATTGACATCTAAGCTCGCTGCCAGGGTGCTTCCTCCTTGGAGCCCCCTCAGAGCCTGACACATGACATATAACAATTTTCAGTGGGGCTTTGTGGAGGAAGTGTCCTGACAGCCAGGTAAGATGCTTCCTAGGGAAGAGTGGGGAATGATGCTGGGGGAAGCTGCACGGAGACACTTCACCATTTGAGATGGGGAAGCGTAGCTGCATGTGGGGAGCAGGGTGATAGAATTTCCCCATAGATTCACCACAGAGACTGGTGAATCACCCCGTGCACCCTCATCAATTTGATGAGGTCCATAGACCTATGCAGATACATTTTACACTTATGCTTGCATTGTGCTTTATTGAGTAAAATTAGGAACAAAGTTATGTCCCTTTAAGTTTCCTTTTCTACAATAGTAGTGAAGAGGCAGGAGCAATTTATTTAGTTATTTATTTATTTATTTATTTATTTATTTATTTATTTAAAACTTTTGTACCACGACCTTCAAACCTCTATCGAGGGACATCAGACAGGCATAACAGCAAAAATTCAATGCTATTGAATTTAAAAACAACTACAACAACATATTAAAATACATAAAAACCCAGCATAAAACCACATCACCATTAAAACAATTCCACTCAATCTGTAAACGTGGTCATACATGCAGACAATAGCCAATCTCAGCCTATTCTGGGAAGGCTTGGTTCCACATCCAGGTCTTCACCAGCCTCCTAAAGGACAACAGAGAGGGGGCAGATCTAGCATCACTTGGTAGAGAGTTCCACAGCCGAGGGGCGACCACAGAGAAGGCCCTGTCTCTTGTCCCCACCAGCCACGCTTGCGAAGCCAGCGGGACCAAGAGCAGGGCCTCTCCGGAGGACCTTAGGTTCGTAGGGGAGAATCCGTGGATGCCTGCTATGGTGTTATGACAGCCCTGCAATAGACTGACAACCTCATAACATTAGTTCAGACAGGTAAACTGGGCCAGGGTTTTGTAGGTTAAAACCAGCACTTTGAATTGTGCCCGGAAGCTAATTGTCAGCCAGCGGAGCTGGCGCAACAAGGGAGTTGTGCGCTCCCTGTACCTCGCTCCCGTTAGTAGTCTGGCTGCTGCGCGCTGGACTAATTGCACCTTCCAGGCAGTCTTCATAGGCAACCCCATGTACAGAATGTTGCAGTAATCTATACGGGATGTAACCAGAGCGTGGACCACCCTGGCCAAGTCCGACTTCCAAAGATACGAACACAGCTGGCACACAAGCCTGAGCTGTGCAAAAGCTCTCCTGGCCACCGCCAAGACCTGGGGTTCCAGGCTCAGCGATGAATTTCTGTCCCTTGTTTCATCTGAAAACCTTACAGTCCAGATATAGGAAGCAGAGACAGTTTCTTGCCGAGCCTCTTTACCGAAATATAATATTGTGTATTGTAGTCAACCTGTCCTATACCTCTTGAATGAGCCTGCCACCCTCAGATGCAACTGGTTTGATGCCTTCTCTCAAATGGTAAAATTACATTCATTTTAATTCTATGTGGATGAGGTATTTCATTGTTTGCCTCAGGTAGCAAAACGGAATGGCATAATATTGCTGTTAGCATACAAAAATGATAAGCAGACTCTCTCTGGAATACTGGACATATACCTTCTTAAACACTGGGTGGTATATTTCTGAACTATAAAAATTTGGCAGCATTATATTACCATGTGGCTTAAATCAAGAAAAGCAGAGGCGCAGTCCAAAAAGCACATATATTTACCCAGTCAGCATGCCTTTGAAGTTGTCTGGCTGGACTGGACATTTTAAAAAATTTAAGATACTGGTAATCTTTCTACAATAGTATGTGGCAACATTAGAGTGGAATGTTGGCACTCCATTAATTACGTGATTGATGGGACTGTGCTGGGGAGTACATTAGACTATCTTTTTAGTAGCACACTATAGGCTAAAAATGTGTTTTTCTCTCTTTCCATAGTATCAAGATTAGGAATGTTCCAAAGAAAGTCACATGAATGTAAGTCTAGAAATATTCCTATCTGAGCAGAAACCTGCTATCACACTGTAGAGCGAGCAAACCTGATTCTTTTTTATTCTTGATATTTTTAAAAACATAATTTGGCTTCATAGACAGACACACACCTGTATTGGGATTTAAATATATTAAGGAAATAGTTGTGGTTTTGATTTAATCATCTAGAATTATCATTCATGAATGGGCATTTGCTCAGTATGATAATAAAAACTGGTTTCATGCACTTTTCTTTTGTTGTATAAATTAAAAAGGCCTAATTGTGATAGGTGACTTACTATGGAAATGCATAGTTACGCCTTCCGAAATTAAAAGACTTATAGCTCAATTAAAACCAGGAAAGGCACCAGGAGAAGATTTGATCCCCCCTGAGGTCATTAAGAACAATCTGGACTTCTGGTCCCCCATTCTAGCATCATTGTTTACCTGCATAGATAAATATGGACAGATTCCAAAGGACTGGGGGCTGGCAATTAGTCTCCCCATATATAAAAAGAAAGGGAAACAGGATGACCCTGCAAGCTATAGACCCATTAGCCTCCTCAATACCATCAGCAAAATATACGCAAGGCACCTTCAATGGAAACTGCTAGACTGGATGGAGCAAGAGAACATACTTGCAGAGGAGCAAGCCAGCTTCAGGGAAGGACGATCCACCACCGATCAATGTATAGTATTGCAACATCTCATAGAAAAATATTCCTCCCACAAGCCATCCTCCCTCTATGCTGCATTTATAGACTTCAGAGCAGCTTTTGATTCCATTTCCTGTATCAAGCTATGGGAAAAGCTTGGGTCCACTTCAATAGACAGGCGACTTCTACAATTATTACGAACACTCATGAAGGAATTACTCTGAAAGTAAGATGCAGTTTCCAGGGCCATCTTACCAAAACGGTCAAAACTGAGAAGGGCATCAAGCAAGGGTGCATTTTGGCCCCACTTCTATTGAATTTCTACATTAACTCGATGGTAGAACACCTTTGCAACTTGGATTTCCATCCTCCAAAACTAGCTGGAAGGCATCTATCCACCCTGCTCTATGCTGATGATGCAGTTCTTCTTTCTAGAACTCAAGTTGGACTGAAAAGAGCCCTGAGAGCATTAACAAAATACTGCCAGGAAGAACAGTTGCACCTCAACTTTCAGAAAACTAAAATTATGGTGTTTGCTAAACAACCCAAGAAACACAACTGGAGAATAGAAGGAAACAAAATAGAGCAGGTCTCAAGCTTTAAATATCTCGGAGTAACCCTCCATAGCAGCAACAGCAGGAAAGCCCACGCAGAGTATGCAGCAGAGACAGCACAAAAGAGTTCATCCGCTATCTTAAGATATCTCAGGATGGGAGGAAGTCACTTTATACCGGTGGCACTTAAACTTTTGAAGCAAAACCAGTCGCACAAATGCTGTATGGAGCCCAGCTTGGACCCTTCTCAAATTATGCCCTATTAGAGCGTGCGCAATCGAAATTCCTAAGAGCGGCTCTACAGGCTCCCAGATGTGTCCCTAATGCTACCCTGTGGAGACAGGCTTGTGAAAGTGGACAGGACAGCTATTCCCAACGCTGCGAAAGACCATACGCGTAATAAATGGCGAGCTATCCCTGGGGTGAGAGAGGCCCGGCTGACAGAGACCCGTGGAGGGCCACACTAGGCTACTGAACTGGATGGATGGCAGAGCCTCCTACGGCTCATATCTGCTGTTTTAACTGATGTATCTATGTTTTTAAAGGATGTAAGTCTTGGTGGAGGGCGACTCACTACACCTATCCCTCTCCCCATGTGGTCTTGCCCCCTAATCATGAGAGACAACTTCCAGTACACATGGATTAAAACAGTAGCAGCAAAGATAGCAACACTAGGTTTCTCCCAAGGACAATTGCTAAGCATGAGATGGAACCAGGCCAAGGATCTCATTAAGCAACGGATCCTGGACATAGAGTGCCAATCTGACCTAGCCTGTTCCCCAGCCTTCATTGTTAGGGAAGCCACTAGATACCTCACTGCCCCCATGGCATACCTAACAGACCTGGAGGTGCCCAATCACCGAAGGGCTTTTACCCTGGCAAGATGCCATGCCCTCCCATCGGCTGTATTGGAGGGGAGGTATCAGAAGACCCCCTTCAAGCAAAGACTATGCCCCTGTGGGTCTGGTCATGTGGAAACAACTGAGCATGTGCTTCTTCAATGCATGTTCTACAGAGATCTTAGATCTTATCTCATTAGACCATGGCTGTCAAAATACCCATGGCGCAGTGAAAAATATTATTCCACCCTGCTGCTTTCGGACTCTAACACTACAATAACTTACAGTGTTGCTAAGTTCTGTGTTGCTGCACTTAAAATCAGACGGTTGATGACTGATACCTTTAGGCAACAAACACCCTGCAGGGAATGCAATTAGAGCAACATGTTACAGCTGAAATGCTACTAGACTCACAGTGTGCCCCTCCCTTCCCCTTTAGTGCCCCCCACCAGTGTTTTCGACCTCTCTCATCAACCACTCCCCTCCCCCTTCGGTTCCATACCTGTTACAATATCCTGTCTTTTAAAATATATTTTTATACTGATTTCTAATCTAATTTTAAATAACTGTTTACTGGGGAGTTGTCCTTGCCCTCTTAGGGTGCTTGTGCCCGCTTTGTGCTGGTTAGTGACCGTAATAAAGTTTTGCTGTTGTTGTTGTTGTTATCTGAATTTGACTATTTCAGAACTTCTGTTTGTTTGTATTGCAGAGATCAGAATTACAAACAAGATAGGTTCTATAGGTTTGTTGCAAGTTGAATATATTTGTAAGTCTGAACAGGTATATTTTAAGTGTAACTCCAGTGAGACAGACAGACAGATCAATCATAGGTTTTGCTGCCAGTGCCCCTATTCAGAATATTTCACCTCACTTTCTGTCCCTGTGATAATTGGATTTTGAAAATATTGGCTTGTTGTGAAAACAATGATTAGTGTTTGAGACAACCTTTCCCCATGATAACTCTTTCAGGAGTGGATGTCCCTTCCTAAGGGTAGATTTCTCCCACTTCCTGCTATCTCACCTCCATTCTTAACGATGAGTCATTTGTAAGTCAGATGTTTGTAACTTGGGGAACGCCTGTATATGTATCCACTATCCACCTAATCACATGGAGTTTAGACTAGTATTCATAGGGATACCAAGATGCTTGTTTATAAATATATTTCAAATCCTGTAACATGTTGATTCAATGACACCAATGTCAATGGATTTTAAAGCACATTTAGTTATTTAAAATTACTACTAGAGTTTATTTCTAGCCCTCAAAATAATGTTAAATTTAAATAAGAGGAGGAGGAGAAATGCCAAACCAATTATCATTCTGAGGCATGTCCTGGGGTGCATCTTAACTGTATAATTAGTGCAGTTTGACACCAATTTAACTGCCACGGCTCAGTGCTATGACATCATGGGAATTGAAGCTCTAAAACAGGGCTGTCCAACTGTCGGCCCGGGGGCCGTATACGGCCCCCAGCCCCTTCCCTATGGCCCCCTAAGCATTTTAATAAAAATTTTGAAAAATAAAATAAATAATAAAAATTTTAAAAAATACCTACTTCCGGGTTCGGAGCAAGTATCGTGAGAATACACAATCTACATGGGATTTCGCTGTCAACACAAGATCACGCCGGCGGTGACAGCAAAATCCCGTGTGGATTGCGTGATTCTCGCGATATCCTGCGCGTTTGGAAAAGGTAGGTCGAAGCAGGGGGCTCCTCAGGGGCTCCTCATTCCCTCCCCCATCTCCCTCATGTATTAAATATAAAATTAAATATATTTCAAGATGAAATAAGGGAAGGTGGGATACATTAAAATAAGGGGAGGGGAGAGGATGGAATTAAATATATTTAATATTAAATAAAAATAAGGGGGAGGGGATGATGGAATTAAATATATTTAATATTAAATAAAAATAAGGGAAGAGGGGAGGATGGAATTAAAAATATTTAATATTAAATTAAAATAAGGGGAGAGGGGAGGATGGAATTAAATATATTTAATATTAAATAAAAATAAAGGGAGAGGGGAGGATGGAATTAAATATATTTAATATTAAATAAAAATAAGGGGAGAGGGGAGGAGGAATTAAATATATTTAATATTAAATTAAAATAAGGGAGAGGGGAGGATGGAATTAAATATATTTAATATTAAATTAAAATAAGGGGAGAGGGGAGGATGAATTAAATATATTTAATAATAAATCAAAATAAGGGGGGCCGGGGAGAGGGCGGAGCCAGGGCGGGGAGGGGCGGAGCCGGTGGCGGGGGCAGACCCTACGGACCCCAGGTCACCAGTGACCAGAATTCAGGCCCCTGGGCCGGTAGAAGTTGGACAGCCCTGCTCTAAAAGGTCTTTAGCGTTTTCTGTCAAAGAGTGGATTTCTCACTACAACTCCCATGATTCCATAGTGGTGCCAAACTGCATTAAATACACTCTGTAGAACCACTCATAGTCTTATAATTAATAATAAAAATATAATATTAAAATTCATTTATAGGCCACCCTATCTCCCCAGAGGGACACATTTACATTTGCTATAATGCTCCCACATTTCTTACTTCCTTTCCACGAACAAACCACGACCAATAAAAACAGTGGGTGAATGTAAGCAAAGCTAAACCAAAAAGTTCTTCCAAACCTTTTAATGTGTTTTTCTAGATAGAGTCTTCCACACTGTGTGAAACACTAAAAACATTGTTTGTGATATCAAGCTTTAAGAAGCTTGAGCAGCCTGCAAAACTTCAAACAACCACAATGTTTACTTATCCCCAATAATTATCACTTAATATGTGGCTTGGCTCCACACTTTCCCTGGCTTATACAAATACACTGATTTATTTCACTGATGGCCAATGAAATAAATAAGTATATCTGTATAAGTCTTGGAAAATGTGCATGTTTTCCCCTAGACACTGGTATAATCACATATAATGTGACTCCCAAAGCCAACTAGAAAATGTTAAGAGTGTTGCTATCATCTAATATTTTGTCCAATCTTCTGGTTCTCTAGCTGCAATACAGAAAGGAGAGAAAAAGACACATACCCACCCAAAGAAAACCCCACCCTATCTTAAAGGATAGACATGGCTGGACAGATGTGATAAGAAATGAAGTCCTGACTCCATTAAAATCTATAAACATGATCCCCATATACTTTAAAGGAACTTACATTTTAAAGAAAAGTTATTTTATTGAGTTATCATTTTCCTGGATATTATTTGAGAAATCATTATTTGAAAATGCTAAAGAATAAGGCTGATTCACCAAACTGAATAAGTTTGAGGAGGATTCTGTTGAGGAATTAAGTAAAAGTGTAAATTTTATTAATTTTGTAACATTGCAGCAAACGTGATTTCTATAAGATACTAGCTGTGCCCTGCCACGCGTTGCTGTGGCATACTCTGGTGGTATGGAAAATAATGTAATGACAAAGTGGTAGTATTTAATATAAATTATTAAATACCACCACTTAATTCCAGACATGTAACAATCTGTGCCAGGTAACCACTCCCAACCAAGGTTTTCCGTAGGAGGAAGAAGCCTGGTTTGAAGATGTAAAGCTATTCAATGCTACTCAAGGAGGGAACTTGAAACATTCACACTTGGTTCAAGTAGAAAGGAGTTATTTCCCTCACCCTGGACCTGTCACAGATCTATAATAGGAAGCCTCCCAGAGGCTGTTAAAATATCTGGGCACCCCCTGGAGAAGATCCTTGAAGATGGCTAGTTCCCTCACAGCAGATGCAACTTGTAGTTTCTTATGATTTGGGAGATATGAAGTCCCCACCAACAGACATTATTTTTTAATTTATATAGGACATCTACAGGTATGTGTGTCTGTGTATATTTTTGTATGTTTGTATGTGTGTATATATGTGTATGTCTAGACACATATGTCTACTGGTATGTGTGAATATACAGTATATGTGTTCATTTCCTCACTCTTTTCTTCCTTCCCTCCCTTTTCTTTCCCTCCTTGTTCTTTCTTCCTTCTCTACCTTTTTTAAACATTCCCTCCTTTGCTCTTTGGTTCCATCATTCCTTCTCTTTCCTTCCTTCCTTCCCTCTTTTTCTCCTTCTTCCGTTCTTTGCTTCCTTCCCTCTTTTATTTTTTAATTTCATTCTCTCCTTCCTTCTCCTCCTCTTTCCTGCCTTCCCTCCTCCTTTTGTTTCCTTCCTTCCTCCTTTCCTTCCTTCCTTCCTGTCCCGTTTCCCTTCTTCATTCTTTCCCTCTTTCCCTTCCTCCTTCTCTCCAGTACCTGGCCAATCTTTCTGCGGTTATGTGTGGTTTAATGGTAATGAAAGAGAAGAGAACAGCTGGATTCTGATAAATGTAATTTGGCCAACTTCAACTTAATACTAATGTATATCAGACGGACGGACAGACGAACGTACACACACACCCCTTTAAGACCAATGGAAAGAGGAGCGCTCACAGCGATGTGTGTGTGGGGGGGGGGGTGCCATGTTACACAATTACCACAACTTTGTGTGGCTGCTTGGGAAAGTTTGTAGAGGAGGCCCATGCTGCTCTGCTGTCACTGCAAACAGCAGCATAGCAGCAGCCTCCTCCTCCCCCCTCGAGCATGGGGCTCCCTCCCTCCTTCCCTCCCTCTCTCTGAGCAGCAGGGCTACTCCCCGCCTCCCTCTCTTCCACTCCCTTCTTTCCTTCCCTGCCAGCTGCTGCTTCTTTCGGGGATGAGGGAAAGAAAGGCGGCGCAGGGAAAGCTAGTGACCAGAGCAAAGAGGACTTTGCCTGCCTGACAGCTGAGGAGAGAGAGAGAGCTCTCTGAGTTTAGAAAACAAAGAGATGCATATCTCTATGATGTGTGTAGTGGTGTGTATGCGTTTGGCTCCCGGAGCAGGAGCCAGAGGATTAGTTTGCACGCATGTGCAGTGTCATCTCCCAACTCTTTTTGGATTTGTAAATGATTGTCTTTGCTTTCTTAAATTTTTCTGATTGTTGGTCACACCTAGGACTGTTTGGCATTTTTTGGGCAAATTTGGTGTGTTTTCATTCAGTGGGTTTTTTGTTTACTTCAGCCTAATGACGAAAGCTCCTTTTTTATATAGATTGCAATTTGGTATAGTTGCAATAATTTTATTTAAACATAATGCCCTAAAATTAAAAAGTGCAAGAGGTCTGAAGATTGCTACTTACATTCCTTAATCCTAGCATGAGAAATATATTACAATTCAGATGTTGCACTACAACTCTCATCAGCCCTAACCAGCAAATCCATTGGTAAGGGCCAAGGAGATTTGCCATTCTACAAAAAAACAGGAGGACTGCACATTTCCATCCCTATATTACACAATAATGTAGCAACTAATGGTTTTTAAAATGGCCCAAAGCAGAGGTTGACTAGTTGTATCCTGACATCCTTAACAATCAAGGCGTAACTAAGACTGGAGCAACACTGCTTTATATCCCAGGATCTGATCCAGATTATCTAATTTGAACTGGATTATACACTGCCAGATAGTCTGGGATCAGATCCTGGGATATAGGGCAGTGTAGATCCAGCCTAAGGCCCCTTCTGTACTGCCATTTAATCTAATTTCTGATCCCAGATTATCTGCTTTGAAATGGATTATGTGGCAGTGTAGACTCATATAATCCAGTTCAAAGCAGATAATCTGGGATCAGAAATCGGAGTATATGGCAGTGTAGATCCAGCCTAAATTATGAATCATGTTAGTTTTTAAAAGGAACTAATTATTTTACCCATAGCTCAGATGATCAAATACATTACTCATTATTGCTACTGCAGTTGAGAAAGGTAATTTGTGTCCTTTCTTAGTAGTAGTGTGCTATTTAACAAACGAGGGAAATGCTCTCTGGTTCACTCATAGGCCATTGAGATATCATACTTTGAAAGTTCTGTGAAAAATACTAAGGATATTAAAAAGCAATCTTTTGCTTTAAAACTCTAAATCAAAAACAAAAAAAGAAAATAATTCTTTCAGACAAGTAGCAGGTACCGCAAGATAATTGAAAAATGACTCATTGTCAAATATAGAAAGAAATATGAAATGTGGACAAAATTGGAACTGTTAAATTATTTTCAGAATTTTGCAATCTTGTTATATTTCTATGCAGAATTAAGTTCCAATGAATTAAATAAGATCTCTGCTCGGATAATGAAACAGTATCGAAAATATTTTAAAATAAGAGATAAGCTGTCAAATAAGGGGCACCAAGCTGTTTGCTTTCTATCAGCAGTTTATCCTATGTATTTGAATATTGTTTGGATATACAGTATGGCAACTCAATCTTTATCATTAGGTATTGAGACAGTGTTTGACGTTAACAAATAGAAGTCTTGAAATTTTTCATCTTACCATACCCTTGAGAATTTCTTGATGTCACTATTCCATCTTCCCAAGCATCCATCATATGCTATCTTTGTGTGCTGTAGGAGGAGATTCCTAAAAGTAGAAGACACTCAGGCATCTATTGCAGAATTGCAGAGAACAAGTACAAATGGCACTGAGTTTAATGGTGCAACTTGGCTCAAGTTAGAAGGATATTCAGCTGCTGATTACTCAGATATAAAAGGAAATTTTAGAGCAGCAGTACTGCGTATATAATAGCGTATATAATAGGAATATGGATACTAGAAATAATAAAATAAATACAATACTTTGAGTAAGTAAACTACAGTGGGCATGCAGTTAGCATGTTTCAAGCAGATATAGTGTCTTACTTTGGAAGTAGCGGTGTGCCCCAGCGTCCCTCTGCATTACTGCCGGAACATCTTCGTCCACGCCACGATACCTGCATTGGATTACAATTTGTCCAAGCGCATTGGCGCCTAATGGGGACAGGAACTAGGGCATTGGCGCTTTTTCCGCCACTGAAGGGATACCACATTGGAGGATCACACTAATGCGCATTGGCGCTACCACGCACTGAAAATAAACGCATACCTATTTACTTACCTTCAATCCTGTGGACTCTTCCCCTTCCTAAGGACATCTTTCCTTTACCCCCTCTTTGGACATCTGTGTGACCATGCATGGAGGTACTGTGAGCAGTGCTTTGTTATCACCTTGAATGCTTTATTGTGTATTTTGCACTTTATATATAATATGTGTACAAACTATATGTATGTTCCGAGTCTTACAATCTATTGCATAATATATTGATTATTTTCATAAATATTGTTGTTCCCAGTGTAGTTCTATTACTTTGGAAGTGACAACCTGAAAAGAATAATGGGTGGCATCATGATGAGATGTAATGTAGCAAACGCAGTCAAGGGATATAATTGGACTGAATAATATCAATAAGGTTGCATGGAAAACTTGCCAATATCATGATAATCTCCATTTTGCTTCAGCTACAAAAATATAGAGAAAGAAATTGACACATTTTATGGAGGCGTCTCGAGAAAGAGAAGATCACTCACTAAAACATGATGTGTTGACAGTTATAGGATACTGGAATTAAAAAGCAGGAAACAGAATAGAAAGAAACATTGTTGGAGAACTTGACCCAGGATCAGGAAATGAAGGTGGAGAGGGACTTATTGAATTTTGTGAAGCCAGCAGTTTATTCATTGCAAACACATGCTTCAAGCAATTCAACAGAAAACTGTGGACATCACAGGTTGGCCAAAATAAAAATCAAATAGATAACTAGAAGCAGAAGATGGAAAAGCTTTCTTTGCAACACACAACTAGAAACAGACTATGACACAGAGCAAGAACTGCTAATATGAATTTTTAAAGTAAAGCTAAAGAACATTAAATAGACCACTGTGCCAAAATATAACTGAAAGAACACCACTGGAGAATTTAAAAACCACATAATAAACTGTTTTGAACTATTAAACCTATGAACCAAAAGGACTTTAACTCTTCCAATAGGTAAGAAAATCGTTAGATGTAACTGCCCAGAGATTTGCACATAAGGACAAAAATAACCCAAATTACAATAATTGCTTTAAAAAAACAAAAACAAAAAAACAACAGAAAGGTACAACAAAAGAGATTTTCCACTAGCTATCAGGAATCAAAGTGAAGTTAAACCAGGAGTAGAGGAATGCGTTATACCAGGAGTGCCAAGCTCATTTGCATTGAGGACCACAACAGCCTTATGGTTGTCTTCAAAGGGCCATTGAATCCATGGACGGAGAATCTATGGATCTGTGGCTATATAGTTTTTTTACATAGTGGTTGGTGCTCTTTAGTTTTTACCTAGTTTGGCTCCCCCAGATGTTATTGAATGACAACTCCCATCACTTTTGATTATCCACCAATCATACAGGAGATAATGGTAATTGCAGCTAAATACCACTTGTGACTCTGAGGTTGGGAAAATCTTGAAGGATGTTTCAAAGTCAAATAACATATCCACAAGCCACAACCTAAATTCAAACCCCACTATCCTGACTAAACAGAACAAACTGCAACCTTGCAGATATTACTGTATCACAACTCCCATCAGCTGTATTCCTGATGTCTAATGATGAGGAATACAAGCATTGTGGTCCAGCATCTGGAGGGCTACATGGAATGACATGCAGGTCAGATTTGGCCCACAGGCCTTGAGTTTGACAGATGTGCATTATATCATCAATACAAAATAAAAAGTCAATATACTGAACAACAGTACAAAAGATATGAAAGAATGATACATTTCTTCAAAGAATAACCTTATGACAAAGACTCCAGCATTTTAGAAAGAAGCTCTAGGATAAACAATTCAGAGATAATATATGCCAAACCAGTAAAAGCTATAAAAAAAGCTAACAAAAATTTGCTAACAAATATGGAAAAGAAAACAAAGGCCTACAGATTGAAAATAATATATATTCCAATCCTCAAGAAAGGAAACATCAGGAATTGATACCAAACTATCACAATATTCTCTTATGCAGATTAAGTTTTTCTTTCTCATGATGAAGACTTTTGCTATCTAGAGAGCAAGAAATGCTAGACATTTGGTTCAGAAAAGTAAACGATACTAGAGCTCCTGTTTCAAACATACATTGGCTAATTAAGTTTAGCAAAGAGTTTTAGAAGAAAATCGGGTTATTCTTTATGCAAAGTTTTTGATAAGGTAGTTGATGAAGAACTATAGATCATTCTAAAAGAATTGACTGTTGGATTGTAACCTGTATTATAGCCAAGAGGAGAAAGAAAACTCTTTGTAATCAGCAAGAGAACTAGACAAGGCTGTATTTGATCATCCTGTTGATTTGATTTGTATGTAAATATATCCTATGGAAACCTGGATTAGGCATGGCTGTAAGAGGGATAAACATTGAAGGAAGGAAGAACAAAAATTTAAGATATGCAGAGGACCCCATACTACTAACAGAAAATATAAGAGGAAAGTCAAGGAAGGAAGTGCAAAACCAGATTCACATATAAATATTTTTAAAATAAAAATAATACCCAAAGATTATTTAATAGTAAAATGTGGACTGCTAGCAATACAAATAAAATATATTTCTTTGTATTGAGAATAAATTAAGCCTAAACTCACTCTAGATGCCAAAATGATGAAGCTGAGGTTCTTGTAATTTGGGTTTAACGTGAGTTAAGATAACTCATTGGAAAAGATAATGATGTTCAGTAAAGTTTACGCCAAGAGGAAAAGGAGAAGACCATATTATGCATAGATTGATTTAATCAAGGAAGCAGCATCCTTGATCCTACAAAATCTATTTTAGTAAGAGGTATGACATAGTTCATTCATAGGGACACCATAAGTTGAAGTTGATTAGATGGCATGCAATAATAGAAAAGCATTCATTAATGTTACCATAGCTGAGATTATGCTCACGATATGCTCTCTGGGTGGCCATTGCATTAAGTATCTATTTGTCATCTCTTTTTCCTCTCTCATTCATCTATCCATCATTGCCTTGTTTGTACTAAGATCTTCATTTGACTTTGCAGTGTTAGAGTAACTAATAGCACAGTAGTTTTAGGAGTAGGGGTGGGATTATTCCCTTCTCTGTACTCACCCGCAGTCCAAAAATACATAAAACAGTCAGAATGATTAAACTGGAATGACAATGAGCACAACTTAGTAAATAGTTTTTAATATCATACACCTTTATCAATTATACATATAAATATATATTTTCCTAGAAATTATTTTAGTCAATAATCAGAAAAGGTGAACAATGAAGATTACAATCTGATTGCTATTTAAAGTAGTATTTTCTCTTGATTTTACTTACATACCTTAAACTCTCCAGAAAGAGAAATTATCACATTTTAACGATTTAATAAGCTTCCTTAAACTTTCAGTTTTATACTAGTGTTGTATTATTCCTGGCCAGAGTTCTAGATAAGGTCTTATGTTTCTTATACTGTTTCCAAATTGCCCCTATTCACTTTATACTTAAAGCATATCCCAGATCCCAGATCCACACTGCACATTAATCATGAGAAGGACTGATCTGAGTGGAGCCATGGGGGTGTGCGGATTGAATTCTTTTTCAATGCTGAGGTTGCTACAGTGGGGAAAACCTAGGCCAACACCATGGATTTTTTCCAGATGTATTATGATCCCTAAATTACAATGGTACTTCATTTCATATTCAAATATAAAGAAAAAGTTTATTCTTGTTCAAATGTGAGGGTATCATTGTATGGATGCCGTGAACAGTCTTAAAGGAAAAATTGATCAGAGAGCAGATCAAATCTTAATTCTCACTAGATGATAATATGACTATATTATGATTCATTACAAAAGATAATATTTCTGGTTAAAGTTGAATGCTGTAGGAACAAAAAAGACCACATTATAGATTGATAGGAAGTCATGGCCTTGTTTTTGCAAAGTCTGAGCATGGCTGTTAATAACAAGTCATCTTGCATGTCTCTCATTCAAAGGGTTGCCATAAATTGGAGTCATCCTAACAGCCATTAATATTAACAAACATGGTGAGTATGATCACCATGGAGAAAGTTCCAGTTTCCATGCATTCAACCAAACTACTGGATAACACATAAATCTGGGGTAGAAATTAGTAGTATGCTAAAAACTTGAAGGTTTGAAAGAAGTAATCATTCTAGAACAGGGTTGGGCAACTGAACTGGAGGTGAGAAGGAATAGTGTAACAGTGTTGTAAGACTGAAGCTCTTTTCCTTAAAACATCATGAAGAAACAAGATAGTAAAGGAACACTGGGATTCCATCTGTAATGGATTGGCCTACCCTAAAGTGTTGGTGTGCAATTACAGACCTATGTAATTGAGCTTGCCATTTGTGACGTTCCACATGAGAAGGATCAGTTAACCCTTCAGCAGTTTGAAGGGGTGGAGGAATCAGGCTGACTCTAAGTCAGAGGTGCAGTCTGAATAGCCAAATAAAATTGGACGGAAAAGCTCAGTGGCTGGAGATGGATAGAGCCAGAGCCTAAGGAAGAAGACAGCAGCCATTTTAAGATCAGTTAGGGTTTTGGTGAAGGAGAAGGAGCTAGGAGTCTGAAGAGAGGGAAGGAAGGAGGGAGGGAGGGAGGGAGGCAGGCAGGAAGGAAGGAATTTGGAGAACTGTTTTGGGTTATACCTCTTTTGAGGAATAATAGTTAATGGAGCTCTATAGTGTTTAGAGTGATGTGAATGAAAGAAGGGAAAATTCAAAAGATTTTAAAGGATTCCTGTTTTAATTTCTATGTGGGGAACTTTGTTCAAAGAAACTCGAGAATAGAAGTACCATCCTCTGTACTGAAGAAAAGCCCGACAAGTTATCTGCAACCATCAAGCTTATTGACTGTTCAAAATAAACAACAATTTCCTGTTTCATTCCAACTGAAGTCTTTGTGTGGCTTTATGAACACCCCAGTAAAGGAGGTGGCCTAATGAAATAATAAGTTGATGGCAGCAGAAGGAAAAATCTTTAATAAATACTTGGAAGGTGCAAAGGCAAAATAAAAACATACAGTGGTGGCTTTCCACTGACTGGCTTTGTGTGAGTGTGCCGTCGCACCCAGTCTATTTACACTCAGTGAAGGGTGAGGACATAGACTCTCTCTACAAGGGGATTGCTTCTTGCCTTCCTTTAGAGGCTTCGGGCTCCCAAGGACCAAGCCGGACACTATAGGTAACTCAAACATGCTTTATTGTTCACAACATGAGTTATCTTCACTCAGGCACTTTACTTTGTTCCCAAAAGGATAAAAGAAAAATACATTTCAGTCTCTTTGTTGCTTAGGTCCAGGAAGCTTCAGCCAGATGGCTCTCCAAGTCCTCTCTGTCTCTATGGTTTCGAGGTAAGGACACTGGAGACCTCAGCCAGCTGGCCTATATTGAAGCTATGGAGCCTTCCTCTGGATGCCAGCTGACTGGTTTGAAGGCGGCTGGATCTCCTCAGAGCTACCCAACCGTCCGGTATGTTGGGCTTTCTGTATGAGACCTAAAGAAAGTCTATTTGGTGTTGAGAGATGGCTTGACCAAGGCTGGCCCTGGCAAACCTTCAGATACGTCCTTTTCTGGAGAGATCCAGGGAAGCTCTGTAAACAAAATGGCTAGATTCCCAAGTCCCTAGGAAAGGGGGTGGAACAAACACAATTGGGCTCTGTTAAACAATGATTAACAGGTGTAAAGAACCAATTAATGGAACCAAACCCTTGCAAAACTGAACAGGCTTGCAGAAACATAATACAACAGTGCAAACCTTAGCAACTTAAAGGTTTTTTTTATACAAGTGGCACTTGCTGCGCCGTCACAGTGAGTGAGGGTGTGTGCGTACTCGAATTCCATGTGGGAGTATGCCTGAGACAAATTCAGCCTCCATTATTTGTCATAATTGGGGGTTAGTTCTTCATACCATCTACACTGCCATGCAATGCCATTTGAAATGGCACTATATGGTCCATGTAGACTCGTATAATGAAATTCATTAAATGTATTATATGAGTCTACATTGGCAATATATAATGCTGTTTCAAACTGCTTTATATGACAGTGTAAATGAGACCTGAGACAGTACTAGTAATTTGTTTTCCGTGCACCCAATGGAAAAAACAGGTAAAAACCTGTGGTATCCCATAGCTCCAAGAGTACTTTGGACATTGTTTTCCTGTCCTCAAACAGGATGCAAAAAAACATGTATCACACATAAAAGCATTGCATCTGAAATGCAGTACTACTCACATCTCTCCCATCTGGAGTTTATGCACCTGATTTTGGGGGAAGTTCAAAAGCTTCATTTCAGATGCAGCAATGTGTGGATGAAGAGGAAGTGTGGGAACATGTATGTCCTTTTCCTGCTCAGCAAGGAAGTCTGAAGTCAGTCTGAGTTATAAGCCTATTTTTCATTTGATCTGCATTAACCAGAGGGGAACTAGGGTGATTGAGGAGACGCTGAGCAGACAGGACATTCGCCAGCTACAGTGCCAATTAGCATACCAGAATTCTCTCACTTCCACATGTTATGTTGTTTTCATTGCAGCAGAACAACAGTTACATCCAGCTGCTTGCTTACATGGAAAATTCATCTTCAAAAGAGGAGGTTGGGAGTGACCCAATTTTCCCATATTGTTTCCTATTGCTACCACAATATGTGTATTGGACACACAATATACTGTGGAAAATTTATGTTGTCTCTGAAACATCTGTGCTGGGCTACTGTGGGACTTTCACTAGAAAAAAAAGGTTTGCGGAAGGAGATTTATTATTAAATTGGATAAAAAGGCTAGATTAAACCTTTTAAAGCTGTATATTATGATGGTATTATTTAGGACAGAATCGCATTTTGGGGGGGGGGGCTGGAATCACACAGCATAACACTGATATGTGGACAGTGAAGCCTACCATTCGAATTTTACCTCAGCCATGGACCCATTACATAGACTTATGTGCTGTGCCACCGGGAAGTGGCGCAGCTGGCTAAGTGTCAGCTGCATAAGATCTCTCTGACCTGTAGGTCATGAGTTTGAGGCCTGCCCGGGTCAGGGTGGGTGCCTGACTTTAAGTGTAGCCTGCTGTCAACCTTTGCAGCCCGAAAGACAGTTCATTTGTCAAGTAGGAGATAAAGGTACCAAATTAAGTGGGGAGGCAAATTTTGACTGATATATGAGCCCATTAAGAACTCCAGAAATCGCTGAAAAGGAATGCGGAAGAACAACAAGGGAAGCTGGAAAACGCTGAGAGAGAAAAGGAGTGTGTGAGCTCCCCCTGGTGGCCAGAAGTTTGTCACAAGTTTACCAGAAAAAATTGCCTCTTTGTTTGTCATGTTCGTCTATGTTCGTCAATATATGTATATATATATGTTAAAAACTGCAGGGATTGTCTGCAATCTATATGTACTGTCATCCACTCTGAGTGCCCGTCAGGGTGAGAAGAGCAGAATATAAATGAAGTAAATAAATAAATAAATAAATGTGAGCCAGATCTTTTGAGCTCTCCAACCACATCATGTTTTTTTTAAGCACTGATATACTTTAAAGTTGGTTGTAAGGATTATTCAAATAATTCTTCTCCCCCTACCCCAATCCATCTTCCCTGTTTCTAAGGGCATGTCTACACTGACCACTTAGATCAGTTTGGAACCAGTTGTCAGAAACTGATTCCGCTGTGCGGACAATTAAACTGCTATGTCTGGAATATGTTTGAGACCAGGAAGGTGATTACAGGCCCTTCTACACTGAAACTATAATGTATTTTGAAGCTGATTTGAGGCTGCGGTGGCCACAAAATGCACACCACCAATGCACACTGCAAGGTGCATCAAGTGTAATATACCACTTAAAAGTCCCAGGAATGTCCAAGGTCAGCCAAAGATGCACTTTAGCAGATTCTTGTGTATTTTAGATCCAGGGTGAAATTGGCTCTGCAAAAGGCAGAGGGCATTGTAGACACCCGCCCCTGCAAATGTGCATTAAGAAGTCCCAAATGTGGGCAGTGAAAAATGCCTCAAGGACATGGCTGGACATGTTGGTGTCCCTTTCTCTTTGTGTCCCTTGAACCACTTCACTGTATAGAGTTTGGACAGTTATGGTAGTCCCTTAGAGTGCCATTTGCAGGGAAATTCATTTGTTGTGTTGCTGCAATTCAGATTGATATCGATATAAAGTCTTCTGAAGTGTAACACTGGGAAACTACAATGCTTCAATTGATATTACTGATAAGAGTTTACTGGTTTGGGGGAAAGCTCTCCCAGGTATTCTCTTCATGATTTTGAGACTAGCGGTTTTAATAATAGACAATTAACTAAAAAGTGATTCCAAAAAAGGTAAAGCAAAAACAATGTTTCCTTTATTAAGTAGACAGATCAAGTTGCTAAAAAAAACCTTACTCCTGACCAAATCTAAAAAGGCTATGAGTGGTGCAACTCAGCATAAAGGAGCTTGAGACTAAAACACACATGGATTTTATCACTCTCTGATGTGATGAAAAGTCCAAATAAGGCAGAGAAATAGGTTCTCGATGAAGATGAATTTAGACATTTCTGCTGCTCTTGCTTCTGTGGACAATCTCTCTGGAGTCTCTGCAATCTATCTGGAATCTGTGGGATTTCTCTCTTCTCTGGAACATACCTCTTCTCTGTGGTTTTTCTCTGGGAGCTCTGAAATCTATGAGTACTCTTATTCTGGAATATTTTACTTTGCTTTTCCCCTCTGCCTATATTTAGACTATTTCTAACTTCAGGGCTGTCACTCCGAGTGAAGAAAATAAGTCGGAGGGTGCAGAAAAAGTGTATGTGTGCAAAGGGGAGAAATGAATGTTACTCTGTCGTTCTCTAGTAATATCTCCTAGACCTCATCTGCACGGACCACTTTAGTTATTGTTTGAGTGGATCAGCCCAAGGGTGGCTGGTTACAAACCACCCATGTATTTTGTAAGGCCGATTCTCATTAATCCGGGGAAAGCTGCTTCATGTGGTTGTATCCCAGGTTAATATAAGTCTGGTGGAAACCCAATTCCTGCATCAGAATTTGGATTCTCCCCCAAGTTAGTATAGCCTAGACCAGGGGTGCTCATTAGGTAGATCACGATCTACTGATGGATCGCGTAGGGCATCCTGGTAGATCGCAGGATGCCCTACGCGAGGAAGGCTCAGTCCCGACCCGCAGGCTCCTAACACCGCCCAGGTGCAGAAGGAGGTTGGACTCCTCCTATTCTAGAAACCCATTGTTGTTATTATTATTATTATCAGAGGCTGAATTGCCATCTGTGAGGAATGCTTTGATTGTGTTTTTCCCTTATGGCAGAAGGAGGTAGGACTGGATGGCCCTTGGAGGTCTCCTTCTACTATAGGAACCTAGTGTTGTTGTTACTATTATTATTATTATTAGCAGATGCTGAATGAATATTACCATCATTGTTATTATGAATAAATTCAGGGGCTTATTATACTCACATTTAGTTGAATTCAGTCTTAAAATATATTATATGGCTCTCACTGAAATAAATTTCCAAATATCTTGCTTTTATGGCTCTCTGAGTAGTGGGGAGGTAGATCATTTTGACCTGGTTGTTTTATAAGTAGCTTGCATGCTGAAAAAGTGTGAGCACCCCTGGCCTAGACAGCCACTCTGCACTTCCCCTGTGTAGCCAGCAGCAACAGCATGGCCAACCTGATCCTGGAGAGCTTCTTCTTTCTTCTTCCATGTCAGGTGACTCTCAACAAAGATATGGTGAGGGAAAGGGAAGCCCCCCCCCCCTCCTCAAATCGAGTTTTGCAAGTTACATAAAAAGGAGAATGGCAGTTGGGCCCTCTGCCCAGCAGTGCTAAACTGGGCTCACTTTATTTGGCTATGTAGAATTGTGCCTAATGACTTTTAACTGGTCCTCTGAACATGCAATGAGATTGCAAGACACATTTCAAAGCCAATCAAGTATAAGGTATACCATTATGAGATTTCCCACTTAATAGGAGTCAACAAGATATTAAAGCACGGATTACTCTCTTGCAGGCAACTACGTACATTGCCAAAAATCTCAGGAGGAACTGAGTTATTTTAACCCAGTTCCTCCCAAAATTTTGTCTTCACACACAACCCAAACCCTGGGCTTTCTTTCAGGGGTGGACCCCCTCCAGTCCTCCATCTCCCCCAAAAATCTTAACCATAGGCCCCTCTGGAGAGTGCTCCTGATATGCAAAAATATCAGGAGCATTTGGCGGGGAAGTAATTTTTACATATCTGGAGAGCTCTCCAGAGGTGCCTACTCTGTTGGCAGGCCCGTCGGGCAAATCTTTTAGGAGGAAATAGGAGCTGGAGAAGAGGAGTTCTTTTCTTCTTCCAAAATGGCCAAGGATCGAGATCACTCCTTAGTGGTCCCTTGTTCAGAATTCAGCAATAAGCATCTCTCTGTTTAAAAACCTGCTTGCCAGTCATATATATTGAGCAAAGGGTGAGCAACTTTCAGCCATTAATTTAAGGGAGATTTAATATCAATTGGATCCAAGCCAAGTGTGCAACTAAAAGACAGGTGTGGATCCTTTTCCCCACCCCCTTAGCAACACACAGGGAAGAGAAATGTGAGATGAGGCATCATCCCCACCACTGGGGAAAATACACATGCTACACACACACAACCTTACAGGTACAGCTGTTCCCACAAGACAATCACAACACAGCATACTTTTATCCAGAAGAGCACATACAGTTTGCTGGGATCGGTCAGTATACCAAAGAGATATACAGTGAGTTGGGCTCCCCCTGCTAGGACTCTCACAGCTGACGGGGGCACCTGCTACCATCCAAGATTCTGTGGCTCCATGTTTTTGGCCCAACAGCACCTCCCTCTTTGCCACTAGGGGTGTGCACAATATTATTTTGGTGTATTATTTTCAAGAGATTCGGCTGCTGAATCCCTGGAAACAAGTCTGGTGGCCTATATGGATCACAGCAGCCCAATCTTTTTGGCTAATGGGGGCTAATGGGTGCTGAGCGGCACTCTACCTGAGGCAGAGGTGGCATGTGGGCAGCCTCACAAATCAGACAAACTGTGGCTCAGTAATAATTTGTTGGTGATTAAACAGTTACAAGTTAATCAGTCTCCGCATTTTTCTAATAGATAGTGGGACTCAGATTATATTTCAGATTACAATCCCTCGCTCAGTCTTGATGTAACTCAAAATAAAGTTGTGTCCCCATGAAATACAGCTGTGTCTCACCCCTTACTTCTGGATAGGCATGCAATTAGAAGTTATTAGCTACATATTTCTCATTACAGTACCATTTCCTTCCACAGCTCCCACTCTGGAAGAGACCATTGAGGCCATACAGCAGTTGAAAAATGGCAAGGCAGCCGGGATCGATGGAATCCCACCTGAAGCTTGGAAACAGGGAGGTCATGTACTGCATGCTAAATTCCACGAGCTCCTTGTGAGTTGCTGGGAAAAGGTGAACTGCCATCAGATCTCCGAGATGCAGTTATCATGACCCTGTATAAGAAAAAGGAACAAAATCCGATTGCTCAAACTATCGAGGTATAACACTGCTCTCCATTGCTGGAAAAATCCTTGCAAGGATACTCCTGAACAGATTAGTTCCGGCTATTGCAGAAGAACTTCTCCCTGAAAGCCAATGCGGCTTCAGAGCAAATAGGAGCACCACAGATATGGTTTTTGCCCTTAGACAACTGCAAGAGAAATGTAGAGAGCAGAACAAAGGACTCTATGTAACATTTGTCGACCTCACCAAAGCCTTCGACACTGTGAGCAGGAAAGGTCTGTGGCAGATCCTGGAACGTCTAGGATGTCCCCCAAGTTCCTCAAAATGATTGTCCTGTTACATGAGGGCCAGCACGGTCAAGTTAGATATGGCGATGCTCTCTCGGAGCCCTTTCTCATAACTAATGGAGTGAAACAAGGTTGTGTTCTTGCACCAACCCTATTTACAATCTTCTTCAGCATGATGCTCCAAAGGGCTACGGTAGACCTACAAGAAGAAGACGGCATACATATACGCTATCGTACTGATGGTAGCTTGTTCAACTTAAGCCGTCTGAGGGCTCGCACAAAGACTCTAAACTATCTAGTCCGTGAGCTACTTTTTGCTGACGATGCTGCCCTTGTCGCCCATTCAGAAGCAGCCCTGCAGCGCCTCACATCCTGCTTTGCAACAGCTGCAGAGCTGTTTGGGCTGGAAGTCAGCCTGAAGAAAACAGAAGTCCTCTACCAGCCCGCACCACAGGAAGAACACCATCATCCTCACGTCAGCATAGGCACATCTGTGCTTAAGTCCGTTCAGCAGTTCACCTACCTGGGAAGCATCATCTCTTCAGACGCCAAGATTGACAAAGAGATAGATCACAGATTATCAAAGGCATATAGTGCATTCGGAAGGCTTCACAAAAGAGTCTGGAGCAACAAGCACCTGAGACAAAGCACCAAAATCAGTGTGTACAGAGCTATCATACTGTCCATTCTCCTCTATGGGTCTGAAACATGGGTCACCTATCGCCAACACCTACGACTCCTCGAGCGCTTTCATCAGCGCTGTCTTCGCACAATCCTAAATATACACTGGACCGACTATGTGACGAATGTTGCTGTCCTTGAGCAAGCAGGGATCACCAGCATTGAGGCCATGCTATTGAGAACACAGCTGCGCTGGGCAGGGCACGTCTCTAGGATGGAGGACCACCGCCTCCCAAAGAAACATCACCCAAGGAGACTTTCTGCTGCGCTTTCTGCAACCGAACTTGCCTATCTCAGATTGGCCTTTTTAGTCATCAACGCACTTGTAAAAAGCATGGGATGAGTCCTTCCTGAATCTTCGTTCGCGAAGTAATGCCGAGAGAGAGAGAGAGACCATTTCCTTTTGAAATGATATGAAATAAATTTTCAGTTGAGTACATTATGAGCTAGTCAGTCCAGACTGTAAGGACAATTGTTAGTTTATTCTTATAATTGTGTACGGATATGATTCACACAGTTCCAGTAGTTCATATATTAACAACAAGGAATGAGCCATGAAATAATACATTGACTGAACTCAGACATTTTACTGCAGCTGTTCATGCTACTGGGAAAGCTGATTCATGTAAACTACTATAAACAACTTTTAAAACTTCCATCTTGAAGAATTTTGACAGTGACCCTAAAAGATAAGTAAAAGGGCATTTTATTAATCTTGTTTCAGTGGTTAATGTAATCTTTCAAGTAAACTCAGTGTCTGAAATTATGGGAAGGCGACCTTGCTAAACTATAGAGTTTTGGGGGAATTTTTTTTAGTTGCATTACTGGCTGACAATATCATATGACAAAATTTTGTGGAAAGGTCTTCACAAGCTTGCAGATTTGAATTGGAAGTTTCAGTCTGTACTTAGTTGCACTTCTGTAGAAAAATGTATTTTTGAACTCCGACTTTATTCTTCTTTAATTCTAGATAGTCACTTTTAAGTAACATGAAAAATGGTGTATCACTTTAGCAATTTAAAATATTATTTCACTGGTCCATCAACACTGACCACTTCAGGCAGGGGCGGTCCTACAAGGCAGGTAGGGAGTGCTTCCCCTCTCCTTTTGTCTCCGCCGCGCGCGCGTTTGCAGGGAAGGAGAAAAGAATCAGTGAAGGAAGTGTAAGTGAAGGAATGAATGAAGGGCTTTCCTCCTCCTCCTCCTCTGCGATCTCTTCTCTCCCTCCTTTCTTTCTTCGGCACTATTTCTGTCTAGACCTGAGGGGCATGAGGCTATGAGGAGTTGTGGGAGTTGGAGTCCAAAACACCTAGAGGGAGGGAGGGCCCAAGTTTGCCCAGGTCGCGCTGCCTGTATTCGACCTCATTTGAACATTTTGGCTGCTTTTCTGTTTACATTTACATTGGGATCCTAATTTTGGACTTATGGGAGACTCCTATGAATTATGAGACGGGTGGTAGGTAATATATTCTGATTTTGATGCATTTACATTGCATTTCTTGTTGATTATTATACAGTTCTGCTTAATATTGTCATACAATATAATAAAAATACAATATAACAATAGAATAATGATATATTTTATATTACATGTAATATTATAAACAATATTGAAGTAGTGGTATTGTACAAAATAGTAATATATAATCTTTTATTTTACTTTATTTTGGGTTATTTGAGTTTTATAGGAGTAATGAAAATATTTAGTAGAGGATAATTTTATTTAACTAAATAATTTTATTTATTATTTTATAATAATAATGATATAATAGAATGTTATATTATATTATAATGTCAATATATTATAATATAATTATATTGTAATGTAGTATAATATAATTATGATATAATATAGTATGAGTATGATGTAATATATTGTGTATACATTGATACAATATAATACTACTAATGGTATTGTGATATTATAATTGTATATTTGTTTTACATGGGGGGAATAATGTTTTGGGGGGGGGGGGCGCCAAAATAATGTTCGCTTACCATTTAAAATTACCTTAGACCGCCCCTGACTTCAGGTCACTTTTTTAAGGAGGATCAGCCCCACAGTGGCCAAACGCTGTACAAGGCTGATCTGGGGTAACTCAGGGCAATGCCACATTAACACAGCCCTACTCCAGGTTTCCCAGAGTTTGGGTGGGGGGAATTCAAATTCTGTCATAGACTTTTCCTTGACTTGGGTTTGTGGGAACAGTTGCACTTGTTCTGAAATTGAACCAGTTGTAACTGTCCCCACTGCCATCCCACCTGTTCTGGGGACATGGGACATACCCCCCCCCCCCAATTGCATCTATCTCCAGACATGACACAAGTCCTACCTTTCAATGTCACATGCCATGACATTGGTTGGGGTGATGGGGAACACTGCAAAGAGAGAGGAAATAGAAGGGGGTTCCTTCCCCCCTCCCTTGGCACCCCTTCACTCTGCTGACATCATGTCATGCACCAGTGAACAGGTAGGAGACCACCATGACTCAAAGGATGTGGGATGACAGTGAGAGGAACTATCCAGAAGTGTTAAATCATGTTTGTCATCGCTAAGTGGTGGGAACCCTTTCCACCTCTGCAGTAGCTGGGGAAATCTCTGTGTGGAAAAACAGGCTAAGAAGGAGCTCAGTATGATACATTGACGCCAGGTTATGTGTCTGTGTAGATCTGCCCACTACTGAAAAAAATAATTCATTCATGCTGCTTCTTTTTATTATTATTTCGTGTCAGGAGCAACTTGAGAAACTGCAAAGTTGCTTCTGGTGTGAGAGAATTGGCCGTCTGCAAGGGTGTTGGATGTTTTGATGTTTGTACCATCCTTGTTGGCGGCTTCTCTCATGTCCCCGCATGGGGAGCTGGAGCTAACAGAGGGAGCTCATCCGTGCTCTCCCCAGATTCAAAATTCTGACCTCTCAGTCTTCAGTCCTGCTGACACAAGGGTTTAATTAACCCATTGCGCCACCGGGGGCTCCTACTGTTTCTTATTAATTATACTAAAAGTTCCCTCAATTAAAATTGCTTCACCTCTTCAGTTTACATTCTAGTGGTTGCTTTGCGTTTCATAGAATACTAGAGCATAGGAATGGGATGTATACAGTACTCAAAATGGTTAGAGGTTGAGTATTTTTTCCTTATTAGTAATGTCAGTGAAATGTCCTTTTCTCAAACAGGAAATAGGGATACTGGCAGTTCATAGTATTCACCTCAAATGCAAAACAAAAATGTTGGTTCTCTGAAATGCTTCTGCAGCTCAGATGTTAAACCAGGCCAAATAAATGATCCAGCATTTTCTTCTTGCCTGTCTATCCACCTTCAAATTGATCATTTTTATCTTTTCCTCTTTAATAGAGGAAATGGAGAGCGCTCTTTTTCTTACTCCTCTTCCTTCTAGTGTTTGCCACGGTACTACAGCTGAAAGACAGACATAACAAATAATAGGAAATATAGGTTGGTAATGCTTGGAAAAATACACTTCTAATGCTGTAACAGCATGACAATACAACAGCTAAGTGTTCGATTCAGAAAGTAGAGTAGACCAGGGGTGCTCACACTTTTTCAGCATGGGAGCTACTGATTAAAAAACCAAGTCCCAAAGATCACCTACCCAGAAATGTAAAACGTATAACTATTTTCTTATTTATTTATTTATATTTATTATTCATTTTTATGTGCCGCTCCTTCCAGCAGGCACGGGGCAGTTTACATAAAATGAAGTTATAAAACATCAACATTTCAATTTAATAACAACAATATAAAACAGAGCATAAAAATACATCCAACCACCCCATTTCTCCCACACTGCCATATTACCACACATATTATCAGCCAGAAAGTAAGAAGAGAGGCTTTTGAACTGCAAGGCCATTTAATACTCAGCAAGGTAAACAAAGGGGTATGCAAAAATACATCCAACCACCCCATTTCTCCCACATTTCCATATTCCCCAACATATATTTCTCAAGGAACAAAGCAAGCAGAGAGGCTTTGGAGCTAAAAGGCCATTTTTAAACATTAAAAATAAACAAAGAGACATGCCACAGAACAATCAAGCACCCACCCCAAAGTAAAAAGACCGACCTTTGAGATGCAGTAAGGAAATGACCCCAAAGTGTCCTTCTTCTTCTCCTCCATCGTTGCTCCTACTCCCACGCCGCCAGCATGCGTGCCGCCTCCAAGAGCTCACGAGAAGTCCGAGAGGCAGAATGGGCGCTTTCTGCGCATGCGCGCGGGGCCAGCCATGCATCGTGTCATCCAGGCCCGCCCCCTTTGGTCTCCTACGACTCTGAGTGGCTGAAGAAGGACGGAGGGAGGAGGAGGAGGAATCCAAAAGAGGGGGCCCATTCTGCCTCTTGGACTCTGGAGCTTTTGGAGGCGGCGCACGAGCAGGGAGCGGGGAGGAGCAACAACGGAGGACTTCTTTGCAGCGTGCAGGGGTGCGTGAAGAGGACGAACAGCAAAAAACCTGGTCAGGGGCCTGAAGATCACCAGGATGAGGCCCGAAGATCACCCTGGTGATCGCGATCACCGTTCTGAGCACCCCTGGAGTAGACTATTTCATTTTTCCAAGTATAATGAAAGGGTGACATATCACTGTACCAACCCCATTCATTGGGCACATTTTTGGTAGCAAAGTAGGAAGCTGTTACTGTCTTCTG
The DNA here is from genome assembly GCA_030556195.1 of Anolis apletophallus. NCBI lineage: Eukaryota > Metazoa > Chordata > Lepidosauria > Squamata > Anolidae > Anolis > Anolis apletophallus. Next base: position 79,368,095 of record JARBWK010000008.1, read on the forward strand.
TGAAGCCAACTGATCTGCTCAGCAATTTGTATGCAGAAGAAAACCTAGAGAAAGAACATCAAGTCAAATTATAAATCTCCTTCTTCCATCAGAAACCATGGAAAAAAATCTAGATTATTTGATTTTTTTTTCTTGAAAATTTGCACAATTTGGGGGAAGGTCACCTGTCTATATCGGAATAGAAATCTGGAACTGAGTTTTTCATTTCCAGGATCAATCATCATTCCAAAATGTTCTTACAGACTAAAGCTGAATTTCAGAACTAACCTGTCAGAGGTGGGTTTTCTTCTATTTTCTTTCAGAACTAAACTAAATCATTTTACTTGTAACAGCATTATATAGTCAGTGTAGACTCATATAATGCATTTCAGCTGCATTGACCTACATTATATGGCAGTCCAGATGGGGCTAAATATGACAATGCTGTATTTCAGGGCTGTCCAACTTCTACCGGACCAGGGGCCTGATTACCGGTCACTGATGACCTGGGGGGCCTGAGGGTCTGCCCCCGCCCCTGGCTTACCCCTCCCAGCTCTGCCCCAGCCCGCCCCTCCCCCCGCTCAATTTACTTACAATTCCTAGTTGCATTATTAATTATAAAATAACTAAATAAAGCAATGGAACAGAATGATTATGGATGCAAGCATGGAACACAGAATGAGGCCCAAATACACCATTAATTATTATTTATATTCACAAAGGGGCAGGATGCAAGCATGAAACACAGAATGAGGCCCAAACACACCATTAATTATTATTTATTTTATTTCATTGCATATTTATGCCCCACATGTCTGCCATCCTCCCCTCCCCCTTATTTTAATTTAATATTTATATTAAATACATTCAGTCCCATCCTCCCCTCTCCTTATATTAATGCAATATTAAAAACATTCTCTCTCTCTCTCTCTCTGCCTCTCTCTCTCTCTCTGCCTCTCTCTCTCTCTCTCTCTCTCTCTCTCTCTCTCTCTCTGCCTCTCTCTCTCTCTCTCTCTCTCTCTCTCTCTCTCTGCTCTCTTTCTCTCTCTCTTTCTCACTGTCTCTTCCTCCTCTTACCTTTCCGGGTGTGGCGGAGGGGGGAGGAGAGGCCGTTGGAGGCTGGCCGGGAGGCCCCCGCTGCGCACCTTCGTGGGCCGGGTGGGAGAGGCCGTTAACCTCCCAGAAGGGTAAAAGCAGCAGGATGAGCTGGGTCACCAGGCAAGTTGAAGCCTGGAAAATGTAAACACTGGGATTTAAGGGGAAGTTGCAAGGGAGGGATACCCTGCAACTTCCCTTTAGAGTGTTTACATTTTTCCAGGCTTCAACTTGCCTGGCGACCCAGCTCATCCCCGCTGCTTTTTTACCCTTCTGGGAGGCGATGCATTAGCAGCCCGAACTGCCGCTCAGCAGCCGCCGCCACCTCGCCTGGCCTTGCTGAGCGGCAGGAGCGTCGCGAAGCTGCGACTGGGCCTGCGCGGGAAGCGGCGGAGGAGGAGGGGAGGGAGGGGAGGAGGAGGAGGAGGAGGAAGGGAGCCTGCTGCTCCTCCCTGCCCCACCCGGCCCCTCACCCTCCGCCGCAAAAAATTAAAAAATATTCAAAAAATTATTCAAAAAAATAATTTAAAAATAATTCTTTAATCTTAAAAAGCAGAGATATCTTGCAGGAGGGTAGGGGGGGCGTAGGGAATGGGTTGGGGGGCCGTCAGTTGGACAGCCCTGCTGTATTTTATTTATTTATTTACTTTATTTATATTCTACTCTTCTCACCCCGAAGGGGACACAGAGTGGATTACTGGTAAACATACTAGCAGACAATTCCTGCCATTTTCAATAATACACAACATATAGACGAACAGAGGCAAATTCTGGCCACCAGGGGGAGCTGACGCATTCCTCATTCCTCATCTCTCAGCATTCCCAGTGTCCCTTGTTGTTCCCATTTCTCAGCATTCCTGGAGTTCTTTAATGGCCTCATAATTCAGTCAAAATTTGCCTCCCCACTTAATGTGGTACCTTAATCTCCTACTTGACAGATGCAACTGTCTTTCAGGCTGCAAAAGTCAACAGCAGGCTACACTAAAAGGTCGAGCACCCACCTTGACCCGGGTAGGCCTTGAACTCATGACCTACTGGTCAGAGAGATCTTATGCAACTGACACTTAGCCAGCTGCGCCACACTCCCGGTTCTTTAGCTGGAAGTTGTTCTTCTATGCAGATCTTGACTTAGATGATGTTCAGATTTTTACCAAAATATTGCATCTACGAATCTGAGAGACAGGGTGGTCTTCTTCTTCACCACCCTGCCTCCCTTGTTTGAATCTCAATAGTGTCATAAGGATTGTCATCTGAAAACGTTCTGTTCCCGGCTGCCACAAAGATTCCTTCACTTTTTACTTTTTTCCTCCTACTCCAAATCCACAATGGGGAAGCCACAAACGAGCTCATTTCCACATCATCCAAATCCATCTGAGCTCATTGGCAAAGGTTACCAAGAACCACAGTTCATGAAAGCAGAAATGTACAATGGCCCAAGCACAAATGTGGGATATAGCAACCATCTACAAATTTACACCTTCTGACTATGTAAGCATGGAGAGAACTGAAACTCGAACTCCTGCTATGAATGTTGAAATATGCTCAAAAGTATTATTTCAAAACCCAAAGCCCCCCCCGGTATGTCTTTCCATTCTTGTCTCTTGTGCACAAAGAAAGCCAATTTCTATCACACGCACTGTATAAGACTAGAATTTGAGCCACATGGAAATAAATGCAATTCTTTTCTATAGTAATTCCTGCAAATTTATATTTTCCTAATGCCATCCCTTACTCCAGTTCTAATCAGTGAAGAATTTTTGCTTTTCAAAAATCCCTAACAAATTAATTCAGGAAATAATGCTAAGTTCCTTCCTTCCAGACCAATTATACCACCCTTCCAAAATCGAATGTAAAAAGAAAGCGGAAGAATACTAAGAATGCCAGTAATTAGGTGCTATTTGATTTTTTATTGTATCAGAACTTGCTACAAATGCTTTTGTGAGTGGCACCAAGCTTTTGTGCAAGTTTCACAATCCATCTAAATTTTATTAAATATTGGTGATAGTTATTGCATATTTGTGTTTTGTGATGCCTTGGCTGATTTATATGTGTGAAAACCAAAAGGAAACATATTGTAACACTTTCAGTGTTGCTCTTATGTTAGTGTTTCATAACACATGAGGCACCAAACATCTCTTTAAAACTTTCTGAACATCTAAAAAAAAGGAAAGAAAGAAAGAGAAAATCAGATTAGAAAGGAGTCAAAAGGTGAGGGAAGAAAGGAGATATCCCCTTTTTTGTAATTGCTAAAAGAAAGCTATATTTTTCAAACTAGTTACCAAAATATTGAATGACGTTGACAAAAATGTCAAAGAAATGTAAAAAGCCTGAAAGTATATTATACTTTATAGTTCTGCAACATGCACACATGAAAGACCATTTCCTCCTTTTTGACCCACTAAAATCTTATATGAGCAAATGTTTTATATTTCCCTATTTCACAGCAGTTCGAATGTGAGGAGCAGGGTGAGCTACCATCTGTCAGTGCCAGCTTCCCATGAAGGGGCATGAGAGAAGACTCTCACAAAATGGTAAAACATCCGGGCGTCCCCTGGGCTTCTTCTCAAGTCACTCCTGACATGGAAAAAAAACTCACATGACATCACATGTCATCTTTCAACACAACGAGGAACACTAAGTCATACAAAAATACAAAAATATATTGTGCAATAATGTGGGTACGACCCAGAACACGACAATATTGTGTATATCAATCTCTAACATAGAGCATAACGTGTAAATGTAGAATAGAGCAAAATACATATAAGCTGCCATAGTACAATACCTCCGCTGCGATAATTAAGTAGTCCAGACGGATATGAAGGGAAGGAGTTCAGGACAGGGGTAAATCCAAGGGAGTTCAGGTAAATAAATCCGGGATAAAGGTAAAGAGTCCTTCACAATAAAGTTCCTTCACGAGTAATGTTCCTTCACGATGATAACACGCCAATGCGCAAAGGGACAACCAAACATATTGTAATCCAAAGCAGAGGTAAGTACACCAGCGTGGACAAAAGGTGTGTTTTCGGTGGAAGAACGCAGGACGCCAGGCACGCCACAATGGTTGAGCTGCAGGGCCCCATCCGTTTCGCCATGGATAGGCTTTATCAAGCGGCGAGGTGCATAAAATTGGCGGTGCGTTACAGGATAGATATATTCATACTGGTAAATACAAAATCTATCCTGTGGACCCAAAGGTGATAAAGCCTATCCGTGGCGAAACAGATCGGGCCCTGCAGCTCAACCGTTGCGGCGTGCCCGGCGTCCTGCATTCTTCCACCGAGAACACACCTTTTGTCCACGCTGGTGTGCTTACCTCCACTTTGGATTACAATATGTTTGGTTGTCCCTTTGCGCATTGGTGCATTATCATCGTGAAGGAACATTACTCGTGGCAGTGGAGCAATTATGGTGCCCCTTACCCTGCCTCGCCTGCAGCTGATGCTTCCCCATCCCATGTGGGGAAGCATTGCCACCAGAGCTTAGCCCTGTAGTTTTCTACAGAACATGGAAAGCTTCCCATATTCTTAGGGAAACCTTCTGTGCAGCAGTCAGGATGGTTCCTCCACAGGGCCCCACCAGAAGTCACGGTGAAGATGTCCAGTAAGCAGCAAGGAGGAAGTGGTTAATTTACCACATGTAATGAGGCACGTAATCACTCCACCAAACCATTAGCTACAGAAGAAAAAATTACAAATATATTTATTTAAAACTGTACCTATCCCTGCAAATAATTCAAGCTTTGTAATAGTGTTCCCTCAATTATTGCTGGGGTTAGTTTCCAGGACCTCCCGGTATAAGTGAAAATCCGCGATGTAGGGATGCAATATTTCTTTTAATATTTATACATTATTTTAGTAGTTATACACTATTTTAAGTCTTTATAAACTTAAAATAAAGTGAAGGAAAGGCACTTCAAGGCTGGAGGGAGAGAGGGAGGAGGGAAAGCTTCTTGAAGAGCAATGGCGGCAAAACCCCACAAAACAGCAAAAAATACCATGATATATATTTTAAATTAATATTTTTTGAAATCCGCGATACAGCAAGTCTTGCAATAAGTGAACTGCGAAGTAGCAAGGGAACACTGTATTTCGAATAAGGGTACCCCCAGGAATGAAACGGTTTAGCCACGGATTCTCACTACATAATACTTAGCTGCTCTTGACAAACACTTTTCCAGTTCTTGACAAAATAAAAGTAAATGAGAGCTCTCATAATTCATATATATTTTGAAATACAAATCATTCCTCATTCATCTGCACTCCAACATACTGTTTCTCAAGAATATGGCACTGGAATTTCGATCCCTGGTGCTTCCTCTGATATGATTCTTAAGATTGTTTGCAGTGATTCATCTTTATCATTTCAAGTGAGATATAAAAATAAAACAAAATAGGAAAACATCATGGCAACATCAAGAAATGTACTCAATACTTAAAATAGGAATTAAATGACATAAAACTATGGTGTCAGACTCTTCAACCCACTTGAGCGGTATGAGACTAACATGGCTCTGATGACTGCTGCCTTGGCTCATTGGCACCCCCCCCCAAAAATACCCAGAAGCCAGGCATTAAAGGTTGTGAGGCTTGGCTTCAACATATTACTTCTTCCATTGCTGCTGCTGCTCCTGCCTTTCTCCTCTTGGCAAATGTGAAAAAATACAACTATGCATATCTTCTATAGACCCGACGTGCCTCTTGTATGTTTATTATTACACTATTTATATTGAATCAGTATGAGCAACTTTTGCAGAAAGGCTAAAATGTGGTTGGGATATATATCCATTGATCATTGAGAATATTTCTGTATAAAGTAAATTGAGTGCACTCCTTGACTTTTCTATTTCCACATTAAGATTTCTTTTCCAGTATTTTCTTCTGGAATGAGAAGCCCAGATGGGGAAATACGAGCATCATGCATCACTGACCAGTGGCGGGGGAGGGGGGAGAGAAAGCAGGGGAAATCCTCTGTATTGCAATATGCCCTTTGTGGTCACCAAGTGCTGTCATCGAGGAGGTTTCCAGGGGCTAGGAAGGAAGTGGAGTAGGCTGCAATCATTGTGCTTAGGCAATTCCGATGGGGAAGAAGGATGCAGAGAAAACATTTGTCATGTAAACAATAAACTGTCTACAGAAGAGGAAGATGTGTGTAGTGACAGGAATATGAGAATTAAACACCACTGAATGGAAAAGAAATGTTTAACAGAAGTTAATTTATAGGATAGGATGTTGACTTCAGTTTTGTTGGCCTTACTGGAAAGGACAGACTTTATTGTAAACAAGGAATATGTGACTGTACGTTATAATGTTTTCATTGGCATGAATTTAGATAAGCTGTTGTATTCCTAAGAGAAAAATGTAAAATGATGACTTTAAAAAACTAAATACACTGGAAATCCCCATTACCCACTGTGCATTGCACCCAACAGAGCAATTTCACTCGCTTTTGAAATTTCTATTTGGCTTCTATGTATGAAAAACACAGATTATGTTTAGAATTGCCAAAACATTTTCAGTTGAAGCAAAATTGGTAGTTCTGGCCTATTTATTTATTTATTTACCTCATTTCTACCCCGCTCTTCTCAACCTCAGAGCGGCCTAACAAAAGGCAACAATTCGATGCCGATACACAATATAAACACAATATAAAACTATAAACATTCAGGATTAAAATACAATTAACATTTACAAATAATACACAAATACTTAAGTTAAAACAGAGTTCTGTCCATCACATGAGCATTGAGCCATAACCACCAACTTACCAATTACAATTCCAATCCAAAGTGCTGCATTGTGCTAATGTGCAAAAGCCTGGTCTGAGAGCCACAATTTCACTTTGTTCCTGAATGCCAGGAGGGATGGGGTTGATCATATGTCGCTTGGAAGCGCATTCCACAGACGGGGAGCCACCACCGAGAAGGCCCTCTCTCTCATCCCCACCAACTGCATTTGAGAAGTTGGCGGGAGCGAGAGCAGGGCCTCCCCGGCTGATCTTAAATTATGAGGTGGGGCGTAGCGGCAGATGCATTTGGACAAGTAAGCTGGGCCAGAACCGTATAGAGCTTTAAAGGTCAAAACCAGCACATTGAATTGAGCTCGGAAGTGGACAGGCAGCCAGTGGAGCTGACACAACAGGGGGATGGTATGCTCCTTGTATGTAGCTCCGCTTAGTAATCTGGCTGCCGCCCGCTGGACTAGCTGCAATTTCCGAACTGTCTTCAAAGGAAGCCCCACGTAGAGTGCGTTGCAGTAATCTATTAGGGATGTGACCAGAGCGTGGACGACCGTAGCCAGATCAGACTTCCCTACTAATTTGCCAATGTTTCTCACCTGTCAGGGGTAGAACCACCATCTTAATATCTTGGGAACAAAATAATTATCGGGTTGCTTTGACAACACATTGAAATAATTATTAATTACATTAATGGACTTTTGAAGAGGCATGCATAAATAGCTCCACAGATCTCTAAATTGCAACTCATCTTGCAACATTAAGAATCAATTTGGAAGTTTGTCTATAAATGGATAATAGAAGGTTAATAGTGATTAATATGGGGATAAAGTTATGATAAGACTAGCAGGATTTCTAAAAAGTATTCTGTGCCTTGTTGATTATAGTAGGCAATGTATTCTCATTTTATCTTCTGAACAAACTTGAGAAGTCAGTTAGGCTAAGATTAGTAAGGCTGAATCTACACGAGGCCTATATTCCAACTCCACTGCACAAATTTGACCCTTTCCAGTCACACATATCTGTTTTAAACTACACAAATATGTGTAACAGGAGAAAAACAATCTCCTCAAGCACCAACTACATGGACGTCACGGTCTTCTTCTTTCAAGAGTGATAATGGATTTAAGGGATAGGCAATTCAGCCATTAATTTGTTTGATTATTATTTATTTATTTATTTACTTACTTATTTTTTTTATATTCTGCCCTTCTCACCCCGAAGGGGACTCAGGGCGGATTACAGGTACATATACAAGCAGACAACCCCTGCCATTTATCACAGTACAGTACATACATTTTTGGCATATTACACACTTATAAACGAACAGAGGCAAATCTGGCCACCAGGGGGAGCTGACGCACTCCTCATCTCAGCGTTCCAGCGTCCCTCGCTGTTCTTTCTGCATTCCTCAGCATGACTGGAATTCTTTTTATGGCCTCATAATTCAGTCAAATTTTGCCTCCCCACTTGATGTGGTACCTTTATCTCCTACTTGGCAGATGCAACTGTCTTTCGGGTTGCCAAGGTCAACAACAGGCTACACTGAAAGGCCGAGCACCCACCTCGACCCGGGCAGGCCTCGAACTCATGACCTACTGGTCAGAGAGATCTTATGCAGCTGACACTTAGCCAGCTGCGCCACATTCCCAGTGTTGGATGAAATACAGGAGAAATAGAAGGGTAATACAGGAGACAGGAGGATAATACATAGCTGTAATACAGGGGGGAAATTATAGTTGGTCACTCTAGCATAGAATTTCTATGAGGGTCCTAGAGAGAATGCCTCCAGTTTAATGGCATTTACTTGTATCTGTATTTTCAGTTAACTGTGGTCTGGTCAGGAACTTAGCCTCTGTAAATAATGATAAGAACAATCAACAAATTCATTAAAACGAAACATTAAACAAACAATTGGTAAAATACGCCCATTAAAATCCGGGTCTGGATTAATTCATTGTCACTTTGAAATTGTTTATGTCTTCTTTATACAAGCCTCTATTCTATGGTGAAATGCAAGGTCCCACTGTCAAGTCTTAAGTTTCCTTCTAAAGGACAGGAGGGAGGTGGCCAATCTGATGTCTTTGGGGAGGGAATTCCACAGACAGGGAGCCACTGGTGAGAAGGCTCTGTCTCTCATCTCCACCAATCACATTTGCGACAGTGGTGGGATCGAGAGCAGGGCCTCTCCAGATGATCTTAAACTTCATAATGATTCATAGTAGGAGATACGTTCGGACATGTAGTCTGGGCCAGAACCATTTAGAGCTTTAAAGGTTAAAACCAGCACTTTGAATTGTGCTCAGTAGCAGATTGGCAACCAGTGGAGCTGGCATATCAGAGTTGTATGCTCCCTGTAGGCCGCTCTGGTGAGCAACCTGGCTGCTGACCATTGGACTAATAGAAGCTTCTGGGCAGTCTTCAAAGGCAGCCCCATGTAGAGCGCATTGCAGTAGTCTAATCAGGATGTAACAAGAGCGTGGACCACCGTGGTCAAGTCAGACTTCCCAAGGTATACTGATAGACTGGTACATTGTTGCAGTTTCCAGAGGTTGAGCAATCCTATTTGTATTGGAAAGACAACAAACACCTTTGTCCCATGTGCACAACTCCATTATCTTCATCTCCTTAGACCACTTAAGAGTCCTTGGTTTGAATTGCATCAAATTGTTGCCAACGGTTGGCTGCTCTGAGTCCCTCAATAAGGGAGAGAGGGTAGTAAGTAAATAAATAAGAGTCATTACCAGAAGGCATATATTGTGTTCGCATCTGCTGTTTTGTACACATATTCTTGTTTGCACACAAGGCACAAGCTTTGTATTCATCACTTTAAGCACATGGAGTCTTTAAAAAAAATAACCTCTTCATAGAATAACATTACAGTCATGTTTGACCCCAATCAGATATGTCTCCTTTACTCCCAGGTGACAACCCCCAAGTTAGGAATAGGCTATATATAGGCAAAAGGGCAGAGCAAGGCATATTCTGTTAAAGGGCGTGAGAGAGCAACAGATTATCCAGCAGCCGATTTTCCCACAGAGAAAGAAGCAGAACCTCCAGAAGTAAAGAGTCATCAGAGAAAGAGATCTTCACACACTGCTTTATCACTCTAGGGTTTTAAAGCAGGCAGCCCTGCATTTTGGGCTTCTTCTGCGACCTGCAGAATTCTGGGAAATATAGTTTGGGAAGCCAAGGACCTCTACAGCTGAGAATTCCAAATGACCCACCATAAACTACATTTTCCAGAATTCTGCTGGCAGCAAAAGAAGCCCGAAATGCGAGGCTGCCCGCTTTCAAACCCTAGTGTGATAAAGTGGACAGTTTCTTTAATCCAGAACTTGTTCCCTGTCTTCTCAGGGAGGTTCTATAAAGATATTAGCTGACCCGTGCACGCGTTGCTGTGCCATAGTCTGTGGCTAACCCTTTATGGGTGTATGTGTGTATGTGTTCCTTTCTTCTCCCCTCCTTCCTTCTTTCCCTCCATCTTTTGTTCCCTTCCTTCCTTCCTTGTATTATTTCCTTCCCCCTCCTTCCATCCATCCATCCTTTTTCCTTCCTTTTTTCTCCCCTCCTTCCTTGTATCCTTTCCTTCCCCCTGCTTCCTTCCATCCTTTTCCTTCCTTTCTTCTCCCCTCCTTCCTTCCTTTCTTCCTTGTATCATTTCCTTCCCCCTCCTTCCATCCATCCATCCTTTTTCCTTCCTTCCTTGTATCCTTTCCTTGCCCCTCTTTCCATCCATCCTTCCTTTTTCCTTCCTTTTTTGTCCCTTCCTTCCTAAGAACATAAGAACATAAGAAGAGCCATGCTGAATCGGGCCTCAGCCCATCTAGTCCAGCATTCTGTGTCACACAGTGGCCCACTAGTTGTACACAGGGACCTCTAGCAGAAAGGAGGGCAAAACCCTCACCTGCTCCCGACCCGCCACAACCAGTACCCGGGGAAAATCCTGCCTGCCTCCATCAACACAGAGGTAGCACTTGGATGTCCATTTCAGTAACTACTGATTCCCTTGGTATCCATGAATCTGTCTAATCCTGCCTTGAAGCTGTCCAGGCTGACAGCTGTCACAACCTCCTCTGGAAGTGAGTTCCATAACCCAATGACCCTCTGGGTGAAGAAATATTTCCCTTTATTAGTCCTAACTTTCCTACCTTGGAGCTTTAGGGAGTGCCCCCTAGTCCTAGTGTTGTGTGACAGAGAAAATATATTTTCTTTATTCACCTTTTCTATCCCATGCATGATTTTATACACTTCGATCAAGTCACCTCTTAAACGCCGTCTTTCAAGGCCGAAAAGACCAAGGCGTTGCAACCTGATTTCATAAGGGAGCAGCTCCATCCCTTGGATCATTTTTGTTGCCCTTCTTTGTACCTTTTCCAGTTCCGTTATATCCTTCTTGAGGTGCGGTGACCAGAATTGTACACAGTACTCCAGATGTGGCCTCACCATAGATTTGTAGAGAGGCAATACAACATTTGCCGACCTATTTTCGATTCCCTTCCTGATCATGCCAAGCATAGAATTTGCTTTTTTCACTGCTGCAGCGCACTGGGTTGACATCTTCATTGAGCTGTCCACCAAAACCCCAAGATCCCTTTCCTGGTTTGTCTCAGAAAGCTTTGACCCCATCAGTTGATAAGTGTAGTTGGGGTTCTTTGCCCCGATGTGCATGACTTTACACTTGTTTAGGTTAAAATGCATTTGCCACTTTGTGGCCCATTCACTCAATTTCGAGAGATCTTTCTGGAGCTCTTTACAATCAGTTTCATTTTTAACTACCCTGAACAGTTTAGTGTCGTCTGAAAACTTTGCTACCTCAGAATTCACTCCTGCATCCAGATCATTAATGAATAAATTAAAAAGTAACAGTCCTAAAACTGAACCTTGGGGTACGCCACTTCTCACCTCTTTCCACCCAGAGAAATGTCCGTTTATTACCACCCTTTGTTTCCTACAGTTTAGCCAGGTTCCAATCCAGGACAAGACCTGTCCCCTGATTCCATGGCTGAAGAGCTTATTTAGGAGCCTTTGGTGAGGGACTTTGTCAAAAGCCTTTTGAAAGTCAAGGTAAACAATATCGACTGGGTCCCCTTTATCTATGTGTTTATTTACACCCTCAAAGAATTCTATCAAGTAAGTAAGACATGATTTGCCTTTGCAGAAACCATGTTGATTTTCCTTCAGCAATGCCTGTTCTTCTATGTGCTTAGTAATTTTTTCTTTAATAATGGTTTCCATCACTTTGCCTGGAACTGAGGTTAGACTAACTGGCCTATAATTTCCTGGATCACCCCTGGATCCTTTCTTGAAGATCGGAGTTACATTTGCCTCCCTCCAGTCCTCGGGTACAGTGCCTGATCTTAGAGAAAGGTTGTATATTTTGGCTAGAAGTTCAGCAATTTCACACTTGAGTTCCTTAAGAACTCTGGGGTGGATGCCATCTGGCCCTGGTGATTTGTTGACATTTAGTTTAGTAAGGCATGTGAGAACATCTTCCTTGTTTATCTCTATCTGGTTTAATTCATTTAATTCCCTCCTGAAAAAACTGACTCAGCTGCAGGCATATGTTGTCTGTCCTCCTGTGTGAAAAAGAAGAAGTCGTTTAGCCGCTCAGCAATCTCCTTGTCTTCACTTATTGTCCCTTTCTTACCATTTTCGTCAAGTGACCCAACTGCTTTTCTAGTTGGGTTTCTACTTCTGATGTACTTAAAGAAGTTTTGCTATTTTTTTTAATATTCTTAGCTATATGTGCCTCAAAATCTCTCTTGGCTTTCCTGATGGTTGCTTTGCATTTAGTTTGCCAGAGCTTGTGTTCCTTTCTGTTCTCCTCAGTAGGAAGAGCCTTCCATTTCTTAAATGAGTTTTTCTTCTTTCCAATCACATCTTTTACTTCATTTGTAAGCCATACCGATGTCCTCTTGGACTTTCCCGGCCTCTTTCTTATTTTAGGAATGCATTTTAGTTCGGCTTGTTTTAAAATATTTTTAAATAGTTTCCAAGCATTCTGGAGGGATTTGATTTTTTACTGTTCCTTTTAGTTTGTTCTTTACTATTTTTCTCATTTTGGTGAAATTCCCTTTGTGAAAATTTAAGGTCTCTGTGTTAGTTTTCACTGACAGTTTGCTATCCAAACTTAAGTTGAAGGTTATTGTTCCTTCTTTCCTTGTATCCTTTTCTTCCCCCTCCTTCCATCCTTCCTGTTTTCTTCCTTTCTTCTCCCCTTCCATCCTTCTATTCTGTCCTTTCCTGCTCCTTACTTTTTCCTCGTCCGCCTCCTCCTCGCCGTCGCCGCCAGGTCCTTCCTTGTGGTTCCCGCGGGCAGGAGCAGCAGCAAGGCCTGGTCGCCTCCTTTCCCTCCGGGCTTTTCCTTTCCTGCCCAGCAGTGCGTGGAGGCCCCTCCTCCCTCCCTCCCTCCTCCTCGGGCCGTCCTCCTCCTACAAAGGGAGGAAGGGAGGAGGGGAAGGTCAGCTCCCTGTCTCTCTCTCGCCGCCCTTTGTGGGGGGAGCCTTAAGGGAGGGTTTTTTCCATTTGGGAGGGGAAAGAGTAGGCGCTGTTTCGCGCGCCAGGGCTATGGGCGGCTTGTTTTTGTTCCAGGTGCAGGGGTTTCTGGGACTTGTAGTCCCAAAGGTTTTTTAGGGTTTTTGGTCATTGGCTAGGTTTTTAAAAGGTTTTTTAAAGTTAAAAACATAGCAAGTAGGGTTTTGGGTGTATGTGGGCTGTATTTGTGTTTCTGCCTTGTGTGGTTTCTTTGTTTTGGAGCCAGGAAACACGACATGGAGGATTTTATATATATAGACTACATATTGTAATTTGAAGCCAGAACTACAAAATGTACACCACCAATGTGCAGTGCAAACAAGAAACCGTGCATTAAAAAAACTCACACGAAATAAGCCAGATAATGTGCTGCAGCCAATCAGAGTATATCCCATGCAGGGCTCAAAAACAGAGTTTATCAGCACATCTCAGATTAGTTAAGGAAGAAAAAAACACCTGCATTTTTTAGTGTCTGACTAGCCACAGATACTGCAATCTCTGGGTTCATTTTCCATCTGTAGTTAGTGGATACTGTGGCCAGCATCCCAGTCTTGAACTGGTTCCTGGGGTGTTTGTGTGGTGCTGCACAGGAAAATCAGTTCGTTTTAATCAATTTCCAAACCAAGTTATAGTGTTGTGGCATCCCACCAGGGCCAAAAAAGGGGCTTTGAATGGATGGACGAACTCTATAGGTGCCTTTCTTTGGTTCCAGGTTTCTCTGTTGCTCCTCAAATGGTCCTCTGGCACACAAAGTCCTCGGGTCCCCAGAGATTACAGTCTTTGGGTGAAGGGCTGGCCTTCCTATTACTGTAATCTTGGTTTGAGAGCGTTGGGAGTAGGTTATATGTGAATGAAGGTGCTTTGTCTGAGCGTTGGCTCCAGATTTCCGCCTGCTTCATCCATGTGCTCTCCTGGAATGGGGCCAGAGAGGAAGTCCAGCCTCCCAGGTAAACTCAGGAAGGGGAGGAGTTCAGGGTGGCGATGCGATGTATGGAGCCAAACACAACTCCTCCCATAAATGTCCACATGGCAGAAAATGGAACCAAAGCCTTGCAAGTGAAGGCAAACAGGTACATAACACAGTACCAAACAGGCCCAGTGGGGGCCGGAACAAGTGTCTGTGTAGAACAGCCCTCAACTGATAGCACTGCTGATGCCTCTTCTTTGCCTCATAGGGTGAGAAAACCCATACCTTACTCCCATCTACACTGACCATTTGATGTATTTCAAAGCAAGATTCAGCTGTAGAAGCCAGACAACAAACACCCATAGAAGCATACAAAAGAAAGCCCTTAATGGCTATCTGTCCGTGGTTTGTGTAATCAGTGATCACCATCCGAGTGTCAAACTGGTTCCAGAGTCTCCCCTGTTATCATCTACTCTGAGAAACCATTTTTTTTTCAGTACCAGTTTGAAACTCCATTAAATGGCCAGTGCAGATGTGCCCTTAGCCTGCACCTCTGTAATAATTTTAGATTGGCCAGGGGTAAAGTATTTAGCCTTCAATGTTTTTCTTTGAGAAACAGCTTGTATTGAACACAGGCTGTTCTGTTGTGTTTCTACTGCCTTTTATGTCTTCTTAATAAAGAAATAACAATTTTTGCTTTAAAATCAGCTTGTCCTTGATTTGATCTCCCCCTGTGTGTGTGTGTGTGTGTGTGTGTGTGTGTAATATATAGAAAAGGTTTTCATAATAGCATAAGATAGGGAAAAGGGGGAGGGGATCTCAAGAAGGTAGAGATGGGGAAAAGGTGGGGAGGGTGGGTGGGTAAGGTGGGTAGTTTAAGGATCTGGGTGTTGCTTATGGGTTAAAATCAAAGTGGGAAAGGAGGGTTAGGGTCAGAAAAGGGAGGGAAGTTTAAGGGGAGGGTAAGGGTTTGATTGGCTTCCCATCTTCTCTTTCATGGGATCTATATTTGAAAGAAAAAATAGAACATCTCAAGAAATCCTTCAAGTAAAATTTCAATTAAAAGCAGAATGTTTTCTACTAGGAATTATTGATTTTAATTTAGATAGAGAGAAGGATATGCTATTTAACTATATAATAGCAGCAGCTCGAATAGTTTTCGCCCGATACTGAAGAAAAAAAGAAACCCCAAATTTAAAGGAATGGTTAATTAAGATATTGGAAGTTAGAAGCATGGACAGCCTATCACATCAACTCAGACATAGACAAAAGAATCCAATGGCAGATAGGAATTTAGTAATGAAGTATATGGAACATGAAAAAATGGAAATATTAATATAAATATTAACAGGAGAAGGATGGACAGCCCCTAAACTTTCTAAGAAGAAGAGGATGGATTTACAAAGAAGAGAGAAATAGAAGATAGATCCCATGAAAGATCTCTCCCCCCCCCTTTTAGAGCTACTCTGGTTAATTCAGTTTTAAAAAAACACCCTTCAGTCTGTAAAGCCCTGAAGAGTCAGTGCCTGGGATTGCTTTTTCCCCAAACCAGTAAACCCAACAAACTGCTCTTGTCCTTATTAATGGGAAAATAAAATCAAAGACATATAGAAATTCTCTGTACTATATCTACTGCTATTTCAAATGATCTTACAACCCAGGATCAATTTGTTGGTGGACACTAAAAAGGTTAAGAAAGACAGTTGTTTGTCCCAATGTCCATGAGTGATAATTGGCAAGGTAAAGCTAGCATTGGAAAGAATCCACCATGTTTGGTCCAGACTATTAATCATATTTTTGTCTTGTTGAAATCAATAGGGCAAATCTATCATTAATACCGGTAATTTACATCCCATACATTTCAAATGATCTTCACTAAATCTGTGTGGATTTAACCCACTGTTTTTGATAATTGTGTCCAACTTTACCATTTGCAAATGTGTTTCCTCTCAATGTTGTAAAGCAGAAGCTTTAATTAAAGCCATTTATATTTTCAGAATGAAGAAGACATTCTGAAAAAGACATTGTTTTTGTAGCCAATTTGGGGAACTTCTGTCTAGAAAACTAGTTCAAGACACTTTCCCACCACAACTTTCTTTCCATTATTAGAAACTTACACTATGTTGTATTTAGTTTGGTATTTAGCCAAAAAAAGTTCCTTGTGTCTGTCTCTATGGTATAGGATTTGACAGAAAACACAACATTGAAAAAAATTCTATATTAAGCCACTATCCCGTTCCCCATTTTCCCACCAGAAAATATAAAACCAAAACATTGGTAGTATAAATCCTTCTCTATTCCAATTTTCACTTTGGTTATTTATATGCTTTACTTGTGAACTATAGAAAGAAGTCTAAAGTTAATCCATATGGCTAAACCTTCAGTGTATTTCAACTGCTTTGTAAAATGAATGGACATTTATCACATTACTTCTGCTGTTTCGATGGAAGTGAATGGGTTTACTTTTTAATAATTTTTAATCATTTTGCAGTATTGATGATGTTTACATGCCACTGCATACACAGTAGCAAAATGAAAACCCAAATCTTAACCCAACTCTGCCCCGAGCATGTGGACATTTGTGGGGGAAGAGGGGTAAAGAATAGGAGGAAGGATCAAGAGATCGTACGGCAGTAAGTAAAAAAAATGCAGCAAATACATCATGCAAACATTTGAAACCTTCAAGGGCTTCTGAATCACCTATGCAAAATTAATTGCCCCTTCCTTAGACAGAATACATTGAAACTAAACTGAATTTGGAAAAGGGCAGTTAGCTTCACACAAACCAGAAGCAGCTTTGATTTCAAAGGAAGTTGCCTTTTTGTTGCTGATCCCTCTAGACCAGGGCTTCTTAAACTTTTTCAACTCGAGACCCCCATCTCCCTAAGAAATTTTTATGTGACCCCAGATATCTGTATATATAATAAAAGTCAATGTTTGTATGTGTGTATGTGTGCGGAGGGCGGAAGGATTTGTGGCAGCTTTCTGATTGGCTCCCACAGTGGGATTATTTGCATAATGCCTCTAATTGGCCAGCACCACCAACATTCCGACATTCTAAAGTGGCAGAGGGGAGGGGGGAGGAAAAGGCCTGAGGCAGTCAGACATGGTGGGAGTTTAAGGCCAAAACACTTTGCCACCCCTTTGCAACCCCCAACAATGACAGAACAAGACCAAACTTGGCACACAGAACCCCCAAGACCCACTCTACAAGTAAGGGGGTATAATTGGGACAGGTAGGGGTTTTGTTCTCTTCCTCGTTTGCTTTTACATATCTCCCAGGCTTTCCTTGACCCAGACCATTTTCCTTGCTCTTCCTCCATTGTCAGGCTGGTTTCCTTCTCCCTCATCCATTCGCATGGCCACCTCCCTCAGCAAGGGGCTCTACTTCTCCTCCTCCTCCTTTGAAAGCAGCAGAAGTAGCCATTGGGGGGGGGGGTTGCAATTCACTTATACAACCTCATTTGGAGTATTGGTCCAGAGCTCAAGAAGCTTTACTGTAGACCAGTGATGGCAAACTTTTTAGAGACTGTGCCCAAATGGGTATTGGTGACACTCGAAGAGGTGAGGGACAAGGGAGGGTGAGGGGGGCAAGTTAGGGGGGCAAGCAGTGGACATGCAAGCAGGTGAGAGGAGGTGGGGAGTGAACAGGTGAGCAGTGGGCAAGCAAGCAGGAGGTGGGTGAGCAGTGAGGCAGACAAGTGAGCGAGTGAGTGAGTGAGCGCTGGGTGGGATGTCAAGCAGGAGCCATAGGTTCGCCATCACTGCTCTAGACCATCTTAACTGACAACAGAAATAATATCTCAAGCAAAATGTAGGCCTGTGATTCTAACATTTTCATTTTTTCTTCTCTGTATGATTTCAACATGTTTGCCTGATAAAGAAGCTAATGAAATCTCAAAAACTTACATGATATGCAAGTTGTTTCAAAATGATGGACATAGTTTGAAATCAGTATAACTCTACAACCATGAACAATCCATGAATGAAGCTCTGACCACTTGAAAGGGTGGGATATAGAGTTTCAACTAATTACTTAAAGGTGCCTCTTCTAGCACACAAACAGACCATAGCCTCAGTCATTCACAAGATGATGATCCTGCAACATAAGGCCTAATTAGATATTCTCCATTTGTGGAGTTAATTTTTAAATTTGTTTCTGGCTCAAAATGGTTTGTAAAACTTGATTACCTATTAAACCATTTATAACTTTTTTGTATAATTGTAACACACAGCAATTGTAAAATATGCTGTTTTGAAATTGGGTCCATCAATTTGAAACATACTGTATTTTCTGATTGTTCAATAAGTACAGATATTCCTCTCTTCTAGATTTTGCATTTTGTTGTATCTTGTTGTAACATGAATACCCCAAATATGTTTTCTTGTGATGAAATATTGTTTCCCTTCAACGTGTTTTTCTGATTCCTTCATGATCTGGCATTGTAGCTTTTACCAATCTTTTTGTGATGGAAAGATCAGTTGAGATAGACAAAACAATACCTTTACCAGAAATAGTACTGGCTTTGTTTCTTATCCAAAAAGCAGCCCAGGTTTCATCCCATTTCACTCTAATTTAAGAAAATGTCAATATTTAAAACAACAGAATGCAAGCGGACAATAGAAGAAGATCTGACACAAGTCCCATTGAAACAAACATGTTGAATACATAAAGCAAAGCAAGTAATTGTGCTCTTCATCATGTAACGTTACAAGTTCCATTGAAGGACAGTCCATAATATTGTAATGGGGAAAATCTGTCATGAGCAAAAAGTGTGTTCTTATGTATTTTGCTTTACCAGTTACATCGTATTCTTGGCATTACTTCGCGAACGAAGATTCTTAGGAAGGACTCTTACATCGTAAACTTCAGAAAAAAACCAGTGTGTTCCCATGGTCTGATAGACTAAAAGAGAAAAGATGTCATGATGGATTTTCTGAACTCTGCTTCGACTACCACTGAGGATGAAGTGCTCTCTCACAACTGTGGATTTAGTTAACTGTGTAGATGAGCCCTAAAACACAGAACAATTGATTCAAATTACGGGATAAGAGATTGATCTTAAACAATAGGAAAAACTTCCAGATGGTAGGAGCTGTTTAATAGTGGAATATTCTGCCTCGGAGTATGGTAGAGTCTCCTTCACATGAAGTTTTTAAGCAGAGGCTGAATGGCCATCTGTTAGGAGTGGCAAAAGGTTGGACTGGATGGCCCTTGTGGTCTCTTCCAACTCTAGGATTCCATGGTTACAATGGCTGGCATTTCTGATCAGAAACTCCTATAACAGGAAGGAGAATGCAACATTTCAGGTAGCCCTCACCCACTAATGCTCTAGTAGGGCTGGGTGGCAACAGTGTTTGGTGCGCAGCAACAGAAACAGGTTTTGCTGCTCAGGACAAAAAGTTATCCCAAGAATACAGCTGTCTTCCTATTGGAAGCCTTGATTTCTTTGTTTATGGCAATCAGACTGACACAAGGTTTGACATGTTTCTTGAGTTTTAATGTATTGTCAAAGGCTTTCACGGCCAGAATCGCTGGGTGGTTGTAAGTTTTTTTGGGGGCTGTATGGCCATGTTCCAGAAGCATTCTCTCCTGACATTTCGCCTGCATCCAGGGGCGGATGAAGGTAATTTTAAATGGTAAGCGAACATTATTTTGGCGCCCCTCCCCCCATTTTTTTAATCCTGCCCTTCTCAGTGGCTAAGAAGGCAGCAATTTGATGCCCAAACATAAAATGTACAGAACCCTAAAACATACATAATTAAACAATAAATAAATCATGATCCAAAAGGTGATGCATACTAATAATTGTAAATGTAATCTATGTATATAATAAAAGTGAATATGTGCCAGCGTTTCGATTGGCTCCCACTGTGAGATAATTTGCATAAAGGACTCCCATTGGCCAGCCAGCCAACACAAACATTCCGACCCTCTAAAGTGCCAGAGGGAGGTAAGGAAAAGCCCTGAGGCAGTCAGGCATGGTGGGAGTTTAAGTCCAAAACACTTTGCAGCCCCCAACAATGAGACAACAAAACCAAACTTGGCACACAGAACCCCCAAGACCCACTTTACGTCTTGGTGCAGTTTGAGGGAGGATGGACCATGGATTGGCCAGCATTCCAACATCCCAAATCTCTAAGGTGCCAGACAGAGTTCTTTACAAAAAGGCTTTATTTACCTGATTTTACAAACTAGGCCTCAGCCTGAAATGACAGTAAGGCTTCCCCAACTTGATTTTAGAGACTAGGCCCCCAACAATGACAGAACAAGATTACAGTTGGCACACAGATTCCCCCAAGACCCACTCTACATCCTGGTGCAGTTTGGAGAAGAGCAGAGCATGGATGATGGGGCTTGAAGTACCTCCACTCACTTCCCGAGACCGCTGCGACCCTCATCCAATGACTGATCAAGACCAAATTTGGCACACAGAACCCCCTACATCCTGGTGCAATTTGGAGGAGGATGGACCATGGATTATGGGGCTTGAAGTACCTTCACTCACTTCCCGAAACCACTGCGAGCCAAATGAACAACTGATATGGACCAACCTTGGCACACAATGCCTTCCTCAAATAACCCGGGCAGCGTCGCATCCCCAAGCTAGTAACAAATATAATAACAACACATAGGTATAGTATTACTTCAATAGCAAAGCATGCAACAGGGACAATAGAGAAGCACCATTTCAATTCCAAAAGCCAAGCATACAATGGGGACCATAGAGCAGCACATTTTAATTCCAAAACCCATGGGCCAACTTTGCCCGTCCCAAGTTGGATTTGGTCTCCAACTACCACCATTTCTTGCTGCCTCAGGCCCTTTCCTATTAAGCAAAGCAACTGAGGGGGAAAGGAAGGGTCTGACCAATTCCCCTCTCAAGGAAGGCCCAAGGCAAGCTCAGCCCCGAACTGCACTGACCTGAATGCCCCTGATCACTACTGACCAAAAGGTCATGAGTTCGAAAGCCAGCCCGGCTTTGGATAGAATTAATAATAATAGCAAAAACCACCTATGCTCTCCCTACTTTAATATAATATATTATATTGGGTTATTTCATTATATTAATATCAACAAAAGAACCACCAAATCTCCCCACTTTAATATAATATATTATATTGGGTTATTTCATTATGTTAATATCAACAAAAGAACCCCCAAATCTCCCCACTTTAATATAATATATTGTAATGATGTTGATTATTTGTGTGTAAATGTTGTGTGACATGTGTTAAAATGTATGTTGTTTTGAATGTTCATTGTTTGTTTCTGTGGGTGAAACAGAAGGGAGGCATGGCAGAAGCTTAGAAGAGCTGTCGCCATGGCAACCAGGGCTAGAGGCTAGTAGAATGTTCAGGTTTGAATTCTACAGTTGGAAAAGAGCGGAAGCCAACTGCCAAATGAGAGGGGAGGAGTTATGTTCTAGTGGAGAGTGTCCTAAGGACTGAAAGAGAACGATCCAGTGTTAGTGTGTGTCTTAAGGTCTGCTAGTGAGCAGTCCAGTTAAAGGGTATAGAGACCCTAGTTAAAGTTGCAGGGGTTTATAGAGGTTTAGTGGAAACCCTATAATAGGTCCCCATTGTGTTATGTAACAGAAAAGTTGTGCCTCTAAGGAAGTTTGAAACCAACCAAGATTGTACCCATTTGTGTCAAAATAAATTGTTTGCATCTTAAAAAGGAAAACACCTCTCCTGATTCTTTTATTGGTGGTGGCCCTCAAAGTCAGTGGTCAGCCGGATAAATGGTGGCAGCGTGGTCAAGTGGTCACTGAGAAGTTTTAAAACTCCAGTCAGTTAAATGGTGAAGGGGTGAGACAGTACCCTGCCAATAAACGTGAAGTTGCTGAGGTAACTTCGAGGTTTCCTTGGATTGGAGGTCAGCAGTGTGGACATAGAAAGATTGTCCAGTCTGAGGCCGGTCAAGAAGTGGAGTGGTCACATATTGGCGGCAGCGGTGGGATCTTTAAGAGAGGGTCCACCCTGTCCAGCCGGTTGATTTGAACGTAGCTTCACCGCATATTGGCGGCAGAGCGGTGGGATCGTGTAAGAAAACTGATCCAGTGCGAAAGCAAGGCTACCAGAGGAATTTGTTTAATTTCTCAGTTTACTGACCAAAGTCGTGTGGTAGTAGGAACTTTAATAGTTTAGTTTAAAGTTCTGAGGTAAAAGTTCGGCAAAATGACCACCAGGAGACAAACGAGGGCTTTGGAGGAAGCAGGGCAGCCTGAGGTTCTGCAGGAAGGAGAAGACTCTGAGGCCCTCAGAATCAGAGTCAAGTAAAATGTCTGGAGAATACCGGTTTAGGCTTGAGGTGATGAAACTTGAGATGCAAAGGGAAGAGAAAGAAAAGGAGAGAGAGATGCGAAGAAAAAAGAGAAGAAAAGGAGAGAGAGATGCAAAGAGAAAGAGAAGAGAAGGAAAGAGAAGAGAGAGAAAAGGAGAGTTGCAAAGAGAAATAGCCAGGTTGGAGTCTGAGAGAGGGAATGCCTCTCAGCGTGCCAGGCCAGTTCAAGCGGTGCAGGCAGAAGGTTCTATAGACCAACTCCTGAG